>JAWMRA010000078.1:128867411-128883670 GCA_035584735.1 Pseudotriccus pelzelni | reverse complement strand
AGGGGGTTGGTGTTTGGTTTGGGTGTTTTTTTGTTTGTTCATTTTGTTTTTTACTGATACCTTACAATTTCATCTTCTCCCCACCCAGGTCAATCAGAAATAATCCCTGTTATCCCAGATGGTGTTGGTGGATCCTCGGGGTTTGCAGAAACCCCACTGCCAGGAGAGTGGGAAATCCTTCCATGACACTGTCAGCACATCTGACCTTGCTCCTTTTTTGTGTTTTAGATAAGGAAAGTAGAATCCATTTCCTCAGGAAGAAGACATGCAGTGTTTATAAATGCTGTCAGCGACTGGGGTGTTAATCTGAATCACCAGCACTTACTGGGCCACTTAGAACAGACTGAAATGACAGATTTCCCCTGGACTCCAGGGGAGATCAGAACTCATTTCAGCGCTGTCACTGCCCTGATCAGCACAGTGATACAGCTGTCTGAGACAAAAGCAAGCTGTTGGAAGTGACTTTCTCATTTCCCTTTTTTTTTTTAGATACGACAGTTGTAAGACTTTTGTGCCCCAAAACATTTCTATGTTATTATTGTGACCTCTGATTTTATGTTACAATACAGAGAAGCATAAAGCCATTACAGAGGGATAAAACTACAAAGGTTAATAATCAGCTGAAGCAAAGTGGTCCTCAGGTTTGAAATAAGTATCAGCCCCCAGCCAGTCATATTACTGCCATTTAAATCTTCATCATAATCCCTGTATTTAACATTGCAGCACCTCCTGTTAAGCTTTTCTCCCCAAACCAGCACACCAGTTCCTGAAGCGCAGGTTTTTCTGCAACCCGATTAGATATTCTTTTCAGGAAATTTCCCCTGGCTGCTCCAAACTTTACAAGTTAGTTTTTACACTGAAGTACCTCAATGCTCTGTGACCATACGTATATCGCACTCTGTGTGCTATACTGCAGTACCATGCAATGCCGTGTTACATTGCTCTAGATGCAGTACCGATGGCTCTACCAGGAAGGAACTACTGAAACACAATAGCTATAGAAACATTAGCATTCTGAGATCCATTATGTTCTAAATAGAGCAAAGTTAAATATTTATTTCCTAGCTACTGATACTTTATGAGACCATTGTAAGTGTCCACGGCTGCTCTGCCTGTGTTGGAAAAGCAGCATTCCTACCTATGTGGAAAGAGCTCTCAACAGCAGCACTGATGACTCCCTCTGCACTCAGTTCCCACTCTCTCCACTACTTGTAGGATCCAAAGCATTCAATTAAAACATCAAAACTAAAGAGCTAAAGAATCATCTCAGAGAAATTCACTATTTTTTCCACATTTATTCAAGCATGACATTCTACCTTCTGAAATTATTCTAACATAAAACCAGCTCAATATGTAAAAATGCTATTTTAAAAGCCTACCAAAACTTCTAAGCTACTGGTTTTTTTCTCTTTCAGATGCCTCTACTACTGAATCATTGCATTCATGGTAATAGAATTAACAAAACTTCACAGGTAGTGAGATATGGAAAAGAAACAAGAAAACTATTCAATCTCTAGGGGAATGTTTTTTCCTACAGTAATTTTCTGTAAAGCATAATGGCAAACCATATATAGAATATATGCTGGTGTGGCAAAAAATCACAAGTATTTTTGTTTGAACTTGAGTTGACGTAACACTCATAGCTCACGTGTGGTTTGGAGTAATGCAACCACCCAAAATGCATGCAGAAAAAAAAATGCCACCAGGACATCTATTTTTGTGTAAACCCTCAATAGCACATGGTGCCAAATCATAATTGTTCTTCTGAGACAAAAGTATGACTCTATCCACCAAACCTTTCAACCAGGTCTATTTATTCAAAGAGCTACCCCTTCCTTATTGTTTCCTAACTTTGTAAGCTATCAAAAGGTTTAGTATTTACTATAAACATGCATCTAAATCTCTATTCTTAATGGTTACAATTAGAAATCTAAATATTTGCAGTAGAGGAGAAAGCACAGAAATGTGCACCTTGACACATTATCATTTTGAAGTAATTCAGAAATCTGCCCTGAAAAATTTATGAAAGCAAAAGAAGCAAAGTAGGAAGATGTGTAAATCAGGAAGTGCTACCTATTAATAAAGAAAATTTAAAAACAGTATTTTACTGCAAAATCTGTGTGTAATTGGGGCACTGTATTTTAAATGTTAATAACATATTAGGTAACAGAGTCTAAATGGCTGTAAGGTTTTCCTTTGTATCCAAGCCCAGATGATGCAGTTCCCTCTTCCTCAAATATCTTTAGGTCTGAAGAGCTAAAATACCTGTGTCCCTGTCTTTGTGGAGCCAGTGGAAAAAGGCTTCATTCAGCTGAGGGCAGAAAGAAATAACAAGCCACCTCGAAGAAACATTCAAAACGTTTCAGATCATACTAAAACTTACTGAAACTTCACTGCAGCCAGTCAGAGAGAGTCACCTTTTACAATATTGTCAGTATTGCAGATACTACAGGCTGTGGACATTGAAATTAATTATATTTTATTAAACCGGGAACAAGAAATACTCAACTAATGCATAATTTTCTCAGTGGTGAAATATGTATTTTACAGGACACAGAGCATTTTATATGATTTCTAGGACATAAATGTCAACCCAGCTTTTTTATTACACTGGTTGAATTTATTTAATGAGCTGTCCTACAATGGAGGGCAGCCCTGCATTTTTCACTTGCTTCTGCGGGGAATTTCTGTAGTGAGCAAATAAGCCTGGGTCTAATCTGCTTCCGTCTGCAGTCATTTGAAAAATGATGCTTGGCAAACAGCTCTGCACAGCCTTGCCATCTGACGGAGACCAGTTCCTCACACCAAGAGACTGAGTAGGCTGGGAAGCGCATCTACGTTACCTACAGCGACGAGCCAGCTCTTTTTATGCTTCAAATTCTGCAACCATGGCAGGGCCAGCTCTGGGAAAGCTGCTTTTCCTGCACTGCTACCCAAGGGATGGAGAAACAATTGTCAAACACACGGGAGGAACTGAGGGCTTAATTTGCCTCCAACTCACTGAGTCTTTTCCCCGGCTGAGTAACGGGGTGTCAAACAGCCTCTGGTTACTGATGGTAACCCTGGAGCCTCCAGGGTCAATTCCTCGCTCACGTCCTATAACCCTGGCAAGAGGAGAGATGTCTTTCTAATACCTGAGAACAACTGCCTGGAAGGTTTCAGCTCTCTGCCACGCAGAACAAAACACCACTGACAAACGATTACCTGCCAAACAAGGGACAGTAGTGACGAGAACACCTGACTGCTTCACGAAGCAGCGACCAGAGACGAAAAAACGGGATTTTCTGCGAGGTGCGGTGTGTGCAGCCCTGCTGAGGCTCAGCCAGCCCCGGCCCGAGCCACACCGCCCCGAAGTTTGGGGGTACCCGTCCCTCCAGGGGTCTTCAGTCATCACATTTTCATCCCCCAAACAGCTTTTTTCTTGAGATCCAGTCGAGCCTGCCCGAGCACTGTCTCTCCTGCCCCCGCTCCCCCGACCCTTAAACACGCACATGCCTCACGTCCCAGTTTAGGCGGAGCCGAGATCCCAGGCTGTGCCCGGCGGGGGGACGAGCCGGGGCTCAGCGGCGGGAAGCGCCGGAGCTGCCTCCGCATTTCGCTGCTGTAACAACAGGACTCCCTCCAAAAACCGCCTGGGCTGCCGGGGGGCAGCCTGAGCTGCCGCGATGGGCATCGCCCTCCACGGAGCCCCCGCTCAGAGCGCCCTGCAGCCGGTGCCGAGCGCCCGGAGCGGGGGCCACCCCCGCGGGACGGGGAGAGCCGGGGGCGCTTACCAGGTACCAGACGCCGAGGATGATGGTGCCGGTGCGGACATGGCAGCAGAGGCAGCAGCTGTTGGAGTAGAAGCGCGCCCAGGGCGAGCTCAGCATGCCGGCGGTTCCTCGGGGCTCCGCGCCGCTCCGCGCCTGTGGCCGCGCCGCTCCGCGGAGGCGGGGCCGGGCCGGGCCGGGCCGGGCCGGGCCGCCCCTCCCGGCGGGCGGGACCTGAACGCGGGCCCAGCCCAGCCAGGGCCGCGGCGGAAGGTCCGCGGCCTCGGCCGGGACCGTGACCCGCCCCCGCTGGAACACGCGGAGCACGGGGGGTTGTCAGAACACGGAGCCCAGGGAATTCCGCGGGCTGGCAGCCTGGCCGCGGCCGCGGGAGGGTGTTGGGCAGGTGCCGCTCCCCCGGGGGCTCTCCCGCCGCTCCTCTCCCCGCCCGGGCGCTCCTCCCTTGGCAGGAGCCCGGTGAGGGCGAGCCCGGGTCGGTGCTTCCTTGGCAAAGGCTCCTCTCGCTCCTTTAGTTCGACTCGCAGTTCTTGACTGGCACAGCAACAGAAATAAACTCCATTTCACTGTAAAGAAAGACAATATTGGAGGAGATCGTGGAATGCTTGGAATTTTCCCTAAATTTGGAAGCAATGAACATTCAGTTTCTTCACAATGCCCTCCTAATCCACTCCCAAAGTTGCTGCTATTAAGGAGGCTGTAATTGCCTCGTGTAACTGATACAAAAGGTAACATCAAGCTTATTGTCCTGTAGTTAATGCCCTGATGGGACGTGGGGGAAGCAGCACTAGAAGGACCCACTGCTGTGTATTCAAGCACTGATGCAGGTTTGAGCTAAACTTCCTACCAAGCAGCTGAATTTTCACGTTTTATTATTTGAGATTTGTATCGTCCTCTGGAGGAAATAACAAAGAATATTCTAACTGGAGGTCTGTATGTCTACCCTTACCCTCAGCATAATTTATTTACTGCCATCCAACTTGGATTTCTTCCAAATCCCACAATTTATCATCAAAATATAACATTGAAAAGTACTCCAATGTGTCTCTATATGGCTGCTTTGGGGCTCTTCATTATTTCATACATACATCTGCACAGAACAGGAACTTCAAGATAAAAGCTAACTTGGCAAGGAGGAATGTTTCTAACTATGCCTTATCCCTACTTGTAAAGCTGCTATAGTAAATTAAATTAAAAATACTTTAAGTAGGAACTTTACACAGCCTCTGTTCTTAGTTTGTCCTTAGAAAACTTTCAGGGGTTTGGCAGGGACTTCTTTGCGCATAAAGAGAAAAGCCGCTTGACATTGAATTTATAATTTTGACTGGATTATATGTATAAGCCAAATATTGTATTTGCAAGATTCATTTTCAAAAATGAAACTAAAGTTGTAGTAAAATGAATCATCTATATTGGCAAAACAGAGGGACCAAAGGAAAATCCTAAACAATGAGGTCTGGACTATCTCTCTGGTAACCTTGAGAGACCTTGTCCTTTAACACCAGAAAGTAGGCAAGTTAGAGACAAAACCCTTGTATGTATGCTTATTAAATGCACATGAAAGTTAAGAGCATCTGCTTCATCAAGGTTATCTGACCAAGGACCTGACCTTTTCAAAGCAAAGAGGGCAATAAATAAAGAGGGATGCGATAAACAAGGACCTACAGTTGCAAACCTGGTGGACAAGGGACAAGGGAGACAATGCCAAAACCCAAAAGTCTCAGGTTACTGATTGATGGGCCGTTGAAGAGTTCCATAAGAAACTTTGGACAGGGTCACCTGGAGTTTGTAACTGATAAGGGTCAAACAAGTAGACAAAACTTTGAAAGGAATAATTAGAGGAAGGGGATCGAGAAGGAGGAAAGGGAAGGATCAGACAGAAAGGGGGGTAACGGGGTTCAGTAATGTGTAAAGTCTGATGGAGCCCTCTGCTTGCTCACCCTCTCTTGTGGAAACTTTAACTGTCTCTCTGTGTAGTCTCCACTCTCCACACAGCCTGTGTGGGGGCTGTAAGGAGCAAGTGCCCGCTCCTGGGGGGCACAGGTGAAGGAGGGGCTCAGTGCCAGCGGCTGGAATGGACTGTGGGTCACAGCCTGATGTCTGGGCCTGGCTGCTGAGGGGTGGGTTATTCGCTTGCAAGCATCAGGCTGGACCAGCTGGTCTGTACTTGGGTCTTCCACAAGTCCTACATGTAAGAGGCACAGATGAAGGCAGCACCTTGTCTGTGGCCATCTGTGCAGATGTCCCTGTCAAGGTCCTGTGTCTGCAAATGGGAAAGCAGCAGCTGCATCCCTCAGACTGGGATGGGCACAGTAATCTGGGCTTTAGCAGACAGGCAGGAGAAACTCCAGGCCCTGGAGACAGTCACTGCTTATAACATCTCCCAGCATAACCATCATCTCTGCAAGGAGAAATGAACTTCATGTCTGCTTTTGCTTATGGTTTCCCATCAGTGGCTTTAACCTCCATGTCCTCAGAAGAAAAAGGAAGGAAGAATGAGCAGATGAACACTAATCACTTCAGAGCAGTTTCCTGTATAATTATTAATTTCCATTCAAAAAGCCTGATGAGAAAGATCAGGAAACATTAGGCTTCATGTAACACTCTTGATTTATAACCAACTGCACTTGCTTTGCTTGGCGAGGTTTTGGTTATGGGGAGGCTTCAGAGCCTGAGTATTGCCACACTTACTGACCCATAATCACAGTCTCCATAGGTAAAGCTACCATGCCATTCACTTTGCCTTATAAAACTGGAAACAACAAACACTGGTTTGTCCAGCTTATCTGATCTCACACCCAGGTGGTGGAAGATCATTTAAGATGCAATGGGGACTTCTGAACTGGATGACACCTGAGTTTTGTCAAGGTTCCTAGAGGTACAAGAAACACTCCAGATTGTCATCTTTATACATCAAAACCTGAACAGGACCACTATCACTGCCTTGCTCAGAAAAATGATATAAACTCAAGTAAACCAACAGCCTATTTACAAGCATTTGTTTTAGTTATTCTCAAAGTAGATAATCTTTCCAGTGGGATCCATGACATGGTAAGAAATTTTTCCAAGGGAACATTCAATGCTGAAATTAAACACTGCACACACCCTTGCTCAGCCAGTGGTCAGCGTGAAGGCTGTAGGATGTATCCAGAAGACAAATGCAGATTCACGGCTCCCGCTTGCCCCTCCTTACCACAGCAGAGCTGTAATCACGAAACTCATTTCAGACAGCCACTCGTTCCCCACAGCACACCCTGAGAGCTACACTAGCTAACTGGGGAGTGACCCAGCCCAACTTTGCCTCATTGCCAACTGTTCTCTGTGCTGCAAGCTGTTAGAAAAAATCCAGTATATCGTGTCCTGCTCCTGCTCTGTACTCCCCTGTGTGTTCCCTGTGACCTTCTCACTCCAGGGACAACTTCTTCCTCCTGCCAGAGGATGTTCTGATCCATTTGGCATTTTCTTGCGCTTTCTAGTCCTCACTAAAATTGGTTACTGGTACTTTTCAACTTTTTCGATACTTATCTGAACAAGATTACTGGAAGAGAACAGTTGGCTCAGAAACTGCCTCTTGTTTCCACCTTCTGTCTGTACTCACAGTCCACAGAGATGTTGCAGCATAGTTCAACTGGCTTTGAATAATTCAATTACACTGTTGCCCAGCATTGCCTACGGCACATAAACAAAAGGGCAGCTCAAGGGAATCCCATTTTCTGCTTGTGGGATTAGCCAGAGTGCTCCAGGCGGAGCAGAGACGTTGTTACTTGTTTTGTATTTGGCCAGGATAAGACAAGATAAGAAAAGGGTTAAACTTTGTCCAGGAACCAAGGTCTGCTTATTGTCCTTGGGCATAGGGTGGTGACAGCATTGGGAAACTGACTAGAGTAATTTTAAGAGTCTATGCTTTTGTTCAGCTTGCTCCAGAGCTTCTGTTTAGTGATGTCTGCAAATGATTCAAGTATGAAATATTTAATATGACTAAATTTAAAAAACACCTGTGCTTTCTGAAAAAAGTAAGCCTCCAAATAAAAGTCTGACACTTATCTCTCTACCACAAAGACTGGCCAATATGCAATCAAATAGGACTGCTGGCACGATTCAGATTGGGTTCAAGAGGCCATTCATTCTCCTGGTTTGTGTAGAAAAGATCAAAGTAAGAATAGTATTTTCTCTCCAGCATGCTACAACTCAGAATACCTTTTAGAAGCCTGTAAGAAAGCCATTGCAATGACAGAGTTCGGTGTGCAACTGCTTGCACAGAGCTAGTCAAATTCTCATGTTTCAATACCAAACAATGGACAACAAATGGTTAGCTGGTTGGTGGTGGTTTTCTTTCGTTTTTTTTGACTTCTAAAAATTACTGAGAGAAATGCCTGGACCTTTTAGCTCACTACTGGGATAGTTTGTCATGATTTGCCTCATAGAAAATAGGGATTTGAAGATCTTAGAACACTGATATACTTACACATTTTCTTTTCTGATGGTAAAGTGCATTTGTAACTCTAGCTTCCTTGGGCCACAGCTTCTTAATTCTGTTTTAAACTTGCTGGTTATAAAAACCCTATCATTAAAATATTATGATATGTTGCCCTGCCAAGAGCTTAAATGTTCTCCAAGGAAAAGCTTGCTTTAGTGCATCCTTCCTTTCCTGCTTTTCTGACTTGAAAGCCTCTCGATTTTGCTGTGAAGATACAGGACTCGAGAAGGCTGGTGAGTTCTGCAGTGCACTGAGATCCAGTTCTTTTTTCTTCTGGCCTTCCCATTCTAGCCAGCCTCACAGATTAATTTTAACATTTTGGGTGAGAAGAAATGATCTGTGCTACATTAAGTAGAAACACTGATAATAGGTTAGGCAATTATCTAATTATTTGCTGGGCAGTAGATTTGCAGTTTGGTAACATGTACTGGAAGTGTATCTTCAGATAGCGTGTGCTTTCCACAGGCTGCAGTCTCCTCAGAGGCATATCTGCTGCAGCACAGAATGCCTGCTTCCAAAAGTATCTGGCTCTTCTGTGTACACTTTCTCCTCTCCCTTGCCCGTGCTGTTTTTTCTCAGGCACTTTTGGACAGGGTTGCCAGAGGCTCAGTTTTTGCCTTGCAGAACATACGTAACACTGGAGCTAGAGCCTGGCTGTGCCAGTAGCCTAGCAATAAAGAACATAAATTTTCTCTCCTTTGCCTTGAGAAGTCTGTGAATTTCTGTAATCACTTTTTAGTTCTCCCAGCTAAACCTTGTACCCCAACTTACACCCAGGGGGATGGAAGAACTTTGGCTCCCCTCCTGTTGCTGGCTTAGCATGCTCACAGCATGCCTGAAGATACTGAGAAATGGGGACACCACCACTGACTGAAACTGTTATCAACCAAATTGATAAGTGCAGGTGTCCTGGATCCAACTAAAATTCATCATCTCTTCCTCCACCAGGCTAATGAGCCCTTTAGCACCTCATATCCTAGTAATTCCTACTCTACACAAACTTTTCTCCAAGTCTTTTTGATAAATGAATTCTCTACTCAACAGACACTGCTTCCAGTCCTTTACGTATGTTTACTGTTTCTCTCATTAGTGTGGGGATCTAGACAGTTTTGTAAAAGCCTTTAAAATTGCAGGCATCAGACATAACAGCATTTATTTAGTCAATGGACACAGCATTGGGGTTGTACCCCCCATTCCTCTTCACTACGCAAATTAAAACATCCCGAGATTTACACTTGACCTTTTACTACACCGACCCAGTGGAAGGTCATGCTGGGAGGTTTTTTTTGTCTTTTGGCCTGAATTCATATGCTGGATACAGTATTAAACTGACTGGGACATTTTATCCATAATCTGTAGCCAATTATAGAACATAAATTACAGCATACGAGGATGAGACAGGGTTGTTGGATAAATTGGTTGTTGTGTTGCCAGCAGTCTCTCTGCCTGCCAGATTGCTTGAGCAAAGGAAATTTCAGTGACAGGTTTTAATATTCTGTTGAGTTTGCGGTCAGAGAGGTCACAGGTCTTTGATTGATAGGAAAGGCAAACCTTCTAAGAAAAGCTAATATACATCAAATAACATTTATTTCCTTTTAGTTCCATTAGTTAGATTAGTTAATGTTTAATTTATGGATTCAATTGAGTATGGCTCAACACTGGGAATGTTGCCAGATTTTATTCCCTTTTTCACTATATGATTATAGTTTTTTCCCTTTCTTTTAAAAGCTTACTGTTTTTTCTTTTGATAAAGAAGAATGTCGATAGTTTTGATCATCAAGCATGTTCTGTTTACATATTTGTTTGGATTTTTTTTTTGCTTATATCTAGTAGAAGTCATGATCATTTTGTCTTCTATCAACAATCTCAGTCCAGTGATAAAACATCTTCTGTTCTATAGAGAACCCCTACTATTTTAAGTAAATAAGAATTAAAACAACACATCTTCCATAACTAATTTATTACTGCCTGTAACTTACACAAGAAACACTTCCCAGTTTTGTATTTCTAGACACCAGTCGTGTTTCAAGCAGTAACTCACTGCTTTACCTGGGGGCCTGCTGAGACTTTCCCACAGGTGCACTTTAAGCCAAATGCACCAGAAAACTGAGCTTTGAACTATCACCAGCTTTAAAACAACCGAATAGTATCATCCTCATTGCTTTGAATATCTATGGAGTTATCCCTCTTTTCCTGCTCTCTTCCAAGTCTGCTGGACTCTTAAGCAAACTTCAAGGCATGCCATCCAGTTCTTCTCACCAGTGTCCACCGCAGCCAGAGGCTTGCCATGGAACTTTACAGAAACTTCCAGTCTCACGTGTATTTTTTTCTACGCTAAAAAAAGCACTTAACTTTCTCATAGTGTCACATTCTCTGCTCATTTATCTGTCTACTACTTATTACGGAGTCCCCAGTGGAGATCACTTGCTGCCAGCCAAGCCTGCAGAATGTGCCATAGGAGACGGTGGCTTCATACTGTGAAAATGTCAACTGTTTGTCCCCTTCATCTGTCTGTCCTGAATTCCCTTGATGATTGATTTGCTGAGCACACGATAGCAATTCAAACAGAGTTAGCCAATACCTGCCTTTTTCTGCAGCCCACGCAGAGGCAAACTGCAAGTACTGTACATGCAATGTAACACCTTTTATATACACTATACGTAATTACAGGTCCATGGTATGTCCTTCATGAAGTGCAGAGATACGGCACATATTGGTTTTGCTACTTCAAGATCAAGGGAAACGCTTCTGTACAGCGCTGATGGTGCAGAAAGTTTAATTGGATTGCTTGTTCCAATTTATAAATCTTTTGTGTGTATTAGGAAATGCAGCTAGGACATTTAGAATTAAAGCTACATAAGAGGTAGCCACCAGTGCCAGGTGTATGTGCAGGGTGGTGAGACCGAAGCTTTCTAATACTGCATATTTTATATTGTCTCTTCTAAAGAGAAAAATATCAAGGCTGCTAATATTCTTCTCATTGTAGAAACCAACAGTACACTCAGCTTCTCTTTGTCACAGTCTCCTCCAAAATGTCCTTCTAACATCCCTCACGCCAGAAGTAACATTGACAATTTAAATCATATGTCTAATTTTTCATCCTCTGCTTTGTACAGCAAATCACATAATAAATACCAGTATAATTCTACTGAAATAGCATTATTTGACAACTGATCCCCAAGTGCAGTATATACATCGCTTCAAAAGCACGTCTCACAATCACACTGCTTTGTGCTGTGTGTCCCCATATAGGTTATCGATGCATATTGCTCTACAGCATTTTATAGGCATGCACATCTGAACATGTTTGATTATAGCCTGAAGCAACTTTGGGAAATCCTGACTGAGCCAACATTGCAGAGATGTCCCAGCTCACACTGGAATTCAGTAATGGACTAGTAAAGGCACGGAGAAACTGTGATTGCAATACAGCACAATTCTAACTCCTCATCTCCATTGCAACTCATTTAGTGTGAAACACCTATGTACAAACCTTTGGAACACAAGTGGCTTAGTCTTAGGATTTGGAAAACTCATCTCTGCAGACCAGAATGATACAAATGTGTCACTTTGGAGAGCAGTACCTCCTATTTTCTTCTAACTCAGCATCTCATTCAGCCAACGTTTAAAATTATTCTGACAGCGCTCTGAAATTAAGTCAAATTCAGTGGGGCAAGCTGGTAGGTGTGTAACAGTTCAAAGCCATTACTGTGCATCCTGCAGCTTCCTTGCTGCACATTCTTGTAGTGAAGTACCTATCACTGTTTGCTCAGCCTCTCAGTATCCAACCTCCTTTTCATTTTTAACCTGAAAATCACCAACGTGACATTCTCCAAACCCAAGCATACTTTGAAAATGCAAATCTGCATATTTTTCCCTTTCCCCTTTGCTATTTGCTGTATATGAGCCTTTAAACCACTTAACTGCCACTCAGGATAGATGACAGTAAGACAGCATCCCTCACTGAGAGTTTTACCATGCTGATGGAGACATCCTTAAAGCCCTGACAGAATACACTGCTGATAGTTCACTTCATCTGAAGTGGGGCTGAGACACTGATTTACCATTAAAATAAAAAAGAATTTGCAGATAGGAATTCTTCCCTCAGTTAAACTTGTCAAAATACCTCCTTTGAGGTGGACTGCTCAAGAAATGTTTGGAATGATTAAGTCTAAAGAGTTTAAAGCCTCAAACTACTATGTCCTCCATTCAGCAGCAACACAAAGCAGAAGTGGAACACGGTGAGAAAGATAACGTGTGGTGCTCTCAAGAGACGTTAACATTACATTATGTTTTCACTTAAGAAAATGTGTTCCAACATGTTCACAGAATCCACCAGATTGGGAAAGACCTTTGAGATCATTGAGTCTAACGCATGACCAAACACCACCCTGTCAACTAGACCATGGCACTGTGTGCCACATCCAGTCTCTTCTTGGTACCTCCAGGGACAGACAGTGACTCCACCATCTCCCTAGTCAGCCCATTCCAATGTCTGATCACTCTCTCTGTAAAGAATTTCTTTCTAATGTCTAAGCTAAACCTCCCCTGGCACAGCTCAAGGCTGTGCTCTCTTGTCCTACTGCTGGTTGCCTGGGAGAAGAAACCAATCCCCACCTCACTCCAACTTCCTTTCAGGTAGTTGTAGAGAGTGATGAGATCTCCCCTGAGCCTCCTCTTCTCCAGTCTAAACAGCCCCAGCTCCCTCAGCTGTTTCTCACAGGACTTGTGCTCCAGTCTCTTCACCAGCCTCGTTGCTCTTTGGACACTTTCCATCACCTCAGTGTTCTTCCTAAACTGTCCGTACTGTAGATTCTCTCTGGCAAGACAGAGTGATGAATCCCAGTGGCATCCTAGCACAAAGTTAAGATTTTTAGTGATGGAATTATTAGTGTAAAGTGAAGGACTTGTGATCCTGCTTCCACCTGTTGACCTTTTGCCGCACAACACATGTCCTGCCTCGAAGTGAACAGTCAGAAAGTTATTTCCTGATGTGACACACATGACTTCTGACCAAGTTTGACCATAGTCCAGTATACACGTGATGTGACTGCAGAAATCCAAAAAACATGGCAATCTTTGGGTATGTAAAACCTGCCCCTCTCAGTCACCAGGCTTTGGAACCCTTCAATCACGCATCTCTACAAAGTATGTTTTATATTCAAGGCAGTACAAGTTAAAGTGTTTTAATAATTACAAAAGCAATCACTAAACCTGCTGTTCTGCATGCCTACTAAGGACTTGCAGAAAAAGAAATGTTCCTAAAACATCACAAAGGAGTTCCACGGTTAAGCATCCAAGCACGACTTGGATGACTTTGAACTGCATCTCTGTAGCATATGAATATAAAATAGCACAGTATTGATTTTGCCCACTCAATTCTATCAAGTGCTGAGTCCACTCCAGAAAAGCACTTAAATACTTTTTAGTACTAGTATTACTGTTCAAAAGTGTTCAATACCCAGGTCAAATCTGAATAACATCACTTTTGTTTATTAAAAAGACAGGTTTCTCTTTTTTTTTTTTAAATTAAATAATCATGTAAGTTCAGAGCAGACAGTTATTTGAACATCTGTCCCTGAAAACTGCAGAGAAGAATTTCAGCAAAACAAAAGAAAATATTTAAAATTTCCACTATGATTAAGATTTTGAAATGTTTTAAAAATAGTCAGCCAGGCATGATGGTGACAGATGGTAACCATGAAGGTGGACCCTCACCTGTTAAAGATAACTGTGAGAGTCTCATCCTTAATATAACACCAATATTAACCCTATAGGCCATTGACTTTCCCACTTATGAAAGGCAGGTAGCAGTCATTTAGAATTTTACAGTAGTCTCTTTCTGTTCATAATTTTTCTGCACTCAGACAATCTGGAACCACAACTGGCCAGCCTCATAGTATTTGGTGATTCCATTTTTTTTCCTTAAAAACAAAATCTCACCTCATTCAAATGCAAACCCAGTTTTTTATGCTTACTCTGAGAGATCTTCTAGAGATTTCACAGTCCCTCAGTTAAGGCACAACATACAGCTCCAAACTCACTGGGCACACAGGAACACAGGGTTACCTGGCAAAACAGGTGTGTCTGTATGAGGAATACATACAGTCTTCCAGCTTGTCTGGATGAGAATTCCACAAAGTTACCTAAGATTGGATAAAGATCTGGAAGCGAAGCTCCAAGGAAAGCCTTCTGGCTGCAAAAACAATTTTGTCAATTACAATCTCATGTTGAGATATTTCAAATTCATAATCAGGAAGAGATTGCCTTGCCAGTCAGCTTTGAATGAGCAAGATGAGTAACTAAAGCGAACCAAGAATAGAGAAAATAAGAGTTTCAGCATGTGCTAGATAGTTGAAATACCTCAGGTCTCAAGGCATGGATTATTATGGATACATGAAGTATCACCTATTTCAGGCAGGCCTTCTCTTCCTAGGGAAGCACAACAGAAGAGCAGTTGGCATTGGTGCAGCCACATTTGGGAGCCTTTCAGGAGTTGTATGTGTGCAGATCAAATGACAAAAGGTAAGGGCGCTCGGAAGAAGGGAGAGTGAACTAGACAGCCTGAGCTCCTCTGAATATTTTTTAAATCAAGAAAAGTTTAAGGAAATACCTAATCACAACGTATACAAATAAGGAATTTATATATTCGTATAGGGAATAGCTTTTCATTAGCAAATTTACTAATTTCCCACTTTCATAAATTGTAACATTGTCTCTATCCCATTTGGAAAGATGTTGCCTCCTTTCTAGTAACCAGAGATCATAGAATACCACGTTGGAAGGGTCTTCAAGGATCATGTGATCCAACCTTTCTTGGAAAAAGCACAGTCTAGACAAGATGCCCCAGCACTCTGTCCAGCCAAATCTCTAAAGTGTCCAGTGTTGGGGAATCCATAACTTCCCTGGGGAGATTATTCCAATGGCTGATTGTTCTCATTGTGAAAAATTTTCCTCTTGTGTCCAATTAGAACCTCCCCAGGATTAACTTGTACCCATTACCCCTTGTCTTTTCCACATAACTTCTTGTAAATAGGGACTCTTAATCTTCTCTACAGCCACCCTTTAAATACTGGATCATGGTGATAAGGTCTCCCCTAAACCTTCTTCTGTTGAACAAACCCAGTTCTCTCAGACTTTCCTCCACTGACAGGCTTCCCAGTCGTTTCATCTTTGTAGCTCTTTTCTAGATCCTCTCCAGCCTGTCCACATCTTTTCTGCATAGTGGGCACCAAAACTGAACATGGTATTCCAGGTGTGGCCTGACGAGTGCTGGAGTAATGACTTCTTGATCTCTGCTGGTGATGCCCTTGTGGATGCAGCCCAGCATCCTGTTGGCTTTCTTTGCCACAGCAAAGTCCACTGATACTGATCTTACTGTCCACCTGGATTCCCAGATCCCTTTCCACAGAGCTGCTCCCAGCTGGGTAGATTCCAGCTTACACTGCACTCCTGGATTATGTTTTCTCAGGTGAAAGACCTTACACTTGTTGAACTTCACAGGGTTCTTGTTAGCCTATTTTTCCAGTCTATCCAGGTCTTCTTGCAGGGTGGCTCTCCCTTCCCACTCAGGTTGGTATCAGTGGGAAACCTCATCCAGGTACACTTGAGCCCACCTTCCAGATCATTTATGATGATATTTAATAGCGCTGGGTCCAACATCGATCCTTGGGGGGCCCTACTCATGACAGGGTGCTGGTTTGGAAAGGAGCTATTTACCAACAACCTCTGGGTGCTGCCTGTCAGCCAGTTCCCCACCACCACATGGACCACTGGTCCAGTCTGTAGCCCATCCATTTCTCCAGGAGGAGACTGTGGGAAACTGTACTGAAAGCCTTGGAGAAATCCAGGTAGACAATGCCCACCACTCACCCCACATCAACTAAACCCGTTACTTTGTCACAAAGGGTCAGCAGGTTTGTCAAGCATGATTTGCCCCTGTCATGGTTTGGTTCTTGGAATTTTACCTTCCCCCTGTCCCGTTGTGAGTGTGGGGGAAGGGGAATTAGGTAACT
>JAWMRA010000078.1:128768964-128867397 GCA_035584735.1 Pseudotriccus pelzelni | reverse complement strand
TATAGGATTATTGTTTGGGTGTTTTACTTGTGTTCTTTAATAGTTTGTATCAATACATTTATACTTTTAATAAAGGGCTGTTATTCCTTCCTGGACATAATTTAATCTTACCTGTGTCTCATTTAAACTGAGACAGCCCCTGATGAATCTGTCCTGGCTTTTCCTAATCCCATGGTTCATATGACTTCTGACAGCCCCCAGGAGGATGCACTCCACAATTTTGCCAGGGACTGAAGGAATACTGATAGGCCCATAATTTCCTGAATCCTCATTTAAGTCCTTCTTGGAAAAGGGAATGACATTATTCTTCTTCCAGTTCTCTGGGACATCCCTCCAACTCCACAACTTCTCAAAGCCTATGGAGAGCAGTCTTGCAACGGTATCAGCCAGTTCTCTTGACACCTTCGTGCAGGTTAACGGCAGGGCCCATTGATTCATAGGGATCAAGATCCTGAAATAGCTCACACACTCTTTCCTTCTTCACTGACAGTGGTCGGTCTGTGTTTGCATCAGCCTGGATTTTTCTTCCCAAGGCCGGGGGCCCAGCAGTGCTGGTGAAGACAGAAGTGAGGGAAGTGTTGAGAACCTCTGCCTTTTCCAGCATTGACAGTGACTAATTCACCTCGCTTGTTTATCAGCGGGACAGTATTTTCCTTCTGCCTGTCATTTCTGTACCTGAAGAACCCTTTCTTGTAGTTTTTGACATCTCTGGCCAAATTCAATTTGAACTCAGCTTATTCTTTTCTAACTGCACGATCAGCTGAGCTTTTTCCCAATTGCTAGGTCGTGCAAAGATGCTATGTCCATGCAGTTTTCAACAGGTATTTATCCACTTTTGACCTCTGGTATGCTTTGCTTTTTTTTGAGACAACTTGGCAGCTCTCAGTTAAGCCAAGGGGGTCTCCTGCTCCACGTATTTCCCTTATCTTTAAAGGGAATGAACTCTTTTTGTGCTTTCAGAAGTGTGTTCTTAAAAACTTCTAGCACTCACTTGCTTCTTTACCCTCTGTGGAAGCTTCTCGTGGAATCCCTTCCTTCTTGAGAAAACTCACTCTGCAGGAATTTCGGACATGGCTGCAGGTACTTCCCACACTCAATAACTCTGTACAGGAGAAAATAGGAGGTCACTGATCTCTCACAGTGCCTTTGGAGGCAGAGCAGAAGCAAACCTTGCACATCTCCTCTGATATACACCCAGACACTCAGTCGCACACAGACCAGCAGTTGACACAGCTCCTACTCTTTTGGCTAACTGGCTGCAAGTCAGAAAGGCACTGGTCTCCAGGGCTGCATGCCGCTTCAAAAGACACACTAAAACCTGGCTGGCTGAGAGCAAAGGCAAGTTACAGAATCACGTCAGAGAGGAGTCATCTCCCACCCAGAGCTTTGCTTGCAGACATAGTTCAAGGCATGACTTCATTTGTTAGCTATGTAGGCAGGGATGGCCAAGGAAACAGTAGTAATGAAAAACAAGCTGTGGCAGCCTTTGTCAGAGTGGCCTCTGAAAAAAAAAAAAAAGCAGCTCCCAGTAACAACATATTTGGTTTATACTTCACCAGATATTTGAAATAAGGAATCACTTAACTCCAAGTCAGAGCCTACCGAACAGGGGAAATACTGTGTGTGTAGAAGACAGGGAATCATCTCAAACTAGTCAGTTTTCTGAGTTCACTGGTGATCCGGTTCTGACTGATCCATGACTTACCTTCTACCATGGACTGAATTAAAAACTCTGAGCCAAGTTACGAGATCACTTGATGCTACAATTAACACCGAAAATGTACATCTTTGAGCTGATGTTCCTAGGCATGTTTAAGAGCATTGTATGAAACCCTGAAACCATGAGTTTCATGTTAAGTTTTAAATGCATTTTTCTTTTCCAGAAAATACCCCAACATTAAAGATATCACAGTTTCAGTAATGAAACTGATTTTCAGTGGACCAGAAACCTTCATAGAATCAGCTGGGTTGGAAAGGACCTCTGAGATCATAAAGTCCAACCCTTGATCCAACACCACCATAGTTACTAGATCATGGCACTAAGTACCACATCCAGTCTCATATTAAAAACCTCCAGGGATGGAGAATCCACCACTTCCCTGGGCAACCCGTTCCAATGCCTGATTACCCTCTCTGTAAAGAATTTTTTCCTAACATCTAACCTAAACCTCCCCTGGCACAGCTTAAGACCTTGGTACAACGAGCCAGAAATTTAAAGCAGACAAAGCTCAGTAGTTTCCTTAACTGAAGGAACCCACTACGGAGACTAGACAATTTTAGTAATGCAACCAACATTTCAACAGGAACAACCTGTGAACCACTAATAACATGTTATCTGTATTTTATATCATAACTCACATCCACCACCCATGAAAAAACAGAAGTTGTCCCACTTTGCTCCTAATACCCATCCCAATTAACAGCAGTTCTGTTAGTCCTGCAGCAAATAAAATCCATTGTGTTACCACACGACTTTCAAGTTAAGAACTATTGGTCATGCAGCCTGTCCTGGTCCTTCCCCCCACGCAAATTCGCTTGGCTGATGTGCTTAGTCCTTAAATGAAGCAATTCACTCAGAATTTTAACAGTAAAATATTTTTAGCAGAATATTTTAAGAAGTAATTAAATGTTTTAGATTTTTTCCCCCTTCCATTCACAGCAGAATGAAGAAATCTTTCAGTACTGAAAAACTGGAACTGCTCCTCATTGGTACTCAGCAGTCACCAGAAAGAGACTCACAGGTACAAGTGACTGCGAGAGACTTGCATTTTTTTAGCAGCTGAAATCTTGACTGGCAACCAAGTTGAGTTAAAAGCAAACCAACTATGATTAGTAACAGATGAAAAGTCGGCTTAAACCATGTACTCTGCTGTCTGCACTTTTCAAAATCCTTGTTCACAGGATGACCCCATGGCTAGGAACTATCAACAGGGCAGTTTCAAATGAGATACAATTCAATTACAACACAACAGTACTAGAAGTATTTCTATAAATTTTGAAATGTTTTTAATATGTACATTCTTTCTTAGTAAATATTAAAGTAGTGCTCTTCTCTTGCACTTTTTTCTTTAGACTTCTAAAAGGGCATCAGAAATACAGTTTTCACCCCCCTCCAAACCAATGCAGTTACCTTTGTAACACGCACATATGAATTCTGTACACCTTTCCCTCCCCACAAAAGAAATAAAAATATGCCATGACTATCCAATTACACATCATCACAAGTTTAAATTACACATACAAATAATTCCAGAGTATTTAGAAAAAAACAACATACTGGATTTATGAAACCATTCCATGCATTAAAATAAAAAAAAAGGAAAAAAAAAAGGAAAAAAAGGAAAAAATTGTTACGTTTCTTTAAATGGTGTTTTTTTGCTCTATCCAAGTACCAAAGTCTGGATTCAGTGTATCATTAAGACTAACCACTGCTTTAGTCATAGAAACATGACAGCACACAGATAACCAAGTTTCTATTTATAGACAATGATATACAGTTACTACCTCTCTAATGAATGTCAAATAAAGCTTTCTAAGACATTGAAACTGCACATTAAGAAAACAGTAAGAGGTGCTGCTAAATAGGTAACAACATTTTGAAAGGAAGGCTATGTATTTATACGATCCCACTTAGCAGTAGCAGTTAATTAGCAGGGTTCCTATGTTTTAGCTAATTTGTTTCTTTTTCCAGAATGACAAGCTATTCAAGAGCTAGCACTTACTAACCCAGAAATATCACCAATTTTATCTTCAAGAGGAAAAAAGAATTTATGCAGTGAAAGCCCTTGGGGGCAGTCTCTTTCATTACATAAAATCTTTGTATTTTCTACAAAAGAGGCTCATAGCACAACATACAGATTGGAAACAGACATTTCAGACATACATTAAAAACCTGAATTCAAAGGGTATTCTTTTTAACCTTTACTGTGAAGACAACAAGTAAAATTATCATATTTACATGCAAAGGACGCTGCATGATTTCATAATATCCTATTTTTCATGTTTGCCTTAAGATACTCCTTAAAAAGCTGTACTTCAGTTCTAAATTTATTTTACATGAATCTTGACAGATATCACTCTCAAGCATTACTCCCTCCCAGTAAATAAATCAATACTGTCAATATGCTCAATTTATTTTAACAAACCAATTTAGAGTGTCCTGATATACAGGGGATAATACCTGTGCAAGTCAGTATCCATTTATTAGGAAAGCTCTCCATTAGCAAGGTGCATTTTCAGTACAATCAAACCCAGCTTGCTGCATTACCTGTTCTTGCCCTGAAACACTGTCGAACTGCAGCTGAGCACAGTAAGAATACAAGACTGTTGATCAGTACCATTCATTACAGCTGTTAATAATTCTGTTTGTGCCATAAAACCAGAAGCCAACATTTGAAAAGAAATCTTGGCTCTTCTTCAGTTGAATTTACCAGGTGATGTTAACTACCATCCTTATCAAACACATTTTTGTAAAGGCTATTTACAGTGCACATGGCTGAGCATGCACCTTACAGACACAAACACATCTGCCAGTTCGATACCATGTCATTACACAGTGCCTGAAAATGACAACACATCGTAAACGCCATTTTAATTAACAGTTTCAAGCGGGAAATGGTCTTTATTTTACAACTGCTATATTTGCATCATTTTTTACTTTTTTTTTTATATAAAAACACTAACTCCTGTCCAGAAGTCTAGACACATTCTACATACTACAGGTTAAGGCAGTAAAAAAATGTGTTCCTGATAACTGGTCTTGACAATGTCAATTAAAGCTGTCTGAAGCTACTCCAGTTCTCCAACAGATCTTTGAAATCCCAAATAATTTGAAAGCGAAAAATTAAGTTTGCTTTCTTGTAGTAAAAGACACATAACAGAATTTGGTACGGTAAGTTAACAAGTGTTAAGGGAAGGAAACGTTTCATTTCAGTTCATTCCATGAGTTTAGAAGTTGAAAGAATACAGTTTTAGATAGGACTCTGAATCAACTAAGAACTGTAAGGAATGAAGGAGAAAACCAATTTTATGCACATTACTGCATTCTTAAAAATATACTGTTATCTTCAATAATTCAAGTAAGGTAGTAGACATTATAAAAAATAACTTCATGAACCATACTCGTTTCAAATCACATTCTCAAACTTTTAACCCAAAGCAGTTTTATTGTGTTAACTTCATATAATAAACCATGAAGGTCTGACTGTACAAATGGTTAATGATTTGCACTTGTGATTCCTGTAACAGCTAGCAGACTTGCTAGCTAACCAACTTACTGTAAAGATATGGCAGATTATGTATTTAATCAAAGCACTTTGATTTAGGCATGAAACAAATTCAGATGGTTGACATTCTGTGCTTCTAATGCATCACTCGTAAGAGAGGCAAGAAACACCCACTACTGTACAGACAATTATTTTTACAGAAAACCCTTCCTTGAAATTAATCTTTTATCCGCAGCTGTAGATGAGAGTATAATCTGTTGTAAACAGGGCACTGTGTTGTAAAACCAGTTTTTTTAATTAAGATCTCTCTCCAAAAGCTGGAAAAACAGACTCTTCAGAATGTCTTTCAAATGTAGCATGTTCTGTTTGCTATATCATAAAGTTACTTTCATTTGATTCCTTTTTAAAGATGTTTGTGTTCACAGCAGTTCTGTTTTAAAAATTGTTTGAAATTTTTATAAAATTCTGTACATGTTCACAAATTATTGCATAAACAGCATAATCTTCATGACAATATTCAGCAACACATGTCCATCTCAGGAACTTCACGTTTCCCTTCTTGCTTTTTTCTTCTTTTTAACTTGTTTGGGGGATTCCCAGCTTTCTTCAGACTTTGCTAAAAACAAAACATAACTACAGTGTTAGGACTCAGAACATTTACACAGAATTGTAATTTTTATTATCCTGGATAGTACACACCGTATTATTATGAAGTAATTCAGAACAGTCAACTAGCAGTTCCATTCATCTGCTTCTTCCAAATGGTTGAATTTGAAGTACCTCTAAACAAACATTTGCCAATTTCAACCAGCTTTTCTACCCCACAAACACACAGAGTGATACACAGCAAAAGTCATTCATTCTGCACAACAGCGACAGAAGAGTCACTGTTATGTTCTGCTGAACTAAATATAACACACACGTACACAACTGACATTAAATGTTCACTTGTACCAGATTACATTGGTTTTAGTCACTATATATGTGACATGTCAGAAGAGTGTTTTTAGAAATAATGAACTATGCAAAGATGTGGTTCCAATAAGAAACTATGCTCTTTTCATAAAACCGACTGCCTTAAAACATGCTGGCTGCCAAGAGTGGTAAAATGGGTAAAGTATTGTATATACTGAACATAAGAGGTGTGATTTCAATTGCTGAGACATGAATCAGTACAAAAGATTTCATATTTTAGAGCCAGAACAAAAAGTCATCAGTTGACACATTGACTTGAAAGATTCCATTGTTACATGTATTGAAAACCAAGAAGCCAATTACTGCAGTTGCAGGAGACTGTTATTATGAAGTCATCATTCTGCAATCATTAAAAACTCATTTAGTACTTCAACACTTAGCTAGGAACTTATTACAGATTGTCAGTATTTATAATTTTATTAAAAAGTCTGATTCAAAACAACTTTTTTTTTTTTTAAGCAATGCCTTTCACATCCTGACTTCCCTTCTAATTTTCATGTGTTACTGTGTGAGTACTTCAGTACAAGCACTTTTGCAGTGTACAACAAGAAAATACATTTGACATCTTTGGGCACAGCATAATTTCAAAAAACAATATACCCGCAGCAATTCAGCCTGATCTATGTGCTGTTAAGCTACAACAAAAAAATAAATGCATCACCCAATATCTTTCTATTCCCATACAAGCAACTGTTTTCCTATATGATTACATGGGAGCATACAGAAAAAGATGTTAATGAGATAAGTTGAGAAGTCAAAAATCCCCAGTAGGTTGAAAATTGAATTGCTTGTATTTTTTCAAAATTTTTGGTAGCTAAATATCCTGTCAACTGCTATGTCAGCAGCCATCTGTTCTCCACTGAAGGCTCACAAGCAGGCCTTTGAAACAGTGTTGGCAGAACTCCTCAGTCGCAGCACGGAGCTCAAGTCCTCATGGTGTACATGAGTACCTCCAAATGTCTGTCAAGGACTGGACAAGCCCAACAGACATTTTCAGTCATTCAAGCATATGAAGCCAGTTTTTCCTCACAGTGAAAACAAATATATCAAAGTGCTTCAAAGGAAGTTAAAAACATGCAAGACGTATAAATGAGAAACACAAGTACCTGATATGGCACTCTAAAACTCCAACCCCAGGGCAAGGCATTCTGACTGTACCCGCTCTATGGGAAAAGAGCACACCCTGAACTCGGACAAATGAATTGCACTGACAGATACTTACTCTGTGGAGGAGGCACACTGTTTTGCTTAATACTGGGACTAGAAACATCTGTCTCTTGCAGCATCTGTGGCACTTGGGAAGCGATCTTGTCAGAATTGCTCTCTGATACAATTACAGATGGCTCAGTAGAAACAGCAAGTGAAGGAGCCTCCTCAGACTATTTGAGAAACAGAAAAAAAGTTTCTGAAAGTTTTTAAAGTCATATAAAATAATTACTCTTACATGGTGCTATTTTAACAGTATACTTAGCAGCTGCTGAGAAGATGGCATTGAAAAATTAAGCCAATATTAAAATCCTTCAAAATTTTAAATTGAGGCTCTAATACTAGGACTGCCATCTAGTGCCAAAATTTTTAGTTGCATATAAGCAAAGATAAACCACACAAATTAATTCTTAAAATATATCACATGCAAAGAAAGGGAAAACAATCTAGAAGTCACCAAGGTCCTAAAAAGATTCTTGAATACTTATTCAAGAGAGATGTATGACAGTGACACATATACATTTGGTTGCAAGGCAAACAGGCGAGTTACACAGGCCCAAATACACAACTCAAAACCCAAATATATCAAGCTTTTATTTAAAAAGGATTTGCAGTCATTCCTATCAACTGCTCAAAACTCTGTATGCTTATATCAGAATAACAAATATTTGTGAGAGCAGTCAGCAACTATTTCAGTGGAAACTACAGGAGAAATAATTGCCAGGATACTCGCAGTATTTTCCAGTTATCTAGTCAGTTTTGAAGATTCCCACTACAGAGACAAGACATAACTGTAACTTAGTGTGTAGCACTTATTGTAATTAAAATTACAGCAAAACAGAAAAAAAAAATTTTATATTCCAATTCAGAATATAAAAAAGCATGATCCCACAGCAAGTCAACAAGTGACAAAAGGCTTCAAAAAAGAATGTATTAGAACGGTGTCTTCGTTAAGCAATAAAACTCAGACTTTAGGATGTTCTTAGAGAAGTCATGGCTGTAGTTGTGCCACAATGGCCACAACCTGGAACTCTGACAGCAAAACAGTGAAGTCTACACCCAGCCCTTGATGCAGATGTACACAGATCCTATGTTACAGTCACCAGTTTTTACTGTTTCCATCACTATAATGCAAGCATATCAAAATTCAGTCAGAACATACAAAAGAGCAAAAAGATACAATTTTCTTTTTAACCAAATTACACTAAGCAAGAAATTAAACTGCTTTAATTGAAAAAAATGAACATAGGAATTTAGAGGATAGCAGTTCTCTAACCTTTTATGAATAGTTTGCTGTAACTTACACATTGACTGAAAAAAGACTGCAGTCTTTCTCTTAATCTACTGAAAAAATAGTAATCTCAAGTATTTTTTAATATATCAACTGTGCTGATAAAATGAACTCCCATCCTCCAGGAGTTCCAAGCTGAGCTAATTCTAATGTTGCCTAATGGTTAGCAATCATCAGCTACATAAATAAGGGAGTTTTAACACAATGCAATGTGGTCTCTAAAAAGGAGGTCATACAGCTTCTAGAGCAAGGTAATCAATTCAGGTAACCGGTATCATAGTTTTGTTAGGACAGCCACACTCCACCAGCAGGTAAAGAAAATTAAGATTTTAATGGCTTAGCTTTCTTAGGTTGACTAACAAACACGTTGCAGCTTGAATATTACAGCATGCAGTATTACTGACAATGTAGTGATATAGGTACATACAGCACTATCTGGACATTTTTCCAAATACTTCTATCTAAAGAAAGTGGATAGTGATACCAAACACTAAAAATTGAGTACTACTCTTTCCTAGGATATTTTCTGTTAACAAATCCATTCAGAAAGTACACCTGTAACAATGAATAAAGCCTATTTGAAGATATAAATAGTTATATGCATAATTATATGATTTAGTAATGAAGCAGTAACCAGTAACTTGTCAAAACATTACAAATGAAGGATTTCCAAAGAAATCTCTTCATTTAAAACTAAAACCTGTGCCTGCAGATAAAATGCGAAAAGTTTCAATGAAGCCCAATGTATAACATGGGAAAAATAGTGTGATATGAAACAGAAATGTTCAACACTCAGCTGTTTCTGGTGTCTATGAGGATATACTGAGTAATAACTTATTTGTGCTCAGTTTATTTTTCCTTATATTTGGTTCTCATGTTTTGGAGCATTTACTCAAGCAAGTCTAAATTACCTACCTTGGAAACTCAAGTCATCCATTTTACACATCAGTCACAGATTGTTTCTAAAACTTTTTGGAACAGCTGAGTTAAAAAATATTGGAAGGTATCTCTGCCTATGTGAAATTATAATGAAGCCAAACCTGATGGCAAGGAGATTTGATAAAGACTAACAGACCATCTGCATTGTCAGATACAACAATTTGCAAACTCTCCTTTTATCAACTTCAGTTCCAGAGAACGTTTATCCTTTTCCCCCATACCAAGTTTAATACAGACTATGTCTTGTTTCAGTCACCACTGACACAGACACACATAGGCACATACATGAACAGACTGAATTTAACATTCAAGAGTAACAGAAGCTCTCAAGCCCCTCAAAAATAGCACAGTGTGGGTCTACATCAGATGCTGATGGCACCAAATCATCCAGGAATTTTGGTGTGATTATAAACACTAAAGAACTGAGGAAAGTCTGCTGAAACTGGGCTTGTATTTTGACAGTGTCAACAGCTTGCGAGAAAAAAAAACCAACCTGCTGATACATTTCAAATCAATTTAGATTTCTGAACAGCAAAAGCAAACAGCCTTTTGGGATGCACCACTACACCTCTTTCTAGATGTCAAAAACCCCCACCTTGGTGTCACAACCCAAGCTTTCTGTCTACACATTTTCAACTAAAGCCTCTAAAATGAAACAGTGTATTTGCTTCTAAGTTTAAAACAAACAAACAAGCCAGACACTGACAGGAATAAAGGCACTTGCAAACACAGGCAGATGTCTTTTCAAATAGAGCTTCAAAAAACCACCACTAAAACCAGCTATGCACTAATCAGATGGAATAGGTAGCTGTTGATAACCTTGAATAAAGGTTGAACTGATCTAAACTAACTAACTGTAGTAAAGCCCCACTTGGATGTAGGGTATTTATAGTGAGCTTTAAGTATGTCTGAATGAATGTACTTTTCAAGACACAATTTCAACCCACTTCTGTACTTTTTCTTTGGTGACCTGCATCCTCTTGTAAAAGATTTTATTCTAGTATTTTCATTTGAATCTTAGCACTTTGTTATCCTTACCAAACGAATGCTTAGCAACTAAAAATTAAAACTCGATTTTCTGACATACACTCTCTGGTACCAAACTGCTGCCTCACTAGTATTGTTCACTCTTTATGGAACACAGAATCAATGCCACTAGAAATATTAAATACTTTATATCTCCTACAATGTGATCGTTTGTAGGGTAGCAGTATCTGAGAAAGCTGCTATTTGGAGAAAGATTGAAAGAGAACTTGTATTCTCTAGAGTACGTTTCAACTGTGAGATGAAGCAAGCAGTTTGTGAATTGGTTCAAATAAAACCTTTTCTTATTCAGTCACTAAGATAAAGCTCAGTACAGCTATAAAACCCATCAATTTTAGACAGCACCTAAGTCAGAATATAGTAAGTCAATAACTTCATTCTGTTGCAACAAACCAGTAGAATATCCTACTAGTCTTGTGCTCAGAACTTTTAGTTATGTTTCCAGATTCCGAAGTTTTCAACTATTGCCTGAATAATTCAAATTAGAAAATAACTTGCCAGTCAAACCTATGACACTACTGATTTGGAAGATACTGCTTTTCAAAGTAGATATATTTTTTAAAACTCATAAGTGATATCTATCTGAAATTCAACTGCTCAATTACCTTTACATTCATAAGCATATAGCCTGAAACAGTATTCTTAGTGTAACCTTATCTACACAAATGAATCCTTGAAAGGACTTAAGCACTTCTAAGTCCAATTGTAACATAAACCAAATTTTGCATCCCTACCTTAGCTGGTTCACTAGTACTTATGGTCTTCAGAGAAAAAGCTCTTTCCTGCTGTGGTTGAACTTTTGAGGTATCCTCCTGAAACTCCTCTCCAGCTTCTCTATCCAGTTCTTCAGTGTCCTACAAAAAGGGGTGTGGGAAGGGAAAAAAGAAGAGCCTTTGTTTGCAGTCAAGTTCCGACTCTTCTTCCCTGCATGAGTTGTGTTGCCATAATTTTATTATAGCTTCTATAACTTCCATACTAACGTCTATAACTAAGAAAATCTATTAAAAAATTAAAGTAGTGGGCTAACATTAGCCTAGGCTAACACTCAAAATTTATAGAACATAATAAAAAAATACCCATAGAATCCAATAAAGCCAAGAAAGCAGTATTCTTCATACAGTTTACTAACAAAAATCCTAATTTCAGAATGAACTGCACTTCACACTCCTGTTAAATTATAGGGATGTGAAATTAAACTCAATTTACTCTAAAAACTTTGAAAAAGTATCACAATGACACTTGACTGCTATCAATTCTGTGCTTTGTTACACATAAAAAGTTTTAAAACGCAAGTGCTGCATATTAACCTGCATGGTTTTCGATCATTATTAAGCTTTACTATTTTTGCAACCCAATTTAGTTTGCCATGGCGCCTGTAAAACAAACTTCAGTGCAGAAACTGAAAATGCGTTCAAAGTATCCAAGACCTTTACTCCTTAAACATTCTAATGGTGGAAAGTTTTCATTTTACGTGTGGAATTAGAGTAGTTACACTTCTTTACAGGACTAGAAGAATCCCGTGGTGGTAAAGAGTAAATAGTATGCAGGTCTTTCATTTTAAACTGGAAGTACCTCTTGGAACAGTGTTCCTTCACTGACTTCCACTGGAACCTTATGAAAGTTCTAATCAACAGTCTAAGTCTGTTGATTCTTGACAGGAAAGAACACATACTGCCTTACACCTAGCTCTGAAGTTAGCTTCCACTGCTTTGACAAACACCGAAGTCAAAGAGAGTGTGAACATTTAAGTATAATCAGTGAGAAAGATGAAGCTGTTTAAATGAAGGTGTTCCATTTTCAGAGGATAAACATACAGATTTTAAGTGAGTTTGAAGTAGGACTGGCAAGTTAAATTACTAAACTCTTATAACAAGAATAACTCCTGTGATGTATTAGGAGTTCCGTCAGCTCCTATCAAGCAACACCCTCAATTTTACATACAAATTTAGTACAGAAAAATTCTCATCTGTTAACTGGTGGCTTCACAGACTGATGGACTGAAAAAAAAAAGTAACAAAATTGGAATGCTTGGAGACTAGTACGTAGAATAAGTGAATCTGATTATGTTAATATGGACAGTAGAACTCCATTTGACATATACCACTTAAAAGACAGCTCACAGGCAATGGAAAAAAAGCAAGTTCAGAATGCCCTCACTTGACCATGACATCCAGCCAGGATACCCACAGACACCTGTTAACCATAACCTATTAATCTTGACTTACACTCAGAGTCATTGCAGAGCCCAGAACAGATTTCAATTACAAAAAAGCTGCAGTCCTAGTTCCCCCAGACTGAATTCTGCCTCAAAAGAAACACTGCAAATTGACACAAGCTCTACCTCCAAACAGACAACTTGAAAAAAGAATTTTATGTAGCAGGAATTTAATATCTCAAAGTTGTTTTAAAAAAATCTGCCTGAAAAAGTGAGAACCATAAAAGCCAATCCAAAGCAGGTATGACTGAAGTTTTGCTTTCCCCCTCTCTCCAATCCACCTAGCCAGATTTCACTGAACATTGATCATTTTGTAAAGAATGTAAACTATGAATAGCTGTCACAACAAGCTGAAGCAGGATGTAATCTGATAATGAGCTATTAAAAGCTTTTTCCTATTAGGAAAGTACTTGTTTTCATCTATTCAAACATGATTCAATTGCCAAGTGAAGTGCAATCTGCTTTCGCTATTTTTACAAATGTGTTTCAATGTAATCTTCAAAAGCTATTTAAGTAACACAGAAAATTCCAACCATCCTCAGTTTGAAAATATTCTCTTCCTTGTTGAAATCTGACTCAGAGTAGCTCCACCTACTGAGTTTGAGGCACCGAGACTTTCAGATAAATCAAGTTACAATAGTACTTAAGAAAACCACTATATTCTCACAGAATTGACAGTTTAAGAGAGAACTTCAATTTCTTTCATTCTGCTAGCTAGCTATGTTCACCAAGGCAGCTGTCTTTGAAAGGACGTGAGTAGAAGGCTTCCCAAGCAGAGAACAGTTCCTCCTGGAAGCATCCCTACAGTACAGAATCCCGATTTGACAGCAAATAAATAATTCAGGATAAATACTTCCCATACTTCATGCTTTTCTTAAACCCAGCAAAATTACAAATTATTTCACGTTTGACCTGTGAATACAACAAAGTAAGGAAATACCAGTAAAAGAAGAATTACTTTAACTCTTGAGAAACAATAGTAGACAATCCAATACCATAAGGAAATTAATTTCCCCCAAATAAATTTTGTTTAAGATGCTAATATACAAAGGTAAGGCAAGTCTGTGAATTCCTCACAGCTGCCTTTCAAACCATCCAGATTTTACCTGTGCAGGAGAGTTAGCTTCTTCCCCCTGCTTCTTCTTTTTCTTCTTCTTTTTCTTGGATTTGCCACTTGTAGAACTCTGAAGAATTGGCTCTGCTTTTTCTCTTTCATTATCTGAAATCTTTGTATGGAAACAGAAGAAATTTAGCATTTAAAATGACAATGAAACATGCCTTCTATAGACTAAACACAAATTAATAGCTATAAGGAATTTAGTTGCATATACAAGTGTAAACATCCTTATCTGTTCAGTTCATTTTAGGAAGACCACATTCTTTACTATCTGATAATACTATCTGGTAATACAGGTAGAGGAGCTGGGAAAGGAAAAGGTAACAGAGCACCATGTACTGGTGGCATGGAAATGCTGTTTTTCACATTGAGAATTAAATACTGTTAAGAAGTATTTATGAAAACAGATCTAAATCCTCTCAGTCTATACTGATAAGGTAATCCTTCTAATTACAGTGAGACAGTTAAGATTTAACACGGAGCTGAGCAACTTCTCTTTTCTTAATAACGACATTTAGCATTTTCCTTCTTTGTGTACACAACAAAAACAACTGTGCTATTCTTATCAGTGTAAAAGAGATGAGAAATTACCCTTATCACCACCATTTAAGTTACTTTGAGAAATGTGGTAAGGGCAAAGTCTTTGTGCTAAGGAGAAAATACCACCTTTTACCTTCTGAATATCAGATCGCTCTTCACGCTGAGGAACAGAAGCAACTTTTTCTTCATCTACCCAGTTTCCCCACTCTTCTGCTGGTGCATTCCAGTCAGAGCTGGGATCAGCTGAAGAAAGTCCATCTACAAAGGTTAAATTTTTTTTCAGGAATATTGCCTTACTTTACAGTGCTCTTTTCCAGTTTAAAAATGGAAAAAAAAAAAAAAACCTCAAAAATAAGCATAAACCCACTTCTTGAAATCAAGTTATAAATAGTAATTTCCTGTATTTCTGGAAAAACAGTAAAGATTTTTTCGATAGGTGCAGGACATTTTTAAGTAATGAGTACGACAGTGATTTTACAGTGCAGTCTGACTACAGACTAATCACAGCAGCTAGCCAGATGCAATTGCTTTGAGATATTTTTCTAAACTACACAAAGAGGAACAAATTTAAGAATTGTTCTCTATGTTAAACCTTCTTCCTAGTTTGTGAAAAAATTAGGATGAACTGTAACACTGATCAGTCTTACCTTGGTAAGACTACAAGTGATATATCTGAAAGTGTAAATCTTAGTCAAAAGTCATCTTGAAGTACTAACATTTATTAATAACCTTATTTTTTCCAAGACTCTTGCATCCCTACTCCATTTTGTTATTGTTCAATTATATTGTCACAAAGGAATGACAGGTTTAAATGGTCAGCTATATAAAAATTAAAAATATACGAAGGGAAGAACTAAGCCTTAGACTGTTCAATAGAAAGTTACAGCAAGCCAATTTTAAAACAGAACACCTTGTAAAAGATTGCATTTTCATTTCACATTTATATTAACATCACAAATATTTCTCACCCCCCATCTGTACCAAACTGAAAAAGAGGCAAACTTGGTCTGCCAACTATAGTGGGATTCAGTTTAGTCATTCAAAAATCAAGTCAAAATGAAAAGCAACAATAAACCAAATTAAATTTACTGGCAAACATTACAAAGCTAAAAACGCACCAAGAGATCTTAAGATTGATCAGAATACTTTTCTGCCTCTTGCCTTCATAAAAAAATATTACCTTAATTACGCCTACTATGGATGCTAAAATTTACTGATTTGAACACACGATTACTGCCCAACATAACACTTTACAGTTTATCTACTACCCTCTCACTGGCTGCTTAAGGAAAACATCCATTCTTATTAATAATAGAATTAAGCAGTATTTCTACATACAGTTAATTTCCTCAACCTGATCAAGCAGTAAGGTGTATCTGTCTATCACGTTAGCCTAAACTTGCATTTACCCACTTCTATCATTGTACCCTTCAATTTGTTGACATCTATGATGAAATTACTCTATTAATAGAAGCTGTACCCATAAACACTCTGTGCTTAGAAACGTGAATGAATTATGCTTTTGATAAAACGTAAATCTGATTACTTTCAAATGATTAACTGATATGTGCTTCCCTTATTCCTTAAACGAGATAAACCACAAAAGATAAGTTTTCAAGTGATCTGGTATCAAAGCAATCGTGCCAAAAGTGGTGTTCTGCAGGACTGCATCAATCTATTTCACTTTTGCAGTTATTAAACAGGAAGTTGTTCTTAGAGAGAAGGTAACATGCAAGGCTGCTTCTCTAGTCAATTTCTGGAACAATTTTCCAGCTCAATGCTGTAATAAGATGTAGTAAACTTTTTCTTAAGCAGGGAGGGGAAAGCAGGGAGTAAACATTCATTCTACCACAATTCCTAAGTAATTTCAGTGATTTCTATACTGTATATGCTTTCTATACACAGGAACTTCCTAATGTTTGGCAAATGTCAAAGTAAGTTAGATTAAATACAAGAGTCTTATGTCACATTAACTTTTCAGTAAGGTGCAAACACATAGAAACACAGTCAAATACAATCTGCTAAATATGTATTTTGCAGACCTGCAGTAGATTTTTCTCATCATTTGCAGTAATACTTTTTTAATTTACTACGAAGATGTTTCTAGCAAAAGCCAGAACTGCCTTAAAATACATGAGCTCTCTCACTTCTGAGTTTGAATAGCCAAATATTTTTTTCTAAAAATTAACCATTTTCTATCATAATTTATCAAAATACTTCTTCCTGCTTTCTCCAAACTGTCAATTAGCTTTACAAAAGTGAAACATTCCAGGTTTTAACTCAGACACCCACAACTGTCCAATACCAGTAGCTAATGTAAGTAACTAAGAGTAATTAACATTTTATTAATGAACATTTTAGAGGAACATACTTAACCCAGACCATTCATCATCGACAGGGGGTTGAGCATGACTTAAATCCCACTGAAAATCAGAAGTACCAGTTTGAGAAACTGATTCACTGTTGGATCCTGAAAGGGAATAAATAGAATTGTACTTGTAAGTTAACAAGCTTCTAGAAGTTTTCTCGGGGAACAAAATTCCAATCAAAGTTGGAAAGGAAGACAAAAGCATCAAAGAAAACACTCTGATTCTAAGGACTGCACAGGATAGGAAAACATGAGATATATTCAGAAAATAAGGAAACTGAAGGAAGACAAAATTAAGTAATGAAAAGAATATGGAAAAAGAGAGAAGAAGAGTGAGCGACAGAAGTCTATAAGGCTTACAAAAACTCCTCAAACTGAAAAATACACTGAAATTTTTTGGATAGTAAAATTATTACCCTGTATTAGTAGGAACTGTTACAGGGAGAAGCTTAAAAGATTACTAGAAAAAACCCTCATTAATTACAATGCAGGTCGACCAATTAAACTATGCATTACTAACATTCCAATTCTCATTTAATGTAAAGGATTTCAGGAACATAAAAGCAGCCCAACAAACAACAGTCAGGTCAGTATCTGTTATGATAACAGAAAGTGTTACACACTTTCTAAACAAGAAACAGAAACCTTTACATAAAAAAGTAAAAACAAAAAAACCCCTTAATTGTAAGAATGAAAGAAATTATGCTGAGACTTACTTCTGAAATGCAGTTTAAATATGACCTGGGTCTTTTATACACATCTCTGCAAAAGATACCTCAGGTGACAGAAACATCAATGTGTTCTCCTTTTTTTTGCCAGGCAGTCACAATTAAGAAGTAAATATATATCCATGTGGTCACTTTGCATTACAATGTTGCTGACTAATAGCAAGGAATAGCATTCACTGTTTTTACACTTCTCTCAAAGTTTCAATGGATGAATCTCAGCTCAGTCTGTCATCCTACTTTATTTAATAAACTTGAAGTTTTAGTTCAGAGACAACTTGAATTCAAGTGGCTGCTTGGAAATTTATTTTTTTTAATTAAAACTCTCTGTACAATTAAGACCCAGGACACAGAGCTTGAGTTCAACAGTTCAAAGCCTGTAACATGCAATACAAGCAAACACAGCCTAAATGCATAAGCACTTGGCCAGCTACTTCTGAACAGAAAATAGCCATGCCAAGCTCATGCAGTAAGCAAGCAAGAGCAGAAAACCTGACATATGATCCTTTTATTGTATAATAAATCATTGTAGCACTTATGTCAGTAGTTCAACATACAAGATTTATTATGAAGGCAGGTTTGCACTCTACAGCAATTTCACCCTTCAAAAAGGAAAACTCTAGAGCTCAGCTTTTCCATCTGTCATACAGAGAAAAGACTCAAGACTTAAAATCCTGCCTATGGAACATATTTGGAAAGTAGTGATTCAGTTCCTTGAAGGGCAAAAAACCATCACACAACAAACCTCCCAAAAGATCAGGGGTAAATGGACTTTCCTAGAAAGCAATCTTCCGATTTCTAACTTGAGACATAACAGGACTGAGCAACCTCTTATGCCCATTATTTAGACTTAACACACAAACAGGAAGGCTAAATAAGAAATCACAGAATGATTTGGGTTGGAAGGGACCTTAAAGATTATCTCATTCCAAGCCTCTCTAGGAGCCAACATTCTTACTGATCTAGCTTTTGATTATCAATTTAAAACAGTTACTTCATTGCATAATTTTAACATAACAAAAAAGCTTTCTAGGCTTTCATAAAACACATCTTCTACTCTTTACAGTACTATTTTCAAAGAACAATGAGAAAAATGTGTATTAATAACACTTGGCAAACTACATTCCACCCAGAGGAGTAGAAGAGAGTGGAAAAATCTTTGGAAAGGCATACATACCAGAAACTGCAGGAGTTAATCCAAATGAAGAGAAAGAAGTAGAATTCTGTTCAGAGGTATTAATCCTTGAATCCACATTCCAAGCAGCTGTGCAGGAAAGAGAGAAAAAAATTAAAAGAACTTCACACACTGCTAGCAATGTTGAAAAAGTTATTTAATTATGAATCAAGTCAGAAAAACAGTGGACATTCCAGCTGTGATAACATTTCACGCAATTGAGGACATTAATCAGTATTGATAGAGATGGGACTTCAGGAACACACAGCTTGAAATCATTTTCAAGCTTTCCAAGATCATCTTCACTTTACAGCCTTTTCTATATATAAACTTCTCATGGAGGAAAAGTAGATTGTGTTTTGAACGCTACTCTTATTATTCTTCCCATTATCCCAACCATTAAGTTATTGAAAAGCACATGTAGATGAAACACAGCTTGGAGAAAACATATATATATAGATGTTAAAGAATAGAACCAAATTCAGAATGATTTTTGACAAATAGGAGATACTGCTTAAAAATGAACACATACTTGACTGTAAAATGTAAGGCAGAAAATGCACAGAAATAACCAGTGGCACTAATGTGTCAAAAGGAACACCTGGTTATAATACCATTCTAAATAAAAACTACTAGTGTGTTTATTTTGAATCACATTTATTTACTTGGGGGGGACACACTAAAAACTGGACAGGTATTCCAGATGTTATCTAAAAGGTGGACAATCACTATCCCGAATCTACTGACTTGTGTTAATACATCCCAGGATACTGCTGCTGTCCTTCGCTGCTAGGACCTATGGCAGGCTCATGTCCAGCTTGGTGTCCTGCAGGACCCCTTATCCACAGAGCTCCTCTCCAGACCGCCAGTCTCTAGCCAGGATCGCTTCCAATCCAAGGTTTAGCACTTCACATTTGTCCTCACTGAACTTCCTCAGGTTCCTGTTGACCCATTACTCCATTGGGTTTAGGTTCTTCTGGATGGCACCCCTGCTCTGGACTGTATCAACTGATTCCCCTGTTCCCACTCAAGTTTGGTGTAAACTAGAAATCTGATGTAAATGGCACTCTGTTGTCTTTATGAGTGATCTTCCAGGTCACTCATAAAGACAATAAACAGGACAGTTTAAGTACAGCCTTGTGATATCCATCTTGTCATCAGCCTCAAGGGAAAGTAGGACTTATAACCACTATCTTTGAGCCTGACCAGTTTTTCAACCATCCTAACTTGGATACAACACTACCGTGAGAGACAGTGTTGAAAGCATTAGTCAAGTCGCCATAGAAGATTTCCACTGCTCTCCCCTCACCCACAACATTAGTCATTTTACCACAAGTAAATCAGCCTGGTCAGACATGATGTATTCTCACTAACAAAACCAACAAAAAGATGGTCACAGTAACCAAGAACTGCCTTAGGAGAATATACAGCAGAAAATAACTAACTAGAACATGGAAAAAGCCCTTTGCTTCTACTTGGCAACAGTAAAGCTTCCAATGGTATTTCAGGCCCAGCCTCAAGAACCCCATTTCAAGATATGCCAGAGAAATGAAAAAAGGTCTAGTCTTGTGATAGTTATGGCTGGGGTAGGGCTATGTTTTGGATTTGTGCTGAAAAGAGGGTTGATAATATAGTGACGTTTTTGTCATGGCTGACCACTGCTTATACAGAGTCAAGGCCTTTTCTGCCTCTTGTGCAACTTGCAGCACTGTCTTCCCAAGAAGAAGTTGGGAAGAGACACAACTGGGATAGCTGACCTCAACTGGCCAAAGGGATATTCCATAATATATGGCATCATGCTCAGTCTATAAAGTAGGGGGAAGAAGAAGGAAGAGAGGGGCATTTGGATTGATGTCACTTGTCTTCCCAAGCACCTCTTACGTGCGATGGGGCCCTGCTATTCTGGAGATGGACAAACACCTGCTCATGGGAAGTAGAGAATTATCTCCTTGCTTTACTTGCATGTGAAGCTTTTGCTTTCCCTATTACACTGTCTTTATTTTAACCCATGAGTTTTCCAGCTTTTACCCTTCTGATTCTCTCCCCCATCCCACTGGTGGGGGAAAGCATCTGTGTGGGGCTTGGTTGATGGCTGGCATTAAGCCATGACAAGACTAAGTAACACTGCTGAATTCAAAGGAACACTGCTTTCCAGAAGAGATGAGAATTACTTAAGACTGAACAGTGGGAAGGGCCAAATTACAGCATTTACTAATAATTTGGAGATTGTTGCCCAGAGACGAATCAAAAAAATCTCTTCATTATTATTATGGACAGCACAAGTGATAAAGGCAGAAAACTGTACTGAACACTAAAAAACAGTTTCTATTGAGAAAAACAGTGCAATACTAAATGTCAGAAAAGTTGAACAATCTCTATGCCTGGAGCCTAAACAAACACCTGCCAAAACCAAACACAGTTGATTTCATCATGTTGGATCAACATGGGATTTAAGACATTCTTTAAAAGAACTTACGCTTCAAAATGGCACAATTTTATCTCAGATAAACTCAAAAAACCCAGTTTAACTGCACACAGAGCCATAGATGCTAAGCCATCACAACTTACAGTAAACAGAAATTGTTCATTTCACATTTCACTAGACTGTGCCAAGACTTTTTTAATATATAAACATAAAGATATTTCAGAGATCCACTACTACAAAATATATTTATGTAAAAACACTTAAGTGAAGCAACTTTCTTCAGAACAGCTTACCAATAGGAGTGAACAAAGAACGCTCTTTCCAGGGCCTGCCCACTAGGCCTACACCCCAGTCCTTTCCATTTCCATTAGCATCCCCAGTGTCCTGGCCCCAAGCCAACGTCTCCGTCTTCCTCTTCCCAGCTGCAGTTGAAGGAACAGATGTCCATTTCTCCTCCCCTACACCAATCTGTGAGATTTTTACAGACTTCTCATTCCAGCTTCCTCCATTTACTGTATGGCTTTCACTCAATCCCGGAGAAACTTCGACACAAAAATAAAGAAAGCATTATTTAAAATAAGAACTGGATGCAGAATTACAATATCACTTACATGCACACTTACTTGTTAAAAAAAAACCAAAAAACAAAAGACAAACGAACGGCAGCTTTGCTACACCAGTGTGATACAGACGAGCTGCTGCTCTGTCTCAGCTGATTTTCCAGTTCAGATGATATGCACCATCTGTCTACTAACTTGAAGAGTAAGGAACAAACAGCACCAACTGCACTCTCTTTCCTCACCCCTTTCTTTATAGGGCTGGTATATTGGTGAACCATTGCCTCTAGATTAAAAAAAAGCCAAGTAATCTCTCTTAGAGTATGATGATGATTTGTGGAAAATCCTATTCACTAAATAGAGAATATTTTTGGTTTCATAATTGCATACAGCAGTTCTCCAAGCAGGAAGTAGAAGAAATTACCAACTATTAGAAAATATTTACCAAACACTGCACAGAATTTACAAAAAGCATCGTTATATTGACCATGGAGTCCACCACGGTTAGAGTTAAAAATCACGGTAACACTCTCAAAATAATTTATAAGTAACATATTTTATGTTACACTAAGATAAAAGACCACAAGACTCCAACAGTCTACCCTGACGAGAAATTACTAGCCATGGCAAATTTAATGTATACTTTGAGAGAAGTCAGCACTGAGATAAAGGTCCTTATAAAACATTTTTAAATTTATGTCCCTATAAAATATAAGGGCTAGTGCACACAGTCTCACCTCCTATATATCACAAACATTTCTCAAAGGGCTTTCTTTGTATATCAAAACCCCTCTCCCTTTTCATATATGCAGTGTAAACAACAGAATAACTGCTCCTTTACAAACAATTAAGAAATTGCAAGTGTAACACTTAAACACATGAGCCAATAACTCATGCACAAATCAGTATCATCTGCCAACAAAAACTATGACCAAATATTTTATTTCTCAAATGAAAGCATTGCTCAGGCAGCAAGGACATGCCAAATTCAAGGTAGCCTCACTGACAAAGGATTGATTAGGTGAGATATGCCTAGATTTTCCCAGATAAATCAATTCCAAACACAAACATCTGTAAGGTCATCATTGCTGTACATCAAAATACTGCCCTTCCTCCACAGCACTAGCACTGCTCCTGCCAGTCAACTTCATCAGAGGGTAATATGAAGTCCTAGGGAAAGGCAACAAAAAAATGCCAAAGAGAGAGAAACCAAACTGCAGCTGGTAGAAAAATCCTTTTGGAACCTTGCAAAAAGGCACCTGAGGTCCTGAAGGACGAGCTTGATTATTCTGTGTTTGTTATACTACTCTTTACCTTCTATATGATTATGTTTTTACAGAATCACAGAAAACTTAAGATTGAAAGGGATCTCTCTAAGTCACCTGGTTCCACCTTCTGCTCAAAGCACAGCTAACTTAAAAATTATACCCCATTATTCAAGTTCTGGAAACCATAAAGGCTGATAGTTCAAAGCATCTCTGGGAAATCTCATGAAGAGCTTTTTTCCTCATGGCCTGTCAGAATTTCCTCTTACTGCAACTTGATTATTGCCTCCTGTCCTCCCATTATGTATCTCTGAAGAACACAGCTCCTTCCGTGTGATGGTACAGAAAGTTTGCAAGTGAAGTAAAGCTCTCAAAAACAAGCAGAAAGGGATTAACTTTCTGGATCTGAGTGCTTTTAATACATCATTTGACTTTCTTAACTACACTACCTACTTTTCATTAAAACGACACCACTAATGTTGGCTATGAGTAAGAAACAACTACGTTAATTTCATTATGCCAAACCAGTTCATTTTAAAGTATTAGTATAGCAGTATGTCTTATTAGAAAACTGCTAAGATTCACTAGTCAATGACAGTTTAAAAATAGCCAAATATTTTATGTATGAATGCAATGAAAATTAATAAACACATACTTATATTTAAGAACTTTAAACATGAATGTATTTACGCATCTCAAAAGACTACGTAAAGAACTGAGTAAGTAGTGCATACAATCTCAAAAAAGGGAAAACTGCAATAATCACAACTTGTGAGCTCTGGGCAGTTTTCTATACTAAGTTTTTCTTTGAGCAAATAGTCAATTCATTAATAGTCAAGTCATTCAATTAACATGAAAAAGAGAGTAAGTCTGAAAAGCTAGCATAGAGGATTTTTCAGTGGAGCTTGAAAATAAGCTTTAGTGTTCTGTAAGTAACAATTTTTATAGTAGGTAATCTGTCTGAAAATTCCAGATACCGAATCCTATTTCCTCACGTAACACAGACTGTTTTCAACCTGTTAAAAGGTAACTGCAACTTTGAGATATAACATTTATACACTACATTTGCATGGCCAAAGAGCCAGCTATATAATAGTTCCATGTCAGTAATTGCGCAAAGTCCTGCACCAACAATTGGCGTTTTCCACTTCTGTAAAACACTTCTTCAGTTACTTATGATGCCCAAAAATGAAAACTTTTTACCTTGTGGAATTGATGACTCCCCCTTTGCAGGTTTAGAACTGCTAATCTGTGCATTAGAAAGTGCATCACCTGATTAAGAAGTAAGAGGAAACAAAGTTAGATGAAGCTTTTTCAAACAACACCACCTGAAAAAATCTTCTTAAAGAGTATCCATTATTTTAAGAAACATATTAATATCTCAAAGTAAATTAAGACATTTCCAGAAAACTTAAGAATAAAATTAAAATGCTCTATTATAATTTATTTATTGTGTTTATTTTGCAGATAGAGTGAACGCAAACTGACTTAGCACCCATAAACCAAGTAACATCAGATTTTAAAGCACCTTAGCTCATTTTCTCATGAATGAAGAGCAAAAATCTAAAACAGAGCCTGTAAATTTCAAGATAAGGGTGGCTCTAAGTATTTCTGACCTGTAACTATTTCTGTCTACCTTACCATGAAAACACTAGATACCGCTGAATTCTTTGCAGATTAGTTTGGTACAAAGTGATACATAAGAATATGGTACATAGAGGACTCTGGCTACAGAGGTTACAGTAGCAGTTACATTTCACCGCAGTGCAGAGAGACAGTTGGAACTACCATTTCTTAAAACTCTGTAAATGGACAGGGAAAAAACAGGAAACAATTCATCTAGTCCTCAGGGCAAGAATTATGCTTCCAGTCAAGATGCAAACAAGTGTCCATAAAACACCAGGGTGAGCCATACAAATTTCAATAAATTGTTACAAGGTACCAGACAGTTGTTAAACTCAGTCTTTTTGTCACTGTGCTACAACATCAAGTTTCATCTAATTAAAGCACCAATTTCTCAGTTGCAGCCAAATATGAATTCCTGTGCCTACACATGATTTAAACCAGCCCATGCAACCTTCTGTAACAGCAGGAGCCATATCTATTGAATTCTTAGCTATAATAATTGACTACTAAATCTCAGCCAGATGTGCCTCACCAGTATGAACAGCTTTACTCCAGGGTACTACTAAACCTACACTGGAAAACAACGCCTACATGTTAAGCAGTGAACGATCTTTAAAGAGAACTTCATGGGCATAACTCTCCCACAAGGAAGCACTCAAAAAGTTAAGGAGCTGGTGCTGCCTGCAGCAGTGCTGAGATGCCTTTGAAGTTCCAGGAAACGTAAAGAGCAGAGTCAGCAGAGCACAAGTGAAGGAACAGGGATATGTGCCTGCGCAGCTGTGCAGCTACCGACAGAGCACCAGAGCGGAGAGAGGCCAGTGTCTCAACCACTTACTCCAGAACATTCTCTCTTGAGCCTCCCCAAGAATATGGCTAAAAAGGGGGGAGTTTTGCACAATGAGAAAGTACTTCTACACAGCCTGACATAATTTCCTAAGGAGTTTTACCTCCAAATATACCTATCACACATCCAAAACAGTGTCACTAAGTGTTCAAAAAAAGTTATCTTTCTAGGACACATTCACAGACTATTGACCATCATACCTTTATTTTTTCTGAGACCAACTGGCAGTGATGGTGTAGGCATCAGTTGTTCAATAGATACAGTAACCGTATTTTCCAGCCCCTGGAGATTTGATTCTCCTGAGCCACCGTCGGTCAGCACCTTGTCTCGCTTACGCTGCTGACGCTTCTCTCTGTTACTGATTTTTGTTTCCCAGGCTCCTAAAACATCACCCAAATGAGAACATCAAAAACTTAGTCAGAGAGCAAGGGAAGAGCTTTAGCTTGTGTCATATCAAGCTTGTGAATCAAGCTCTGAAGTCTGAGGGCAGTTTAACAATCAGACATGGAAGTCAGCTTCAACAATAGTTTGAAAACACAAACAAATGGCCAAAGATAAGCTTTTCTGCATGAAACGTGATTAATACTTTGCTTCACAGAGCAAAACATCAGTAACACAAGGGCCCTACTTTCACAACTTCTCAGTTTTCATAAGTTTAACTTAGAAAAATCAGTTTAAGTTACTTAATTCTGTTGTTTCAAAGATCAGATTTCCAGATATAGTATGTGACTGTGGAGTTATGACAAAATAAGTTTCTTATATTTTTTATGAATGAAACACAAATAAATCTTAAACAGCATTTAAGCCAAAATATTTGCATGTTGTGTATGTTTATGTTCAGTACCTTCATCAACTTCCTTTCCATCTAGACGAGATGTGTCCTGAACCGTTTTAGCATCTCCCTTTGATTTCTTTTTTTTCTTTGACTAGAATAAAACAACAAAAACAGATTGGAATAGTTATTTAGTGGTCACTTTTCGTAGTGATTGAAAATTCTCCCCCTCCACCCACTGCCAAAAAAAGCAGGAATAAATTTGAAACAGATTTTCCTGAACAACCCTCTGTGAAAGGCTTACACAGCACAGAAATGGCAGGTGGGTGGAACATTACTTATGCTACAGAGCACAAAGCCTGGAGGAAGAAGCTGTGCTGGTGGTATCACAGTCACACAGGAGTAATGAGCTGTAGCAGGCAGATCCGAGTCTGGCAAAATTTGTTTTGTGCAGAAGCAAGTATAAAGTTATACATGGAGAAATAAATAATGCCAGTGACTCTTTTAAAAAAAAGGTATGAAAATTCCAGGTTGGAAATTAGTTCAAAACATAAGCTGTGCTTAGAGCCCACACGTAAGAGGTTTTTTTCCCCCCAAGGTTTCATCAGTTATGGCTTCTTGAATACAAGAGCTAAGCTAAACAAATAGGAACAGATATGACTACTTCTGCAAGCAGTTTTGGTGCAACAGGTAGCAATATACAGTGTTGGCCAAAAATAGCCAAAGAGCACAGGAGGAACTCAGCAGGCCAGCCAAAATTTTTGAGTCCTGAAGATGCACTGTACCTCATGAAAGAAAGATAAAAAAATAAACTTTTCTTCTTGATCCCTAATGGTCTAATTATTTCTAGTATTCAAGACAAAGCAAAGTTGTGTGTTTGCAAACAGAATGGATGATGGCATTTTAACATTCTACAGTCTCATCCACAGAGTCACTTCTCATATAACAATCCCTTACACTAAATACTAAAAAATCCCTCTGTAATGCAGCAAGTCACTAAAATGGAAAGAAGGGAATAAACTATTCAAAGTGTCAAGGGATTTATAAAGTCTGTGAACAGCCACAGATCAGAGATTACCCAAACCTTTCTCTCCCACAAAGCAGAACAACTTAAATGACTATCCTGAAAAAATGTGCATGAAAATTCACAACCCCAAAGCAGGTAAGAAATAGAGAAGCACAAAGGAGGCGTGATTTTCATTGAAAGCATGTATCCCAGCACAAAAAAATAACCGTGCCCTTCAGGCCATAGGTTATATGTATTCATATACGTACATATATGTACATAAATCGTTAATCCCAGCCACTGACTTACACCATCCATCCCAAGCTACACAAAGACACACACAGAGGACCCCTTAAAACCTTTGCAGGTTTATAATGTTACAAATGTAATAGAAGCCCTGAGAAGCATTACCAAATAATCAGATGCCTGTATAGTCACCTGTAGTTCAAGGAAAGTTCTTGAGCATGCCTTTGACTGAAGGGTAACAATCTACTCCTGAGGCAATCATGCTCTGCCCAGGGTCACCCAAAGTGATATGAAAAATCATCCATATAGTGGCACTCATTTAGTGCAGTTGCAGCTTCAACTTTGCATTTTAAAATTCAGATAATTTATGTTCGTAATTTTAAGACAAAACTTGAGTTTAGCATTTAAACACCTTGCCTACTTGAAAACCTGCAAATAGTTATTCATTCAGGTTAAAATTGTGTTATGTTCTTGGGAAAAAACCCAACAAAGTCAATCTGATATGCAAAACATAGGGAACAGAAAGAGGCACCCAGCATGAAATTTTAGGCAAACCTACTTCACAGAAAAGTCCTTCATTTGCCAATGCCAAAAAGATTTTGAATCCCACAGCAAATTAAAAGGATACAGTCTTTTATCCAATATACTAACTGAGTAACTGCAAAAGAAGTTATTAGAGGGCAGTCAAGTACGCTTATTAAAGCCTGAAAGAGCTAAAGAAATGACAATAATCATAGAAAGGCTTGGTTTGGAAGGGACCTCAAATATCATCCAGTTACAACCTCCCTGCCATGGGCAGGGACACCTTCCACTAGACCAGGCTGCTCAATGCCCCATCCAACATGGCCTTGAACAGAGCCAGGGATGGGGCATTCACAACTTCTCTGGGCAATCTGTGCCAGTGCCTCACCACCCTCACACTACACTAATTTCTGACTGTTTATGCACAATCATTTATTTTTCCAATACTCCTCAGCTGAGCTACAATAAATGCATTTTGTTGAAGAAAATAAGCCAGAAATCCATGACACTGGGAAAATTTAATGGAAAATGTTAGCAAAAGAACCCAGCAAAAAAAAAATTATCATCAAAGGCCTATCAAGTATATCCATGTTGCCTACAAATGATAGCATATATAATAAGGCAAGATGATATTAGTCCTCACAGTGCAAAAAATAACAATGTTTTTAATGTAGCTGTTCAATCTGCATAACAAAAAGCTCACCACACACTTCAAAGCCCATATTTGTCATCAAAAATTAAGAACTCTAATGGATACAGCTGGCAAAAGAAAGAAGCAGGCACATGGTCTTAATCCTTTGAATAGTAGTCCCCCAATTGTTAGACCATTTACAAGGCACTTTACAATACTATCATTATGCTGCATCTCCACAGAAGCCATTGAAGAAACACAAACTTAATTTCTGTGGGCTTAACATTGTCACATGATGAACAGAGATATCAGTGTTTAGTTGGGGGCAGGAGGGTGTTTTGCTTCACAAACATTCCATGATAAGATATGATCTCAGAAGTTAAGAAAATACTACTTTAGCTCTTTCCAACGCCAACTCAGATCAGCACTATTCATAGTAAGAAATATGCCTCTTCGCTCATGTAAGTAACAGGATTTAAAATTACAAATAGTTATTCGATACTGAAATAACATACACTAAACTTCGACATGGTCATTTTGTATCCATAACTGACCTTTTCATTCTTCTTTTCTGTTTCCACAGTCTGCTTTATATTGTCTTTACGGACAGTTTGTGTTACTTCGTCTTCAGATACATCAAGGAAAGACCGTCCATTAGGCTGTGTAAATAATAAGTGTAAATAATAAAATAATTGAAGAAAACAGATAATGCAAAGGTCAAATTACACTATCGTTGAAATGCAATTACTTGTTGACTGGAAAACGCTTGTATGATTATTGAATAAAGCAGTCTGAACTGGTGGAGTGGTGCTTAAAATACCTACTGCAATTCTATATTTGCCAAACACAGAAATGAAAAAGGAAAGGAAACAGGTCTCCTCATTTCATCTAACTCCTACTCAACCCAGGAATTGCATATCAAAAGGTAAATTTCTGAAAGTTATCAGTTTTTTAAGTTCTTTGCAGCTGTTCCAAAAACTGATTCAGAACAGCTACAGTTGTATGTGCCATAAATTATCTAATTAACACAATTACCACTTTGTAGCAGTTCAGCAACAGGCTGAATTTTTAAAAGTAATTTCTACTTTAACCAAACGTGCAATTTCTGTGTATATCCCTCACAGCTCACTTCCTTCACAAGTTAAACTTCACAGTAGAACAGAAATTAGAAGTCAAACATGAAGCATGACTAAGCACGACATCCCATTGTTCTTCCCAGACAGATTTGATTATAGGCGTTACATTAGTCTACAATTTTCCCCTCACATAATAAAGGAAAGTAAATTAGCATGTGTTATTCAACATCTAAAGTTAAAACTCTGGACAACCATTAAATCAGTCTTTACCACTACCTTCGGCAGCAGAGGCATACACCTTAGCCTATATATTCCCCATACAAAAATGTAATAATTCTAAAGTTGTTCACCGTTAACAAAAAGCTATGACTGAAATTACTGTGCTTAACTACAGAAAAGATGAGAATAAGCACACATTATACTACTGTCACCCACTAATTTCACTGAGTAAAAAACAATTGTCAAGAATAGTAATTGATAAGAGTCCATACAAATGTCACTGATTCACATTCAGAATGACTCAGATAAATTAATGGATGAAAATTAAATAATCATAAATAACTACTTCAAAGTTACTTTAATTCTGGCAATTCTTTTAAAGTTCAAGCTATACTACCTTGAGTTATTTTTTGTTATTAAGAAACTAAAAGCTATTTTAACTCTGCATCACACAAACGTAATTGCTTTCAAGTAAAACAAAAACCATATCACAATTCAGTGTGGCCTATTCCTTCAAATATCAGATCTGATCCTCGGTTTAACTGCTACAAGTATTTAAGTCTTGCCATGTTATATTACACTTAAAAACCACCACTGGCAGGATTTCACCAGTGCATAACATAGTATTGCTTACCATAGTTAGCAAGCACGCCAACTTCTTAAAAGTAACTATTAATAGAAATTGAAAGATCAGGTCACCTAACCCCTCTTCTCCTGCAACAACCAGCTTTAAACTAGAGTTCTCATACCTAAGATTCAGTATGTTTCCCTCAGCATTCTGAAAATGAAGTATATTTTACAAATCTGTGTCTCAGAACTTCTCCCTAAAAGTTCTTCTCAACAAAGCTCACAGTACTGAGTTTCACAGGGATACCAAAGACCTGATACTAAATCTTGAAAATAACTCATTGCCAAAAATCAGTTCTTGTGCACCTCTATTTTCTTCAGGTTCTGTTTAGCAGTAGAGTTAAATACTAGATTTGATGCATCTAGTATTGGACTTGTGTCAAAAAAGTTTACAGCCAACAAACTTCTTAAATTCTGTGCCTTGCTTTGCTTCTTTGCTATTACATACATACCTTAAAGTAAAAAAACCAACCACTTTCCTAATCCCTCCCAAATATTCAACAGCTAAAAGTTTTAAATAATTTAAAAAAGCTTCAGCTGTATCTCTGAAGTAATAAACTAATTCATATCCCTTAAGAATCCTCTGGAAAAATCAATCCTCATGACTGTTCAAAATGCTGTCTGATCATCTGATCATGTAAACAACAACCTTTAGAAATAAGTTCAAAAATTTGCACTTCGATACACTAAGGGAGAACTGTATCCCTGAATAGCCTCCTTTTCAGTGGAAGCTTTCCACATTTATTTTCTGCCCACAGATGAATCACAGAATTTTAACCAAAATCCATGTGACCATTTTTGGATATACCAAAGACAGCAACTGAAGCGGGAAAGAAAAAAGCTTTTCTATAGTACTCAGAAATGTTTTGTTTTAAAAAGACAACTACAGCCCAAAATTTAAAACTTTATGGGTAATATATGAAACATCCACTGACAAAATTAATTAATATAAACTGTGCAATTTATTATTTGCCATCTTTCCCCCTCCCTCATCCTAAGGCCTCCAGGTATGATGCAACAAGGCAGAAATAGTGCTGTCAATAACAGCACTGATTACTGAATGCTTTCCTTGCCTGATGACCCTAAAATTCCAATATTTAAACAAATCTTTTTTCACACAAGTCATTTGAGAATGTGAAGATACACCAAAAGTAGAAAAGGTTTTGCTGAGACTGTCAAAATGAAAAATATTCTTTAAACATGACACAGTGCAAAGGATAACTCAGTTTCACACTTCAAATAGCAGTTAATGAAACTGCTTTAATCTCAGTCTTACGTGGCTGTATTAGCCAAAGCCCTTAGTTACACACTATAAAGGTATCTCTGCTTAGAATACCTTAGGCCAATGAAAGAATCTGTTTACTAATATTTTCTGTAAGCTTCTCTTCAGAAAGAAACTAAGCAGTTTTCTCTTTTGAGCCCTGTAGAATCCTACAGCTCACCTTGTGCCCTTTGATCACTAACATACACACAAACCAACATGGGTGTATCAGCTGAAAGTATAAAGTCTTTATACAATCTCGGACTGCCACAAGCGTTAAACAGTCAGAGCCCAGAAAGTTCTTTCAAGCAGACCAAGTATGAAACTCTTTCAAATGAATGCAAACCCTTTTACTAGGTCTCATGGCATTTACTCTCCAGGTGTACTTCAAACAGTAGGAAGTACACAGTCAATTCGGTATTTTCCACATCTACAAATAGATGGTGTGAATGGCTTTCTAAAGCTGTAGCAGAGCACAGAAGATGGCTACTCTGAAGTTTCTGTGGTGTTTTGCAGATGGCACAGAAACCATGTAAGAACAACTTCACCTTTTTCTGCTGAAAGTTTAAAAAGTAGGAAAGAGAGGTACAGCAATTATTCAGAAGGAATTAAAGTATAATCTCAAGTGATTTTTGGGAGGAAAAAAAAATCTTCATGGGACCAAGGAACTCTGTGACAGGAGAAAAAGAGCACTGCCTCTCCTAGGAATTTAAAGGGAAAAAAAAAGAAAAAGTAAAAGAAAAGAAAAAAAAAAAGAAAAAAGCAGCTTCAGTTTTACTGCACAGAACCTGAAGTAAGGACACCACATTACCTTGCTCCAAGCAGCTGGAGAAAGCCAGAACTGGCTCCATAAACTATAATGGTAATGAATGCTTAACAGTTTCAGCTCCATTTTTTTCTCAGTGTGCTCACAGCAAGTAAATAAACAGAATCTCACAGCTGCTACTGTATCCAGTCAACACAGTGCTATTCAACTAAACTTACTTTACTGAACACACGAGCTAAGTTGTACGCTACTTATACTGGAACTCAAGGAAGCCACATGCAAGAAAGAAAGCTGTTAATATTCTTCCTCAGAAAAAGTACAGTGAAGAACACTTCTGAACCTGACTGATGAGTGTTACGCATCGCCTGCCATACAGCGAGCTCAGTAACGCTGTATTAAAGTAACCCTACAGCTTTTAATTAGACATCTGTAGTGTGTTCTTAATGCTACAGACCAGTTGCTCTAAGCTTTCTGAAACGCCTGCAATGGAAACCTAGACCCTGGCGTAGCAAGTCCTGTAGCAAATCTACTGGTAATAGGCTTACTCTTTTCCCCTCCCAGACCTCAGTATTAGCATCCCTGCACACAAAACCACAAGATGAAAATGGCCAGGCAACAATCACTAATAATTTTTGCTTCATCTTTAAATTTCCAATGTTATTTTGAGAATTTTTCACATGAAAGTCCGAAAACATTGGGACATGTTAATAATGGTCCCTCTGAACTTATCTTGGAAAACGAGAACTAGGCAGGCCTAATAACCTTTGCCACTGGTATAAACTTATTTGCACTTCAGTTAATGATTCAGTTTGTGCATTTGCTTTTGGGGAAAGGTGGGATTTTTTTTCATCTTTGAATGGAAATAATGAATAGGAAGTACAATAGAAATAACTTTTAGAATCTTAACAATACAGAATGACAGCTTCAAAACTACTTTACTCTTTTGATTATGAAAAGATTTACTTTGCATTGCCTTAACTTTATTCTGTGCCTGCATAAACCAAGCTTGAAACAGTACAATTATTTGTATTCACAAAAAAGTCAGTCAGTTAAGTTTTATTTGAAATTAATAAAAGTTAGCTTTTATGAAGCCCTACAGTATAATGGATTGTCCAGTCAACAGTAAATATCTGCATATTCACTCTATTTTCTGTTGAGGCACTTTCTAATGTCTTCAATGATGACTTGCAAGAGCTTATGCTTTGTTTTCATACTGAAGTTAAAAAAATTAAAACAAGCAAAATCTAAATAATTTCTAAGTTTAGTTTTCGTTTTCAAGAAGGTATAACAGACCTATTAAATCTTGAAAAATCTGCTGTTCAAGATGGCATAAAAATTACAACTTTTGCATGCCTTCTTCAAAATGGAGACCCAAGCTGCACTGGAAAGCTTCTGAATCACAGCATTTCCTCTTCTTGGTGCTCAGGATTCAGACTCCTGCAACTTCCAGAAGCAACTTCAGTGATTCAGTGTTCAAAGACAGGTTGGTGGTGTATGCAGGCTTTTTTGGTGGTTTTTTTTTTTTTTTCCCCAAGATGCTCTAGCCTTAACTTCTCATTAAAAAAAAAATCACCAAACTTGTCAAATCTTAATACTGCCACAGACTCAAATAAAGATACAAACCCGTTGTCTCTCCTTTTTCTGGCCATTAGGGAAACAATTCAGATTTTATAGAGCAAGATATAATTATATGACACAGTTGTAACAGGCAGGGGACATCTGCTACACTTTCATTCCTATAATCCATTTGGACATAAATAGGATTACAAACATCCTAACAATATAAAAGCTATAGAAGCAATCCCTTCAAGCCCCAAACTGGAAGCTTTGAAAGGACTGTTGAAAATTTCTGCATTCTACTAATTTTTTCACAAGTGGATGCACACTGTCAAAGACGGAAGGTTTCCACACCACATACTGAGGGTTTTAAAAAAAATGACAGGAATGATCTGTTTTTAAGGGGCTGCTAAGACACAGATTTCCTTATTAAAGGAGATGATCCTTACTGTAACAACTAAATCAGACATATTCCTACTGAGGCAAGCTGACCACATGATTGACATTAACATGTTCCATTGAAAATACACAGCAATAAGCTTACTCAAGTTTGAATCATCAAAGCATTTACGAGACTTAGAACGCTGCTTCCACTAGTCTTTACCTGCCTAGACTACAACTCCTGTCTTGAAACTCTAAGCCATACGAAGGTTTCCACTACTGGGTCCTAACCCTGCAAGCATTTACTGAGAAATAAATAATAATAATAAATAACGCTTTCATATATTTTTTGTTGCTCATATAAAGCTTCTAAAAAGAAGCGAGCCTTTTCCTCATCACCCAGAATTATTAATATGTAATTTCCGTGTGTACGCGCTACTCCTCCAGGTTTTCAGTGGAACCAAGTACAGACCACACGACGACTCCAGAGCAGTCAGGACCCCCCCCACCATCGCTTCCAGAGGCAAATATCGCTCGGCGGCAGGTCTGTGGCACCCGGACCCCACGATCGGTCCTGCCCTTCCCAGTGGTGCCCACCCGGCCGGCGGGCGGTTCATGGGGCGGGGGCACCGACACAGGGCCCGGGGAAGCGGCCGCCGCGCTCGGGGCCGCTCGCCAGACGCGGCCCCCTCGCCCTCCCGCAGGGACCGCCCGTCCCGTCCCGTCCCGTCCCGTCCCGCCGCTGTCAGTGAGCCTTCCACCCCCGGCCCTCCCGGCCCCCGCACCCCCCTCACCCGCGCCGCTTTCTCCGGCAGCTTCTTCCTGTTTCGCTTCTTCTGCTCGTCGCCTCTGAGGTTGATCTGCCCGGGGCCCGGGCCCGCCGCCTTGCCCTGGACCCCGCCGGCCGCCAGGCCCGCGCCGGCCGCCTCGTCACCCTTCCTCCCGGCCGCGCTCCGCGCCGGCTGCTTGCGGAGGCCGCCCCGGCAGGCCGCGGCCACCAGCAGCCCCAGCAGCGCCAGCCCCAGCGCGGCCGGCAGGGCCAGGGCGATCCAGGTGGGCAGCGCCTGCGGGTCGAGGCCCAGCTCCAGGCCCAGCTCGGCACGCAGCAGACCCAGCCCGCCCGACAGGGCGTCCCGCACCCGGACCGCCGCCTCCTCAGCCCGCCGGGCCGCCGCCTCCTGCCAGCTCCCCGCAGCCATCGCGCTGCCCGACCCCGCAGAGGCCCGAACCGGGCGGGGCGGCGAGGGCGCGCTCAGGCCGAGCGCATCGCGCCCTCGGCAGAGCCGCGCCGGCCCGCCCGAACCGGAGGCGCCGGGGGTCGGAGGGAGGGAGGACGGGGCAGGGCGGGAGCCTCGGCGGGACGCGGCTGCCTCAGCCCCGGGGGCGCCCGGGTCTCCTCCTCTTCCTCCTCCCCGCCCTCCGCCTCGCGCGCGACGTCACGGCCCCGCCGCGCGCCCGCCGCAGCGCGGCCCCCGCGCCACCAGCGCAGGCCCCGCCCCCGGCCCCGCCCCCCGCGCCTCGCCCGGCCGGCCCAGGGCGGTGCCGGCAGGGAAGGCGGCGGCCTCGACGTGGCAGGCAGCGAGCGGGCGGGGAGAGCCGGGCAGGCCCAGGGATCGGAAAGGATCTCCGGGATCATCGAGCCCGACCTCTGACCGAGCACCGCCGTGTCAACTAGACGATGGCGCTAGGAGCCACTTCCAGTCTTTCCTTACACACCTCCAGGGACAGTGATTCCACCACCTCCCTGGGCAGCCAGTTCTAGTGTATAATCACCCTTTCCGTATAGAAATTCCTGCTAATGTCCAACCTAAACCTCTTCTGGCACAGCTTGAGGCTGTGTCCTCTCATCCTGTCGCTCGTGACCTGGGAGAAGAGGGTGACCCCCACCTGGCTACACCCTCCTTTTAGGTAGTTGCAGAGAGTTAAGGTGTCCTGTCTGAGCCTTCTCAGGCTAAACAACCCCAGCTCCTTCAGCCGCTCCTCATCAGACTTGTGCACCAGACCTTTCCCCAGGTCTGTTGCCCTTCTCTGGACTTGCTCCAACACCTCAATGTCCTTCCTGTAGTGAGGGGCCCAGAGCTGGACACAGCACTAGAGGTGTGGCCTCACCAGTGCCAAGTACAGGGGGACAGTCACTGCCCTGGTCCTGCTGATGACACTTCTTGATACCGGGCGGGATGTCACTGTCCTTGGCCACCTGGGCACACTATGAGGGATGGCCAGGTGCTCGTGTCCCTGCCCTGGTGAAGAGGGTGCGTTTCCACAGCAGCCATCACTGACCAGCCCTATTTTTGTCAGTGGTTGCTCTGGAGGGGTAGCAGAGCTCTGATGAGACCACCAATGTCACACCTGGAGCAGCCCAGGGGCCTTCAGGACTTACAGGTAGACACTCCTCACTATCAGGCTTCAGAGGCCGGGATTGGGGCCCCTTGGAGGGTCTCTCTTCTGTAGAGGTGGTATTTGAAAATGTTGCCCAAAAAATTCTCAAAAATCCACAAATATGTGCTTTTATTTCTCAATATACTTACTACACAAGGTAATATAGGGTAGATATATTTTGTGACTCATTTTTTAAGATTTTTAACTCCCACAAATTGGCTTAATACACTGGATTAAATAACTTTATGAAAAATACACCTGTGTGTACCACAGTGGGAGTTCTTTTGTTATTATGAAATCCAGAACTCTGTTTCTCCATTAATTTAAAAAATAAGCCCTAAAAAAATTTGATCCCAAATGCATGTCTTGATTTTTCAGAAATTCAGTCTCACAGCATCCAGAGTTCCTACAGGATTTGAGCTGTCAGAGCCTCAGGGCTGGCTTTGTTGGGTGGCTTTACAGTGACTGTAGTCTCATGGCAGTGGTGTGTTGCCAGAAATGAACACTGTGTTTCATTGCTCCCATCTGCACTCTGACTTAATAAAATGTTCCTCTCTCATAGCCTGCTAGAAAAATAGTTTGGTTTAATGCATTGAAATCTGCATGGGATACTTAGATTTTTAAATGTAGGAAAATGAATTTCATTTGTTTAAGCAGCATAGTGATAGCTTACTCTGCTTTTTGTACTCATAACTTTGCTTTATTTTGTAAAGTCAGTATATCGCTTACGTACAACTATTTATGTTTTTAATGCTTTCAGAGTGTCTTAGAATAGTTTGAAATTTCTTCTAAGTCCTATTTATTTTCGTGATAACAGTAGACAGTCAAGTCATGCTTTTCTAATTGACTTCATTTGGAATAAAGGATTTTGCTGAAAGTAGAGGTAGCAACAATTTCAGGCAGAGTATTTTACTGGTAGACATTTATATACTTTTAGAATATTAATTTTTCTTTTAATTTCAAGTCGTAATACTTTCTTTTTTATAATCCTTTTATAGAATCAGAGAAACATAAAGGTTGGAAAAGACCTCTAAGACCGAGTCCAACCACTAATCCAGCACCACAATGTTCACCCCTAAACCATATCCCCAAGTACCACGTCCACACGCCTTTTGAATGCATTCAGGGATTCCACCACTTCCCTGGGCAGCCCATTTCAATGCCTAACCACCCTTTCAATAAAGAAATTTTTCCTAGTATCTAATCTAAACCTCCCCTGTTGCAGCCTGGGGCCATTTCCTCTCCTTCAATCACTTGCTGTGAGGGAAAAGAGACCATTCCCTACCTAGCTACAGGCTCCTTTTAGGTAATTGTAGAGAGTAATAAGGTCACCCCTGAGCCTTCTCTTCTCCAGGCTAAACAATCCCACCTCCCTCATCTGCTCCTCATCAGATTTATGCACCAGATCCTTCCCCAGCTCTGTTGCCCTTCTCTGGACTTGCTCCAGCACCTCAATGGCCTTGCTGTAGAGAGGAATCCAGAACTGGACACAGGATTCGAGGTGCAGCCTCACCAGGGCTGAGTACAGAGGCAAAATCCCTAGTCCTGCTGGCTGCACTATTCCTGGTAGAAGCCAGTATGTCATTCGCCTTTTTGGCCATCTGGGCACAGTGCTGGCTCAAGTTCAGCTGCTGTTGACCAGCATGCCCAGGTTCTTTTCTGCCTGGCAGCTTTCCAGCCACTCTTCCCCAAACCTGTAGTGCTGCATAGGGTTGTTGTGACCCAAATGCAGGACCTGGCACAGCCTTGTTGGATCTCTTACAACTGGGCTCAGCCCATCAATCCAGCCTGTCCAGATTCCTCTGCAGAGCCTTCCTACCCTCCAGCACATAAACACTCCCACCTGACTTGGTGTTGGCTGCAAACTTGCTGAAACTCAACTTGATCCCCTAGTCCAGGTCATTGATAAAGATGTTAAACGGGACTGGGCCAATACCAAGCCCCTGGGAACCTCACGAGTGATCGGCTGCCAACTGGATTTAGTTCCATTCACCAGCACTCTCTGGACCCAGCCATCCAGCTGTTTTTTCACCCAGCAAACAGGGCACTCACCCAAGCCATGAGCAGCCAGCTCCTCCAGGAGAATGCTGTGGAGACAGTGTCAAAGGCTTTACTAAAGCCCAGGTAGACAACATCCACAGCCTTTCTTTCCTTCATCCACTACAAGGGTCCCCTTGTCATAGGAGATCAATTAGTCAAGCATGCTTTAGCATAGACTGTTTACATTTATCAGAAAATATTAATTATCATCATAAGGGTTGTTGCACATTTCAGCCACCCAAACATCCCAAATAAATTACTCTATAATTATATTAAGATGTCTGTTTAAGATATTTGCTTAAGATGTTTGTTTAAGATGTCACACTACATAGATAGAGGTGACAGAACAGCAATCATGTAATTTTAGTTTTAAATGCATTAACTGAAAAAATCTGCCTAAGAGATTTGAAAGCATTGCTCAGCTACAGCAATCGGGGGTTTTTTGTGTGTGTGTTTTGGTTTGGTTTGTTGGGGGTTTTTTGTTTGTTTGTTTGCTTGTTTTCTCGAGGCCATAGAACAGTAGGTATTGTTCATTTTAAAGAAAACACTTGAAGAACCTGGTGGGGCTGAATTCCACAGTCCAGGCGATTGACACGCTGTAGGTTTTCAGTGCAGCATCGTGGCACCATCAAGTGGCAGCACTGTGAAAAGCCAGGCGCTTGTAGGAAACATTTTTATGTGAAGAAAAAGAACAAAGGGAGCAGATCCTCACCGAAAAATAGCCACTTTCCGTTCGATTCGGCTGTTGAAGTAAGTTAATCTGAAACGGATAAATTCATTTTTATTCTGAACTGATGAGATACAGCCATAAATAGGCATACAGTTTTTAGCAAATTGAAATATTTTGAAGCAAGTTTGTGTGACTCATTAAAACTGTTGGGAACAAATATAGTACTCTGACATTACTCATCAAATAAAGCAAACGCTGCCTTTCATACTAATTTCAATACTTCTATTAGTCTAGTATTAATCTTCAACTGCATTAATAAATTTGATCAAAGCTAACCCAAGCACTCTTCTGGCAGTGCTAATATAAAACACCATCTTTCTTATGTCATTCTTGCAAAGATCACAGCATAAGGTTGAATGATACATTACAAAAGAGAAAATAATGGAAAAACCAAAAAGAATGGAGACAAAGCTTAATTTAATTCTTAAAAATGTAATCTCTGTTGACCCTGGAAATATTCCTTGTTTTACCACAACTGCTATTAGACATACCTTACATAATACCTTTCCACAACCTTATTTAAAACTCAGCACCTGCAGTTTGTCATGGCATGAGGAAAAACAAACTATTTCCTTACAGTCTCAAAATATCTGTTCCATGTGGTTTTTATGATTATCTTGAACAATATTGAAGCCATGTGACTTGCAGCTCTAGACATTCTTTAGACTAGAGGTCAGATGGATGGAGCAGAAGCAAATTAAGCCTCTCAGCAGTTAAATAAGCAGAATACCAACAAAACACATTCAAGGTTTCTCTTGTGACAGGAAGCTGAAAAAATCTTGAAGAATAGGCAATTTTGCTGTCTTACATGGCTCATGACTCTGAGTTGCCTTAAGGTGAACTCAGTACATAATTCATTGAAAATACTAAGGTAGATACTCATTATTTATCCTGAAGGAGAGAGCAACAAAAAATCCAAATATTAACATCCTTGGCAATGTTGACAAACAGCCAGGATGGGGATGAGTAATCTGCAGACAGAGTTTTCATTGAGAAATTACTCATCTGGCTCATGGCTGGTTATCTTGGGCTGGGAATTAGCCTGAGCTGCAGAATGGTCTTAGAGTTAAGGATTGGGTTAAGAGAAGTGTCATCATGACTAGAAATGCACCTGGTGCAGAGCTACCAAGGGCAGCCAAAGAGGGGTAGGACATGAAAAAAATTCTTCCCTGAGACAGTTTTCATCCAGGCCATGACTGGGCATTTTGGGGAAGGTGCTGCTGATGTCTTGGGTTAGAGTTAGTGTTAACATTACATACACAGTTGGGAAAGAGATAAAACCTAGAGGTACAGTTGGTGTGGGACAGAAAAGGTACAGCCTACCCTAAGGGGTGGGCTGCAAAAATACTTTTCCCCCGAAATCTTTTTATTCTGCGTACTGGTTTAGGGTTTGGAGCTAAGACTTAACTTATCCTTTGCGTTCAAACTAAGTTAGAGTTTTAACAGAGCAGACCCTAGAGTTTCATTTTGCATGAAAGATTTGCTGTAGGATATTTAAAATCTCATCCAACACAGTGTCTGGTGTATTTGGGGCTAAGTCTCCACCAACACGTAAGTTTGGGGTTGGGAGAGAGACAGAGGACAAAGCTCAATTAGGAGAGAAGCTCTAAGGGGCTTGCTGAAGGAAGGTATATGTTGCAAACAAATATTGTCTTCTGAGAGCTTGTTCACCTGGGCAATGGCTGGTAGACCTGGACTAATGTTCAATGGCCTTCTCATCTCAGAGTGGTCAGTAATTTCAGCAAGACTTTGATGAACAATTTCAGGTTTTCTGATGCAGTGCTTCAGGAAGAATTTCTTTCCCAAGGGAAGAGGAAGAGTTCAGTTATATGAGTAATCTATGTCCCTCTCCAACCTTGAAAGTTCACCTTATTTTTTTTTCCTATCGGTATGGTCAGCTTTCTGAGCTGACCCAGAATCCTAAATCAAAATTCACTGTTAGGGAGTAATGTGTTCTTCAAAGTCTTTCTCAATTTTACATTATTTTTCTCTATAGTTCATATTCTTGTGCATAACCATATAATTAAAATACAGAAATATTCTGGTAAAAATACTAAACTTAATTCCCTATACAATAGACAAGTCTGTTCTCATTAAACCTTTGACATAAATAGTGTTTAGTCATCAATATAAGTTGTCGCTATGACTGATAGAGCTCATGAGTGTCTTGGGAGGTGAAGAACATTTTGGCAATCTGTTCACGTTCAAATTTCTATCAGCCCTAAGTACTGAGAAAAATAAACATGCAAAGACTTGCTACCCAGCAGAGAAAAAACCCTTTGAATTAATGGAAAGCAAACACCAAATTATAGGCCTATTAGCACATATCACTGGTTGTGTGAAATTGTTTTTTGTATTTTATTAAGTGTACATTAAATATCTCCTGTATTATGTCTTCTAACATTTATCTGTGGAGAGTTTTCACAGCTTTTTTTTATAGGCAAGACAGTTTTCATCATACTGCATTTTAAAAACAGCAGGGATATCAGTGAAGACATATTCAAGTTCTTTTAGTTGTTCCTATACATTCTACTGTAAATAACTTTGTTACATGCTAGGACTGGTTTCTGTAATTCTGTCCTAGAGATAGATGGAAATATTCCAAAATACTAAATGTTATCAAAAAATTCCGTCTCAGGGAAATGACAGTCACAAAGGAAAAAGTATCTCTTTGAGCTTTTGATGCAGCCTCATCTGGTCCTGTTCTCCTGATGGCTCATGTAGCAGAGTGCTGTGAAGCTCAGGCATCCTTGGCTCTCAAGTCCACTACAGAGAAAACCTGTTCTTGGCAGCTGTATGCTTGGTAACCCAGAAAAGTCAAACCTTTGCCCAAGGTAGGATATCATACGTTCTCAGTCCCTTTTTTTAGTGGGTGGAAAGCTGTATACTCTCATGGGAGGAGAAAACCCCCTACAAGTCAATCATGAAACTATGAATTTTACATAGAACATTTGTGAATTCAGTCTGAACTGTCAGTCCTAGAGATGGCATTTCCTAACTTTTGGGTACTCGACTTGGCATTCTCAGTTATTTTTACTGTGAAAATTTACATACCGATTGCCTTTTTAGAAAATCAAATAGGAAAAAAGTTGTCCTGATTTTAAAATCAACTTCCAGTGGAAATTGTGCTGATATAGAGTAAAAACTTCAGCCTCATTTAAAACTCACTGAAACATGACTCCCTGAAAGACCACACTGTCATTAGTATGTGTGTCTATGATGCTCTGTAAAACAATCCCAGGGACTGTTTCAGTTCCTGGCTCTGGGGTGGCACACATTGGCTCACACCCTGTTTTAACTTGTGCTGCTTTAACTGATGGGCTGTGCCCATCCTGAATAGGTTGTGCTTCTGAGTTTCGTTCCATGTGATGCTCCCATGACCCTAAGAAATAACTGCTATTTTTTTGAAGGTCTTTTTAGGTCAAAGCTGTTGGAAACAATGTGAGGGTTGTGTTGCAGCTTGCCACAGTTAAGTTTTTATAGAATGAATTTGGGGGGTGCATGCTGTGTGCTGTAAGGATCTGTGAAGATGTTTCAACACGTAAGGACAGTGCAGGTCAGAGAAGGCAAACTGTCCCAAGCGTGCTGAGTTTTGGTTGGAAAGTTAGCTGGAGCGGTCCAAACCAAGCTCAGGATGTGAATTTCCTCCTAGACGTTAGCCAAGCTTAGCCTGAAAGTCTAAAGTAGAGCATAAAAGACCACCTAGATTTCTATGGAATTTGTGCATTAGCTGCCAGACCAATGCTTTTTGGTAATCATGTAATTGTTACTTAATCATTCCGTGTATGGTTTTCATCTAAACCAGAGCACTACTATGCAAAAGATTCACATTTAGAATTACAGAGTAAATGAAGTTGGAGTGACTCATCCGTTCCCATCCCCTGCATGAAACAGGGCAAACTCTGAAGTTTGATCAGGGTGCTCAGCCTCGCCCAATTAGACTTTTGAAAGTCTCCAAGAATGGACATTTTTCAGGTTCTCTAGTTTCATGTGCCAGAGCTTGGCCACACTCTTGTGAAAAAGATTATCTCCAGCTGGAATGTCCTGTGACGTGGCTTGCAGCCTCTTATCTTTTTGCTGTGCACATCTGAGAAGAGTCTGGTGCTGTTTTCTCTATAACTCTTCTTTAGTTTAGCTGAAGTCAGTAGTTAATTTCCTCTTAGCCTTATCTTTTCCAGGCTAAATAAAACCAGCTCTTCTTCTATGGCATATGCTCCAGCCTTCTAACCATTGAAAAAAATATTGAGAAAACAGGGAATTTTATACTGAAAAAATACATTATAGAGCCTGAAATCAGTATGAGAATAAAAGGAAAGCTCAGAAGTAAATAGATACTTTGGACAGAAAGCTAAACCTGGACAAAGGCAAGAATTCCTTTCTGAAAAGGCAAAACCAACTGTGGCCAAAGAAAATGTGAAACCTGCCTGATTTTTTTGTGTTTCTTTTAGAATTATGTCTTTTGCTTAGTCTTTTTCTTGTTTTAGACATTTTTAAAACAGAAAACATTATTTTGAAAAAAAATTGTATTTTAGAGCTTTTGGCATTTCTGAACAGAAATATTTTATTACAAAGAAGTTGAACTGTTTCAACCTATATGGGTTTTCCACCCTGTCTTCTAAATAAAACTGCTAGTCAGCAATTTGACTCATATTTCATGAACACTTCCCTTTAGTTCCATTTTGCCATATTCACTATCAATCGATTTTTTTGTGTGTTGGACTTTAAGAGGCATTTTATAATTTCCAAAAGGTGAACAGACCTAAGCATTTCATTCAAAAAAGTGAAGATCTGAAAAGTCACAGATGTTGAATTCCACGTATTTTTCAAAGCATGTTCATGGTGATGAACCTCTGTGAAGCAAACACTGCTGAATGCACACTGAATTTCTGAGCAGCATCCCAGTTTTCTGCCTGCAGCTGTGCTGCCTCTGTGCCATCAGAATGTTTTACTTGTCCATGGCCTTTGACCTTGAGAAAATTCTGCATGTCCTCTTGCCTTCTTTTTTTCTATTCTATTTCTTAAGTTCCTTTGAAGTAAAAAGAAAAAAAAAAAAAGAAATGAAAAGCAGTCCTCTAATGTAAGGACTAACTTCTACAATACTTAGGTTTATTATGTGTCATTTATGCAGACTATTCAACAATTTCTGCTCCATTTTTACTGTGTCTAAAATAGACATTCTGTTTCCTGTATTAAAATCATGGTCTCAAATCCTCTCATGAAGTGTGGGTTATTCTTTGGGGAATTCTACTCAAAAATAGTAAGAAAATATTCTCAGTACATCAACAGTCTGTGTGCATTAGGGAAGGAGTAACATTTCTTTACAAGAAAATGGACCCCTATTAAAATCCAAGATAATAAAATTATGTAGATGCCGAAGTGCCTCCAACAGTTACGTGCAATTCCTGATGTTGCTGTCTGGATAATCTTTTAAAGTAGTTCTGCTTATGGTGACTATTTTTCCCAATGTTTTCTTGGATAAATCCTGAAATACTACATATCTTGTAGTATCATTTGAACAGTAATGGAGAGAGGAGATTTTTAAAAATGCCAATAGATTGTTCATTTATTCTACAGGGCACAAATGACATACTGCATCCTCCAGAGTGGATGTTAGGTGTTTTTTCTTTCTTGTTGGTCCTATTTTACTATCATATCTGCTACCTCGTTTGCTTATCATCTGACTTACTTTCCTCCTAGACCCTCCAGTTCCCCTGCATCCTGATGAGTTTTTCATTTCAGAGTTATGCCTGCACTCTTGCCCTTTTCTAATTTCATAGATTGTAACATAGATGTAACTCATTCTTGGATACTTTTTTTTTATTAAAGAAATACAGCTATAATGTATAACAGAATTGAAGAAGAAACAGTAATTATAATAAAGTTTAATAGTTTGCTAGCCTTTATTAGAGTTACTCCATGTGTATATTACACCTTGCTTTTATCCCATCTGTTATCATGCTGTGGTAAATTGTGGGACTTGCTACGGAGTTCCCTCAGGCTGGTGAAGAATTGATGAGACTGATTGGGAAACACGTGAACTTAGCCTCGTGCGTATCTTGCAGCTGGCTCGAGCAAGGCCTGACAACTGAATGATGTTTGGAGCAAAGTGGGGGTCTCATGGCTGATGTTTCAGTGAAGCGCAGAAGAGCACCCAAACCTCTGGACCAGCGGCTGACCTCACTCCCACTTCACTGTGCAAAACAAGCGTTCTTACAAATCTGGTCCTTTAAGGAGATAAGTATGCAGGCAAAAATGTCCGATGAATGTCATTCATCTGAAGACTGCTTTCTTCTTAGGTGGAAGAGCACCAAAGTTTTTAATGTAGTCTTTGTATCAACTGTGAATTCTGAGTGAAAGCAACCAAGACTGTCACTGAGCCCTGTTTGCTTATTAACTTTCACCCCCCATAACGGTGCAAATGAAAAGAGAAGATGCCTTACATGTGTGACCACAATCACCAAGACCCCATTTACAACATGAAATTGTTCCCTCTTTTTGTGATGGTTTAAAAACCATAGTGTAAAAACAAAGGGGGAGGTTGGGGACAGAAAATGAAAGAAAAAATATAAAAGAAGAGAGGTGGAAAACACCTCTGCTTGTTTGGTGTTGATCAGTTAACTGTGTCTCTCCTTCTTCCCAAAGGGATGCCTTTAGGAGCTTTGTGCCTCTAACTGTGTTGGAGCAGATCCAGGAATATTTATTTACGTACACACATGCACACACACACACACACATGCACAAATATTTTTTAAATAAATCTCTGTTTCTGTACTTTGGATTGCTACGCATAGTAACACGCTGTAGTTAGTGCACTTACCAGTGGTAATCCTGAACCTGTTTTCCTGTTGCTTCAATAAACCTTACCATTTGTGACTCTGGATCGTGTAAGTTCTTACTGAACTTTTCCAGAGCTACAGTATCAGAGTGGTAAATTACACTATTCAGGACTCTGTGCTGGAACAAATTCCAATTGAACATGATGAGACTCATAGTGTCGAAACTGCACTACTTGTGAACCTGTGAAAGTTCTTATTGGAAGTTCTTATTGAACATGACTAGAGTTAGAGTGATGAACTGGTTATAATCAGAAATTAATCTCAGCCACACCCAGCCTCCCTGATCTCTAAGGATCAGCTGCAACACAAAGAGGTGTATTTTCTGTCGCATTTTTGTACTCTTAATGCAACAAGTGCAAACTGTTCAGGGCACATCAATACATTTTCTGATGCATCATTTCCAATTTTTTTTGCAGGGGATTAGCTACACTGCATCCCCTTTATGTATACTTTGGGACATCTCTGCAACATTGCTTTTCATTACTGCTGTAAGGACCCAAACATTTGAATGGATCAGTCTGACTGAGAAAAGTAAGAAGGAGGCTCCATCTGCTATTTGAGTTAGAGAAGAATGACACCTTGAAATAAAGAAAAAAAATTGACTTAACATTCTCTATTGTTGGCTTTTCCTTGGAGATCTTGTATTTGTCTTGGCTGCTAGAGAGTACCTGGCACATTTCCATCCTGATTAAATTGACTGTCTAGACTGATAACTGTCCAAGCCTCAATAAAATTACAACAGAAATCAAATCAGCTTTTGGAGCTGTCTTCTGAAGAAGTGGAGAAAAGGGAAGATGATGTTGTGGTGCTGGAGAAGAGCGGATCAGGAGAACGAAGAGTAGTCAGTGACTTACAGTGTTGGAAAATTGGTTGGGGTGGCTTAAAAAGAAAACGTTCATCTGGTGCCTTACTCTCTCTTCATCAGCCATGGTAGCAAACGTTTGCAATATAATAGGGAAAAATGACACAAAAATTACTTATTTTCTTGTATTATCAGGATTCCTACTCAGTTATGTAACATCTTAAGGAGAAGTAACTGACTAGGAACACTGAATGTGGTTGTTAAGATGCTGCAGTAAAGCATCAGAAAACAGGATTTCCAACTTGGCACCCATTTAATAGATTTTACCTGCTGTAAGGCTGTCAACAGCTTTATTCAGCATTGAAAAATGATGCAGATTAACTGAAAAGCTTTGCACTGTGGGTTAAAGTAGAAAAACCAGGCAAGCAGCACCTAGAGAAAAACACCAGGACCGAAGTGTTGAACAAGCATAGTTCTTCATGCCTTCCTTGCATTAATCCCCTCAGCCAGAAGCCACCAAAAAGAATAGCAGGACTTCATACTGATCATGCTGATCATGCTTATGCTTTTACTCTATATTAACAATCTGACAGTGCTGAAAACATTTAGTCTTCTGCATTCAGCTTGTCTTTAGGTAAAATTCACGTTAGGCTCAAACATCTTGAACATAGGTGTTGCTGAATGTTCCTTGCAGGTGCAGAATTAAAAAAGGAACAAGAAATGGACTACAGTTTAACTGCTCCAGTGATCCTTTGACCATCTAAGTTCTTCACCTGCTTGTTTTCTGTACTGCTCAGTGGGTTCCCATGAGGAACCCAGTAATATGTGTACAAACAGAACAAAAAGACAGTTCCTGTCCATGAGAGCTTCTTTTCTTTATAAAGAACCTTGGTAGATATCTCCTATCCCTATTACTTGGTTCAGAAATATTTATTGAACATATAATCCTTGGTCATGATATTGTTGGTCACAGGCACAACATACAAAAATCTTGAGTCCTGAGCACATGCAGTCAGTCCTTCACACAGGTATTTAGTGACGTCCTCGAGAAATATTTTTGCTGTGCCCTTGCCCCTATTGTGCCTCTTTTCCAACTTTAGCATTTCAGCAGCTTTGAAAATTTGGCCCTATGGTAACAAGTGGGAGGAGTTTAAAACAAAGATTAACTACCCAGAGACCAAGGAATTAAAATGCTTCTCATTAGAGAGAGAGGGATAAAGACTTGCCAAAACCGTGAAATCACATCAAGAAGAAAAGCGTCACAAATGATCCCACTGAGCTCAATATGGAGCTTTGTATTGGCATGTGTCAATTGAATTGAAGCTCAAATATCCAGAAACTGGGCTACAGGGAGGCAGTAACAAGTTCCAAGTAAGTCTCAAAAAGTTTTTTTTTAGTTCTCTCTCAATGTTGCCAGCTAAGAGATGTTGGGGGAGAAATTTTATGCGTGGGGAATAAATATACATCACTCCACATTTGAAGTGTACTTACATGAATTGGATTCTGTTTTTCTGACACCAGCCCAGGAGACTGAAATTATTTTTTGCTCCTATTAAAAAAAAAGAATATTTTCAAGATGTCATTTTTTTTCTTTCTAGTTTTGTTCCTCCTGACACTAATTAGCTGCAGCACATAAGACAGAGCTGCTATTGCACAGCACAGCTTTTTCTGGGCACTAGGCAGCAATACCACAGGACTCTTTTTGCACTCATATGAACCCAAGACAGGAACAGGCAAGGGTGGACTGAGAAAGATGAAAGAAAATAGCTTAGAATTTAGAGGAGATTGAAAAAACTCTGGTTTTCACCACTCGGAAGATGTTTGGTGCCTGGGAACCTTTACCACCAGAGAGCAATGGAAGCCTTTAAATACACACATCACCCACTTAGTTTAAAAGACTCCCTTGTCAGTCACTGAATAACATGGGTTGTTCTTTCATATTTGTTCTAAATCCAGTGTAAAGAAACTACAGATCAGTTGTTGTACTAAGGCTCTCTTGAAATTATACAAATTATACTCAAGATACAAATATTTAAAATATTTTAGGTTTCCGTGAAGGAAAGGTAACCTAAGAGAAACATATGCATACACACGTGTGCACAGACTTCCTGAGGGAAGTGATATGGCCAAGTACAAACAGACTGCCCATGATAGGTGGTATGGCCAGCAAACAACACAGTTTCCTTTACTACACTAATGGTAAATCTATCATCAGAGCAGATCTGTGAATGAAACAGGAGGAAAAGATAATGTGTAATGACATCGAGATACCCAGCCTACAGCCCATGCCTCAGACAGTCCTTATGAGGACACATGTCCAGTATTGCTCAAGGAGTCTTGAAATAAATTATGTTTGAGGATACTCAGTCTGATAGACTTCTCAAGCCAGTAGTGATGTATGATCCGACAAAATTCCAGCTGCACTCCCACCCTATCTCCTTGACTGGCCCCTTTTAATTTCTCAGTTCATGTTTCCATGCTTGTCTTATTCACACTGTTTCTTCTCTCCTAACTCCTCATCCAGTCTTTCTTCCTCAGCTTCGCCATTCACAGTGATTTCCAATCTTCTTCTTTAGATTTGTCATTTACTCTTAGCTACTTGACCTAGTGTCTTTTCCTAGACATTTCCCGCTGTTTACACCATATATGACCACTAATTGAACCCATCTCCCTTTCATACCTTCCTCCCTACCAACCTGTTTGTTCACTCTCCTCTAGGTCTTCATCTCAATCTCATGTCAAACTAGATCTAAGCTAGCCACCTCAGCCTCTCAATCGTTCCCACCCCACTGCTCTCATCACCTTGTCAGCCCATTCCAGCTTTCCTCTCTCGTGCGGCATCTTCCTCACCACACCACTCCAATCCACACCATACCACCCACACTTACCACAGTATTTTTCTCTCCTATACCACCAAGACCCGCTGTGGTGGCTGTTGAAAGTGCGTCCTTGCTCTCAGACCATATGCCCAGACAAGCCAGAAATGATATCAGCTTGGAGCCAGAAATGTGGGGAAAGTAGTGCGCAGCCTGAGGCTGGAGTGGGTGGATGTGCTGGGGTCTCTATTGAAAACATCTGTTATACAAAGGCTCCAAGGTCTATAACGTGGTCAGACTTTGATAAAATTTCATGAGGATAACAAGAAATTCATCTCAATAAACAGGCCACCCAGCTTGCAAACAGGAAGTCCTTGTACTAGAGGAAGAATGTGCTAAAGCTATTTAAAGAAAAGCTTGCCAGAATTTTTTAACATGGTCAAAACAATGCTTTTTTTTTTCTTAATTGTGTTTTTAGAAACAGCTGAAAGCTTTTGACTACAGTTTTCTACAAAATTGTCCAGAGGCAAATACTCAGCATGGAATATTCCAGGCAGAACTATTCATGTGGCAAAATTATATGCAGCTGATAAGAGGGCTGTGGGTTCAGAAGTGATGGATAATTGTCATAATAGTGCTACAAGTCCAACTACAGCACACTAATGGATTAACTGAATCAGCTAGCATACTGCTGCTCACCAAAGACTAGCAAAGGCAATCTGCAATTTCTGTTAGCATTTCACTCCATTCATTCATAAAATAGAAATATGAGTTTAAAACCTAATGGAATACTTTCAAAGGCATTAAAAAGCACAGCGAAATAGCAGAATTTTGTCAAGATCCCTAAGAGACTTAATGTAAAAGTTTATCTGAATGCAAAACATATGCATGGACCAGTAGCCATCTAGATCAAAAATACCATTACAGGAACACTAAATTTGATTCCCTTTCTAAAATATTCTATCATCATGGTAACTCAAATGCCTTACTTCTTATGTAAAATAAGAAAAGAAGACCGAGACCCTCCTCTGTTCAAATCTGCAATATTGCTGGCAAATAATTGTAAAGTGGATAGAGGAAGACCGTACTGTCAAAACGTTTTGAATAGAAAATTGGTTTTAGTGGCGTTTACAACCCCCCCTTTATTTTGATTTTTTTGTTCAGTTTCTCATTTGTTTGCAGTACCAGTGGTAGCAGTGTGAGATACTGTATAGATAAGGGAATTACAACTTAGATCAAGTCTCTACCCCTGTTCCATTAGGTTGCTCTGGAAATAATTTCTTCTGTGACTCCTTTCTCCACTAGTAAACAGCATGTGAAGGTCTTTATTATATTGCAGATCGAGTTTCAATTTCTCAGCAACTTCTAGAATGCTGTTAGTTCAGTTTCGCTGTGTTTGGCCACATAACCAAATAACTCCAGCCTCACCAGTGCTAGAAAACATCCTTCCAGCAGATGGCAGATATTGCTCATCCAATGTAATCCTGTCATTCTGATTAGTGTGGCCACTGTGGAATCTGGAACATCAATAAAAACAGGAGCCAAAACCTGAATAACTGATCCTCAAGACACACACATTTCAAAAAATCTTGCGTAGCATGATTAAAGTTGGCCATATTTCTTATGTGTTTGGTTAGTGCAGAATCCCCAGTGCATGCTTCTTTTTCATTACTATTTTGGGAAAAAGAAGAAATATTTAAGTGATGATTAGGGATCTAGTTGTTCAAAAATAATGGAAACTGTTCTCATTTGAACATGTTTTTATGATATTTGAGTTTCCTTTTACTGATTCACATGAATTAATCAGTCAGAATTCTTTCAGTGTTGAAGTCATTTGGGCATTTTGTAACAGAAGAAACTCATAGAAGCCTGGACAATGTATAGCAGATTTAAAGCCCTGGTATACTTTATAGTAAGTCTTGACATCTGCTCTATTTTTACTGCTATTCATCCTTCTCTACACATTAGTTCCCTCTATCCTTTATATAAATTCATGGAGCCAGAGAAGTTACAGTAAAGTTCACCTCATGGTGTAAGAAGCATAAAATAGACTAGCTGATGGAGAGCTCTAATTTCACTCCTATGTGCTCTATTCTATTATTATTTGTCTACTGCTTAAGAAAAATGTTCCAACTGGGAAAAGACAAGACAAAGGAAATAGTAGGAAATAGCCTGATACTTGCAAAGAGTCACTATTCTGTGACCTATTTTGCAGAATCTGAATTATTTTCCAGACCATCTTCTTTATGAATTATATCAAATTTGCTCTCCATTCTTATTTTTCTTTGGCACTTTTTGAATCAAAGCTCCCAAACTCCCACATGGGAGATGTTATAACATCTAAGATTTTATTCATTAGCTGTTCAGCTGAGAAGATCAAAACTGTTCTTCCTTGGTAAGTTAAAAATGTTCTGCAAAGGAAAAACTAATAAGTTTTTTAACTTTTTCCCCCTCCGTTCCTTCTTTTTTTTCTAGGTGGCTGGGTTATTTTGTTTGCATGGTACTCTGGGAAGCCATTTCTTTGCAGTATTTTATTTTAAATTTTCTTCACTCCTGTTTCTGATCTTTTCTTCATCTAGGGAATGATCAGCTTGTGTCAGTATAGGGATCATCTTCACTCTTAATGTGAAATATTACCTAGCTTAATGTGGTTCCATGAATATAAATTTAAATGCCCCTTGAACACCTCAAAGTAAACAAGTCTTTAATTTCTTTATTATTATAGCAAGTCTCTTGGCAAAAGTAGATAGTATCAGATGATTTTTTGTTGATATTATTACTCCTGATGCTATTAGTATGTGGGTAAAAGTTTTACCCATGCCTAATGTTGAAGCCATTCCATAGATCAGAAGGATTGCAAAGAGATTGTAAGACCATTCTTCTATTAGTATCCAGTATAAACTTGAGTGACATGCCACAAATTTATGTTGAAGACAGTTTAATATGAATAAGAGTCTCAGAATTTATTTCTGAATTAAGGAAATTGCTACATGGTGTATGCTAAAAGTTTGGTATTCAAAGTGTCTACTAGCAAGTCTAGTCTTTTGCTTTGTAGCTAACAGGGAAAATGCCCATGAGAAAATGTATCACTTTTTGAAAAGTCGAGCTTTCATGCCAGTGTGAAATACATCATGAAGTCTTTAGTAGCACCTACATCACTATGTAACATCGGACTGTTAGACTTCAAACTCGAATAACAAAATTTACTATTTAGAATTTAGACCCTAACATTTCTAAATTATTTGTACAGTCAGATGGGGGACCTAAGTGTCAGGGAATGCACTATAGGTCTTCTTGCATGGTTTAATTTCTTGTATGATAAAATTTCTATCACATGTAGGAAGCAAACATCTCTTGGTCATAAACAGTTCTCTCAGTTGTATACTTATTTGCAAAATATTGTCATTCATTTCTCTAAGCATACTGTGCTGTTGTGTCATTGTTCTGATAAGGATCAGAAGATTTGCCTGGGTTTTAGTTTGGTTTGCTAAGAGCTAATCATTGTATACTCTTTCATGTATCTGGAAGGAAAGAAAGATGAAAATGGGGAAAAAGATAAAGGCTGATTGACTAAAAACTTCTGCTTATCTTTCCTCATGCCCTGTTCATTGTTGTAGGCATCGTGAGGCTGAAACAGAAATGTTTTTATGTAACAAGTGAAACAACAAGCCTCTCCTGAGATTCTTGACCTTAGGAGGCATAATTTTTCTTTCTTCTTCAATCAAAATATATAAGCCAGACGCCTTCATTCCCTTTCATTGGAAGCTCCTGTGGGGTATAGGTTTCTCAAAAGTGTAAATGTCTGTCTATCAGTAGCTTGATTTCTCCCAGTGCTGAGGGTAACAGCATTTTCTTAATTAATAAGGCTGTGAGTATAACTGTGAAGCACTCAGAGTGTGCAGTACAGAAGGTTATTTAAAGAACAGAGAGGAATACTTCTCATTCATTATGGTGTAATTTTTATAATAAAACAGAAGAGTTGGAGCCAAACAATGCAAATGAATTTGTACTACAACTGCTATAACTGAAATAGAAGTTTAAGTCAGCCCTAACTATCAGCCCTAAATATCAGCAGAGCATGAAAACAGATTTGTAAAACATGCAAATTTTCTGTGAAAGCACTTCATAGCTGCGTTTCTTGTACCACTGCTCTTCCTTCAGCTGTCTGCTCTGCTGTGCTTGCCTGTTTGCTCCATGCCCTTTAAAGGTGCCCCTTTTTCTTTTCTGAAGTGATTTGCAAGGAACTACACTTCTCGTTTACAGTCTCTTTCAAGGAGAGCTGGGAATGATACAAATCTGCAGAATCATGAAACTGCATGAAGCACTACTTTTCTCCAAGCAGTGTTTCCCAAATTGTCCAAACCTTTATACAGTGTTTCTTCTTAATGTGTAATCTCGTTTGAATCTTTAAGACTTTAGGTGCTTCTAGTTACTACATATATATTTGCTCCTATTATTTAATGATTTTACTCTCTCACTTATCATTTGATCTTCTCCCAAATTGGGTTTTAAATCTCTTAGTGCAGGGGCAGCATCTAACTGTGTTTCTGCAGGGCCTGCTATAGTCAGATTCATAAGTTTCATAAGTTTCTATAGCTGTGTATACATGACTCAAAACTTCTTAAGTGTCTATATCCAAAACCTTTATTCCTGGCGAGTCACGCTGCCAGTTTCTGTATAGCCTGGTGAGCTGGCAGAGACTCATTAGCCCTGCAGTGGGACATCCCTTGCCTAGAGGGAATGGGACCACAAAGTGAACTCAGCAGAAAACCAGCACTGGAGAATGAAAAGAGCTGGGTGTTGCTTTAGCTCTTCAGCCTGGTTTGCCATCGTGTTGTGGAGTGCAGGGCCACTTTAAGAGAAGGTATGAAAAACACGGTTCCAGGTACTTGTGAGTCATGTGAGGAGGCTCTTCTTGCCCAGTTTGGCACCAGCTGGCCACATGTGCTAAGTCTGTGAAGAAGTGGCAGCATAGTCTGCCACCCTGCAGGTGAGCCCATTTGTCCAGTAGAAAGGGATCCTGACTCCCCAACCTCCCCAGCCTTCCCCTGAAACTGCACAGCATCAGTGCTTCCTCTCAGTGAGTATCATGCCACAGCTTTTATCTCAGATGAAACACATCTTGGCAGAAAAAGGTACAAACTGCATTCCTTTCCATCTGCTGTGTGTAGATCTGATTTAAGAGTCCCTTGCTCTTAATGTCTGTCTTTGTCATGGGACCAGGATCAGCTAAAACTGGCATTTGAACTCTCCTCTTGGGTGGGAAAGACGTATGAGTAGCTGTAGCTGATGGGGCAATGGCAGCTAGTACTTGAAGTTAAGACTATCTTTTGTGGCTGAAATGCTAGCAATTATGGCTGAATCTTCAGCCTTCCAACAATAAACTTAATGGAAATGGGCATCTCCAGAAATCCCTGAAGTGAGCTGAGGAGAGATAAAACAATTTCTTCATGAAAAATCACAAGAAGAATTCCAGATAAATCCCCAGATCTGTTGAAACCACATTTGCTGCTTCCCAACCCAGTTCTGTGCAAGCAGTGCCTTCAGGTTTGAAGTCCCAGCTCTCTGGAGCTGGTGCCCTCTCATGCCCTCTGACAGGAGCCTGCCTCACACCTTTGGAGCCATGTGCCACACTCCTGGCATCTGCAGTCCTGTTTACATCACTGAGGCAATACAAAGAGCTATGTTTGGTATTCTGTATTTCTGTATGAATGACCACAAATCTGTACATCCATACTGTTACTGCTTCACCTTCTAACCTTAACCTAATGTTACTCAGTTTCTCATTTCTTTCCAAGGTCCTTCTGCTACAACTACTCTGTAGTTTATCATCTTGCTCTCCCTCTCTGCCTTTCACTTTCTTGATCTCAATACTCCAGCTTCTCCTTATGTAATTGAGAAAAAAAGGTAAAAAAATTAAGTATTTGGTTTTTTGTGTAATCTCTAATCTAAATATAATATTAACTGCAATAATGAAAGAATAACTTTAATACTGTAAAATGTTAAACCTTTTTGAATATATCAATACCTAACACGGAATCCAACTTTATTTAAACTTGGGATATATGTAGTAGGGTGCAAGTGTGTTCTGGTACACAGTATTCATACTATAAACAAAGAGAAGCTAACACCAGCCGGACTAGCGCAAGTCACATTACAGTCCAAAGCAACTCCACTTGGTACTCTCTTTTGTAATCCCTATCTTCTATCTTTCATCTTTTTTTCTAATTTCACTTATTTGATCTGCAAGCGCTAAGGCTTTTCATAGTTTTCCATATGTGAGACATTCCACAGGATCCCATGATCCTAAATACACTGTGTTTAAGAGGCCCTGCTCCTTTGAGTTGTTACACACACATACTTAGCATTGCAGGAGACCCCCATGATCTGTGAAAAGTGAAAACTTTTACGGGATTGTGGCTTTAAAGTGCAAAAGCTTCAAAATAGGGCACATGTACGACATTTGTTTTGAGAATGCTATGGTGTTGTGCAGCTAAACAGACATGATGTGTGATAGTGGTCATAGCATTGCTATTTGTGAAGTAATCACCATAATGTTTTCCTTATAAAGCTATATTTAACCAATATCCTTCATTAAATTATGCCATAGTTTCTGGTTATGCTTTGAAAAACTTTTCCCAACAATGTCTCTTTCTCATGCCTTGCAAAGTGGTGGTGAATTTGGATAACAGGCTAAAGGGAAGAACTGATACCTAGAAAGTGTCAGAAAACCCCAGTGATACCTACATAAACATGCTGCTACATGAAGGCACGGGTTGTCTTTGTTCTGCAAGTTATGAGCTCATACGTCAACATGGGAAAACAGATGTTTAGATGAAAAAAATAATGAAAAGGCAGAATGAGGAATATGTCCAAGTTCCTTTGGCTTTTGTTCAGGTGTTCCATGGACTGAGCTAATGGGAATCATGTGGAGTGGTTGATTATCATTGGAATCAGATGGTCTTTTTGTAACTGTAAAAAAGGAAGAAGCAATTTTACTCTAAATACACACATCTTTGCTTTACTTCTGGGTTTAGTTAAAATAGTCTTTCACTGCTTATGACAAGAAGGGTAGAAGCTAATTGACAAAACGCATTTAATCTTCTTCTCTGGAAAAAAAATTTGTATCATAAAATTATTAGTTATCAGATCTCTTCTGTACCTGCCTGTAACTACTGAGATGAAAGACCACACCGTTTTGGCCTTTGCTCCTCAGATGGCCATTTGTTAAAAATGACAGCACCTTTTGCACTTTTTAGTACAGGATTCTGCTCAATGTGCAAAACTCTGGAAAATCATTTCCTATTGTGTCCATTTGTTAATCCCTTCCAGGCTCAGTTCTTACTTCGTTTTGACTGAAGTGCTGCCATGCTCTTTTAGTTCAAGAGATATGTCTCCTGTCCTCTTTTGCCTTCATTTCCTCCTTATGATGCTGTGGCCTGGCTAGGTGCTTCACTGGCTAGTGATGTGATTTGCCATGTCTCTGGCTAGGAAACACATGTAGTCCTAAGGAATAATTTTTTATAGGATTCCCTTTCCCTTCCCCATGCTCGTCTCTTGCAAGCTGTTTCATGTACTTGCTTTCTCTAATCAGAGTGTGAAATGCCTCCCCCCCCGCCCCAGTTTCTATTGGTTAGATACCAAACACTATTTTTGGTCTCCTGCTCTCAGTTTTAAAGAGCAAACAGAACTTCCTATCACAGGAAATAATTTTTATTATGGCTTTGGAACCCCATTTTTTCAGTTGCCACAGAGTCATGAATCCTGATCCTCCTACACCTCTCCCAAACAACCACTTTCAGATGCTATCTCTGGGCACAGAATACCATGAAACATTCTGGTAGAAAATTATATTAAAGCAATCAGTTATATCACAGTCTTTAGACTGGAGAGTTTCATGCAGGAAACCTTGCTGAGTTTTTTGAAAGATATGAATCCGCCTACAAGGGACCACTGAGTGCTTGTGCAATCTGAAAGTTTACACTGAGAAATGGCTTAGGTATATTTATAAAAAGTAGTTATAGAATAATCTGATCTAAGTCCGCCCTTGCTGGTCAGATTGTCAACAGATATGTTTATAGTATTGCTTTAACATTTAACTTTATTAATTTCATTATTAAGTCATTTTTGCTCAAGACAATTCATACTGACCTTAAAATGAAATGGAAACAAATGGTGCCAGAAGTAAAAGTCAACAAGGGAAGGATGATACATGGCTGTCATCCATTTACCCAGAGAAACAAGATTAAGGGCTAGGTTGTCAGCTGTGTTAAGGCAGTGCTCGGCCCATCTGGGACTGCGGGGGAGCATTGTTTTTGTTCCCAGGAAAAACTGTTTCCCAGATTAGCTAAGAGTTAACATCTATTAGACCAGCTTTGCACCTCCCCAAACATCCAAGTTGCTTCCTTGGCCTCTGGGGATCATGTTCTCCTGATCACAATGATTTCAAGATGAAAGAGCAGTTTCTCAGTTTCTTATCTGAAGTTTGCCAGATTTTGCTCCTCTTGCTTCTCTCTCTGCTCCACCAACTATGTTAACTTCCTAGTCTTCTGATATTTCTTATTTCTAGTTCTTGGGTTTTATAAGTATCTCTTTCCCTTTTGCCACCACCTCCTGACCCCAGCTGACTTCAGCTCCTGGTAGTTGTCAGTGTCACCATGGTATGCATCCATGGGACCTGGGGCAGAAGACCAGAAACTACCACAGACATACTTGGTCTAAAGTGAGTCTAACAATATCTGATTTGTCACCAACTACACACAAAATGTCTTTAGGCCTGTCTCCACATGTTCTGCTTATTTCTCTGACTGCCCAAAACTTCCTAGAGTGGTTGGTTTCAGGCAGTATGCGACTGTATTAAAACTCAATACTTGTTTGGTTGAGCATTTGATGCTTGACAGTCAGCAGTCAAAAAGAATAGCCCAGTGTCCCCCTAGAAAGCAACTGAGGCCATATTTGGAGAGGTGGCAGCATTAGAAATCCAGCCAGTGACTGACAGTCTGTCCAGACTTGGGATGTGTCTTTAAGGAAAATTTCATTTTGGTTCAAACTCAAAGTCTAGTTACTTCAGGATAGTGGGAATGGCAGAACTAGAGACCCAAATTGAAGAAATCTTCGCTTCACCTTCTTACCAGGGTGTAAAGACTGAGGAGAGACTCTTCCTGTCCCACCACCATAGATAATCCAGCACACAGAACTGGATATTGAGGATGGGATTGCTTTTCAAGTGCTTAAAAGATGTAAAGCACTGAAAAGCTACTCAACTGCCAGTGTGAAAGGATTTATATTCCCAGATGTAAGAGAGTGAACACATAAAGTGCTAGTCGTCACCTCAGGGTGAAATCCATCTAACCTGAAGAAGAGAGAGTAAAGAGCTTCAGTGAGGGAAATTTCTAAGGTTAAATCTTTCCCCTCCTACTCGAAGGGCAGCTGGGTACTGATTTATTGCACATTCAGAGCACGTGCTTATAGAAAATGCCTGCATGGGACATGGCTATAGGATTCGAAAGGAAGCTGTCAATTTCTCTGTGCTACCTCACTGTTCTTCAGCTCCTCTCTCCCCAAAGCAGAATTATACAGCTTCTGCTACCCCAGGAGATTCTTTGGCTGCAGGGTGAATGCAGGTTGTGTTTTAACCTAAATGATCTCATATAATGAACTACTAAAAGCTGGTTTTAATAAAGAAATTAGGGAAAATGAGACTGATGACAGACAACTTGATGAACATTCTCAAATTCCTTCTGCAATATTGATTTGATTCCAATTTCTCACTTACAACATTTTCTTGTTGTATACATAAACTATTTCTGCAACAGTTGAATTTGTCCAGTGAGCCGTGCACAATCCAAATGTAAGTTCCAGGCCTCTGTTTTCAACAAGACCATTGTCTTGGCTAGAAACCACAGCAATGTCAGAGATTTAATATGTCAAAGCAGGAACAACACACAAACAAAAAGCTAGAAGAGCTTAGGAGAGATTCTGTTTAGTAATACCACCAAAGGAGCCAGCCTTGCAAAGGGAATTGAAGCAGTCAATTATCACCCTCTATTGACAACAGATTATTGACACTAGGATTATACATCACCTTTAAGTATAAATTTAAAGAACTGGTTAGTCCAAAGGTAGGCATCTTGTCCTGACAGATGGAGGAGTTCTTTGAAGGACACGTAAGAAAGGATAAGCAATAAATGTTTTTTCCCTTGGCAGAGAGGTTATTTGCCTTCCAACCTTTGGCAATCAGGATTTGAATCAACTGCAATATAAATGGCAAAGGCACCTGAAAGGGTCTCTCTAATAAGTATAGATATTGCTAGAGGAGAATGTGGCTGTTCTTTCTAGGGAATATTTAATTCTAAATACCAAGATTTTGGGGAAAAAATAAAGAAAATACAAACTAGTCTCAACTTCCAAGGTATTTCTTTTTATAATTAACGGTGAGTTTTTCTTGACATATCTGGTAATGGAATTCTGATTGGTAATAAAATTGGAATAATATTCCATTGTGATATTGACTGGAAAAATGAGAAAGGCATTTATCATAGACCAGTTGGTAGCTAGAACTTAATGAATACTGGACTGTGTGTGATGGACTTGTAATACATTTCAGTGCTGTGTATTATTTCCCAATATGCTAGTTAGAGATGTATATTAAGGAACATTTCAAATGGGGTAACATAGAGCTTCAAATAGAATTAGCAATGTTTCTACATAGTCACATTCAAAGATAACGTAGAGATTTGAAGGAAGACACGTGGAGAACATTTCATTATTTTATAAGTGTTAATTAACCTTTTACTTGCTTAGAAAGCTAAATGAAAAACATTGGCTTAAGACAAAAGATCAAATTAACTACCCCCCTGAGAAAAATTTTTTCTTAAGAGGCTTTATTAAGCCTAGAAATAAAAACAGTTTTGACAAATTAATGACAAAACCAGACAAACACAGACAGTTCCTGATGGACAGGAGCATGAAGAACTGGCATGCTGGAGGACCACTGTGGTATTTATGGTATCAACATTATTTTAATCTGAGAGATTCACCAATATTAAAATTTAATACAAATTAAAAACAAAACTCTTTTTTTTGATTGTTGTTACTACAAAAATATTATCTCTCCCTTCAAGAAAACAATACTTTGGTATCTTAATCAAATGATAGAGGTAATTTAAAAGTACTAAAATTTGGAAATCAAGTACTGAGCCACTCATTAAGTAGACTGATCAATGGAAGGTTTGCAAAAGAAGCTAAGAACCGCCCTTACTGTACAGCCTAAAGTAATTGTGGTACTTACATATAACTATATCATCATTGATGAAGTACTTCTGCAGAAACAGCAGCCATTTGTTTCATGGATTTTACTACATCCTATAAGCCTACTTTGTTTTATGTAAATCTACAGAGCTTCCACTGGGAATGATACTTGGCCTTGTGTTTTTCTCTTTTTCTGTTGGCTGCCGAGCAGAGACAGCATCCACTAAACCCTTTTGTAAGGCACGAGTGTGGGCCCAATCCAACAGTCAGTGCACATGCAGCATTCCCACAGCTGTTACTAGACACCTGACCTAGGCAAGGAATGGAGGACTGTGTTATTGCACAGCTAAACCTCCCCCACATACATAAGAGGAATTTTAGATTTAAATCGTATTGAAAGAAGAAGAAAAAAAATCAGCCTAAGGAAAGCAGAAAAAGAAAATAAGGAACAGTTGGTGGAAAAGAAGAATCCTGTGTTCCTAAGACACCAAACAAACTGTTCTATCCACACAGTACAGCTCAAAGCCTTGAAAAGGTAACTTTTTTGAGTGCTGAAAGCACATGTCAGTGTGACATTTCACTTGTGTCAATTTGTTAATACAGCTATTGTGCCTCTGGCTTTAAGCCACTGCCATTGGCCTATGGCATCACACTGTATAGACCAGAGGAGAGACCTGAGAGGACAGAAATACAACCAGCAGAATGTTCGCTGGATTTTCATGACCATAGGCTGATGATCACCAAAGCAACCTGAAGCAAACTTCAGGTCCCATTTCAGCAAGGTTGGAGGCAAATGTTTTGCCTTGCCCCAAGAAGATGTCTCAGACACACACTCATAAAGTCTCTGTGGCTCCATTTAGGAAAAAAAAAGGCAAAATAAAGAGGAAATCAGCATAGTGAGCTGATAAAAACAAACCCAAACAAATTGCAGCTTCCCATTTCCCATTTTGAGCCCTCCATTTTTTTCATTGGTATCATACATTAGTTAGATGAAGGTTAGGGGATTCTTACTGGAACTCCTGAAAATCTCTTATTACACCTCTGAAAATGCCACTCTTTCCAGTACAGTGTTATGTTGTGACAGATGGATTCAATAACAGTGGCCTGCAGTCCAGAGATGTGAATCACAGGGAGTGGGGTATTGAAGTATCACCACGACTTGTGAGACTGTTCTGTCCTGCATGTCAACACCTGTTTTCAGGGGGAAGCAAGTTGTCACCTAGCTAAAAAAGGTGCAGCAATGTGTTTTTTCTGGCCTCTCTGATCTTGGAATTAAGTCGGTTTTTCAGTCCCCTTAAGTGCTGGAGCATGGTAATGGGTGCACAGCTATTCTAGGGTAGCATCAGCTTGTGGCCACAAATGTCCCCACGTGGGAAGAAGGACAGAAAAGTGGGAAGCAGTTTGCTGCTGCTGGAGAGGCCCAATGCACTCTGCAAGATGAATTTGCCTAGTGTTTTCCCTAACCATCATTGTTCATGTCTGTCATCCTGGGTCTGACCTCCTACCTGTGCTCTGGCTGTGTTTAGGCTCTTGTCTACTCTGGCTGGAAGGATATATCTGCATAGTGGTCTGTCAACCCATGCATGCTCTCCTGTTCTTCTGAATGGCAGTGCAATATACTCAGTGTCTTCTGTTCCAGCCTGAACTGCAAAAGACGTCAGATCTTCAGGACAATACCTAAGTAAACCAAAACTATCAACTAGCATATTCATTGCACCATGGGGCAGACTTGCTCTGTGCAGCTGCAGTGGTAAAACAGCAATGGGGCAAGAGAAAAACAAAAGGTGTCCAGCTGGTCTTCATTCCATGCTCGGGAGTGACTGCAGACACAGACTGAAAGGCTGGTTTAAAGCCATTTGCTCCTAAAGATCAATTTGCTATTTTAATAAACCAGGATCAATTTACTGAACTCTTTTGTACTTTCTGTGCAGGACGTGATCAGGAGTTGTGTTTTCATCTATCACCTACATTTTCTTGCCAGAGTGGGCATTTTAATTACTAATGTTCATTCAGTGTCACCTGAACTAGCTGGTGCCACCTCCACAGTGTGCAACCCCGGAGAGCAGAACTAAACCAACATTTATTTTATTTAGAAAAAAGTAGCCACTGAGGCTACTTTCAGGAAAACAGTCTCTGAAGTTGTGAAAGCAAAAGGTCAACATCTAATTTATAGGGGCTTGTGATGTTTGCGGAAACCTGTCTCTATCCCATGGTCTTTTATATTAGGCCAAATTTGATGCAGTTACACGGACTCTGCAAAAAACACTCCAGTGATTTGTTGTTGAGACGCTCACTATAGAACAGTTCCTTGTGACTTTGACGTGAACAAGCAAACACTTCAGCTAGCATAGCAAACCTCTGTGTAAGGCTGATCTGCTCTGGGTTGTGCTGCAGTGTGCTATGGGATGTGTTTGCTATAAAACTATGGGACCACTGAGAACCAACTCACTGTAATGTAGGAGTAATGAGTGGTCTTAGAGCCTCATTGGAAAGATGCAAAGACATTCCAAGATTTGCTGATCGATTGCACCTATTTCAGTGCAGAGGATAGCAACCAGCTCTCCCTTCTGAGTTGTCTATATAGTTGTCCACATTTCTAAATACAGACTGCACGTGCTGGGGGTTCTTGCCGTGTGAAGCCATAGGAGCATTTAGGATAGTGGCATGTATCTCACATGCTGGCTCTTGTAGGTGCTGGTGACTGTGTTACAGACACTGAAGCCAGCTCAGGTTGAGCAGCCTGGGCTCAGAGAGTTGTGCTGGACCTGGCAATGCCCAGAGCCACCCAGGTGACTCTGCCTCAGGCTCCCCCTCATGACAGGTTCCAGGAGAACTTATCCTCTCAGAGACAGTGCTGGACCTTGCTGGCTCCATGCATTCCCATGGCATTGCATCCTGCATCCTGGCACGTTCAAGAAAGGAGTCAGGATTAGCAGCAACATTTCTCGTATTTTCTAAGGTTTTCTGCTAAAAGTAGCATCCCAGTCCCTCATCATGTGACATAAATGAGAAGTGGAGCTGCAAATTTCTCAGGTGTTTCCCTGATTTGCCCTTTGGTTTCTGGGCACTTTCATAATCTGTAACCAACCTTCTGCTTCTCAAATGCCAAAGCAGTCTCAACCAAGCCATGAAAGGCTATGTATCAAGAACACTGTTCTGAGGAATCTAGAAATTTGTGTGTGTGTGTGTGCACTGGTGGCACTGTCAATGCAAAGAGGAGCTGCTATCTCCGTGCCACACTCAGTGTGTGAGGCTTTGATGGACATGCACAGATCAAAAGCACGGTGTGCCTGTAGATGTGACATTTATGGCCTGGGAAGTAATCTTGTGGGTTCCTGCCACAAAACAACAGAATTTACTTTTTCCTTGTCTTTTGATCTTCACAACAGAAATTAATATTTTTCTTGCCTTCACGGGAATGTGAAAAAACAATGGTGATATTAATATCGACTCATATACCCTTGTTCTTTGGAAGAGATGAAAGATTTTTATTATTTGGAAGGAGGCTAAACTGGACATCAGATCAGAATAGCTGCCCAACACATGTTGAAAATACAGCACCAAAGGAATTCAAAGGTGCAAAGGCATATGTTCATAGAGGGTATTGAGAAGCTATATGTGTCTCCAGAAGCAAGCAAATGCTTCTGAAAAAGAAACACAAGAGGCCACATCATATAAAGAGGGCTGAGGTCCACTTCCCCAGTTTGACCTGGTCACTTGTGCTTGGAGAAGACATAGAAGGTCAATGAGCTCTGCTGCTACACTAGATTTGACTTTCCAGAGCTAGACATGTATTTTAAAGTTAGAAAATTTTGAGGTTACATTTACTAGGTGAACACATTAAAGTCACCATTTCCTCATTTTTCCTTCCCATGGCTCTTCCCTGAAAGCAGTGCTACCTTTATTCATTAGCTGGCTCACAAAGGAATGTGTGGCTGTAGCTGGCTGGTTGTTTTTTTCCATTGCCACAGCCTCTTTTCCTGGCAGACATTTTTGCTACAGAAGTCTGAATTTACCCTGGAAGAAACTGGCAAAAAGCTTTCATGAATTTAAATTTGTATTCCTTGAATTGCAGTGAAACAACCCACAACAAATTGAAAGCACTTTCACATAAGCTGTAGCAATATCAGCTGCTAGCATTCCAAAGCCCTTCACTTCTGGAGTCAAAGGTGTCTGCTTAAATTGCTAATTAGCTTTCTATTGTTATAATTTTTCTAACTTAAATGCTCTGCTTGAAAGCATTTTTCATACCTGCTCTAGTTGCCATAGCATCCATCCACAGTTCAGCTGCTCTTCTTTAACATCTATAACGATAATTTCTTGAGGAAAATAAATAGTTTTTTTGACAAAACATTGAATACAAATTAAGAAGGCACTAATAAAGGCTCAAATAAATTCCTTATCTGGCAGCATACTGAAAATATCTTGATTCTTGGCACAGCAAATATGTTGTGCAGTTCACTCTTCATTAAAAAGCACAGGCAACCACAGTACCAGGATGTGGGTAATCTTAAAGACTAATGTGTACATTTATGCAGATACAGTCTTCTGGGAACCAGCTTGTTTTAATCATAAAAGAAGCCTTCAAGTAAATTTAATGAGGAGCTGGTTGAGGAATTTATTCTGAAACTTTAAACTATGTGTAAATTCCTGAGGATCAAATTAAGTTGAAGGTAAATAATGTTCAGAATGGTGTTTCAGTCAACGCTGCCTAAAAGCTGGAGACACGAAGATCCTGCTTAAAGAACATTTATTTTCCAGTTAGAGATTTCCTTAAGGAGCCCAGACAGATGCCATATGTTGATGATAAAACAACATCTTTCACAATGTGACATTTGGAGCCTGCTCAAAAGATCAGTCATTTTTGTCTTTTCTAAGGTTGCCACCTTTAAAATAAATACCAAACAGTTATGGACTGGAAAAAGAGTAATTTCCAATAGTTATAGGTGTCATCACTGATGAAACATCCATAAGCAGATGTTTTGCTTTACATGTAGGGAAGTTCTGGATGAAAGAAACACTGTGACAAGGACAGCTGTGTCAAGGGTGCTTTAAAAACCCTTGCTCTGAGCTCTCCTTCTCTCAGTGAGAGGATGCTTGGTCTATGGTCTTCCTCCATTTAAAAAGGAGTGCACATAAAGGTATTTTATTTAATGATTTGCCTTTTGAATTGTATTATTTATTTGAAGTTCTGAAGTCTAGTCAGGGGTACAGTAATATACAAACATACACACACACGTACAGGAACACAATACCCTCTGTTCCCCTCTCTCATTTTCACAGAATAGAAGCATAAAATGGGTTTGATTGGAGGGGACCTCTAAAGGTCTAGTCCAACCCCATGCAACGAGCAGGAACATCTTCAATTAGATCAGTGGTCTTGAATGTTTTCGGGGATGGGGCACCTACCACCTCTCTGGGCAACCTGTGCCAGTGTCTCACTACCCTCGTTGTAAAAATTTATTCAGTATATCTGGTGTGAACCTATTCTCTTTTAGTTTGACAGCATTACTCCTTGTCCAATTGCTACAGGCCTTATTAAAAAGTTTTCCCCCAGCTTTCTTATAAGCCTCCTGTAAGTATTGAAAGGCCACAATAAAGTCTCCACAGAACCTTCTCTTCTCCAGGCTGAACAACCCCAACTCTCTCAGCCTGTCCTCGTGAAAAATTTTTTCTGCATGTGGTTGATCATTCACTGACAGTGTTAGCAATATACACTGTTTGTGCTTCCCAGCTGGACATTGTCATTTAATGCATAATTCTTAAACAAAGAAATATTTTCTAATAATGTCAGATATGCAGATGAAGTAAAATTTAGGCTAAGTATGGTGGCATCAGAAGGTACAGCTTGCTCATATAAGTGCTCACTGGTGTATCTCGCAGATCTGCAATTTCATATTAAATTTCCCCAGTATTAATGGATAATAAATAAGATCTTATTTTGCTTAGCAGCATTTTTGAGTGGAAGATCTCAGTGAGACAGAGAATATGAAGAAACAGATGCATTCAAAAGATACTGCTTAGGCACATCCTTCATGTTTTCCTCTAGAGCATACTGAGCTGATGCCTATATGTTTTGAAAATATGTGAAACTTGGACGGTCTGTGTCCTGGTCTTGTCTCTTTGTCAGTATTTTTAGAGTGTTCAGAATCTTCTCAAGCATATTAGAGAACAAAAAAAGGGAAGATGCCTCCAAGCTGCTGAACATGTACCCTCTGTCCTGCATATGCACTGAACAACTCATACAAGATGTCCCACAGAACTCGTAAGCAAACCTGCATGGGGAGGAAGCCCTAAATTCAGAGCAGGTGTGATGAGATGCTGGCAGATGGGGAGGGAAGAAATATGAAAGGAGAAAGAGTGGGCTTAAGCAAGTGGTCGTGCTGTGGTTCTGCTGCAAATAATATGAATATTTATTTCCTTTATTTACGCCAGAATTTTGCAAACTCTTGCATGGGTAAGCAACTTTATACACATGAATGGTCCCATTCAATTCAGGACACAAACTCACTACTGAATGATACATACAGACATGTCTACAAGATTACAGCCTTACACTGAGAGTGTATTTGTTTCTTGTTTGTATGTCACTTGACATGCTGGTGATTGCTAATAAATATCCATGAAGGAAAACCATGAGGGAAATCACACCATTTGATTTAGGAGGGTGGAATAGTCCAGGAGGCAGTGTTCTAATAAGAGGGAGAGCCTTGCAGGTGTGTGCAGCTGAAACGGACAATGAGACAGCACTGACTTGAAAAAAGCAGAGAAGTGGGATTCAGAGGGCAACAAATGTTTGAGCTGCATAAAAAGTTCTTCTTATGGAAGTTTCTGACAAGGATCTCCACACTGGAATGACAACAAGATGAACATCGTGACTCTGAGAACTTGATAGTAAAAAGCTGTCAAAAGGAAGATAATGCCAGTGCAACAGAAATACTTAGGGGACAAAAGGGTTCAAAGAATATACTACATTTCCACAAAAGGCACGCAGTTGATAATCAGATCTGGTTATAAAATGCAAAGAATTTGCCCTACAGAGAGCTTAGATTCTTTGAGAAAAATTCAAATAATCTGGATAAAAAGGCTTACAGATGAATGTTATTTCAACAGAAATAATATGTTTTGGTTTTTTTTAAAAAAAGGTTCCATCTCCAAACATTTTAACCTAGTTGCAATACCACTGTCTTGTAGGAAGAATATTTAATCAGCCTCAGGGACAGCTGAAACCCATGGGAAGTGCAGCTGATAACTATGACAGAAAAATCAGATCCTAAATGGCTGCAACGTGCAACATGAGTGCCAGAAGTTTTAAATCACAGGAAGGACTGCAAAGCTTGGCATGGTGATGATGAGATTCCTGTTCCCAGTCAGCCTCCTACTGGAAGTGTAGGAAAGGCTGAAACCCTTATGATTACCTCACAGGAATAACCTCCAAGAAGTGACATCCCTTAACCCACCAGAAGTGCTAAGATAGCAGATGATAACTTTCCCTAGTATTTATTCCCACTCAATGAGTGATAGTGCCAGCTATGAATGCCTGGCTTACAGAGTTTGCCTTGTAGTGAGGGTGACTACCTTTGGGACAGCTATAATGGTGCTGTCTCCAGCTACCTGTATCACCTCTCTCCTTGGATGAATCCCCAGATCATGCAATAGTTGCTGGATTGCTACCACTGCTACTCTGAGACATTCAATAAAATAAAAAATTGAATGTCAGTTTATACTAACACATCATATTGTAAACAACTGAAGTTCATCTTCTGCTTCACTGAAAGCTGATCTTTCTTTGCATCAGAGATGAGAGTCCCTAAGAGATGGCATGGTAGGAGAGCTCACCCACCATGCAGGAGGCTGAACCACCACAGCATCTCTAGGCAGAGTGCCCCCATTCAGCAATCTGAACTCATATTCTCAATTCTCAACAGAGACAGCTTTTAAATCTTAGAGGGTCTTTTTCCATGATCAGTTCTCTTTCACAAGGTATTGTCAGAATTAGCTATTTAATAGAAGTGCAATGTTCAGAAGGTGTTACTATTTCAATCTTTGTGGTAATTTATCTATACTAGAATTGTATTTGTGACGGTGGTTTTGTGGCATGGAATTCTGTTTACTGCAAGTTGAATTGAGGCCAAGAGAAACAGTGAATACCTAAGCAAAAATAAACTTGGAGAAATTCTCACTTTCTGCAACAGAGCATTAGAATAATTATAATTTTTATTTTTGGTTGTAGGTCTTTCTCAAACAGCTTCTTTGCTTGTGTTTCCTGACAGGCACAAGTCCATGTCCCCACACCACTATTAGCCACATCTGGAGTGTAAGGAGGAGCCTCAGTCCTTCTTGTGAGGTCCTTAGAACCAGACTTTTCTCTCCCCCTTTTTCCTCAGCCTAGAACAAATCCCTAGCAGACCAACACAGGGCTCTCATTGAGGGACCTTCCAGACCCACAGGCTCTGAAGATCACACTGGTTTGTGGACTGCATCCTGGGAGTGGGAGTAGAATGTCTCCGGGGACCCACATCTTGAGGGTGACTTTCCTCTGTGTATAGGAAGCCTCCACAAAGCTATACACTACCTAACTGCCACAGGGAGGTCTTCTTAATGTTCAGATCTTTGCATAATAAATAACTACTGAATGTGAATCAAGGCAATTAACTCTATAGCTACAGTGCAGGGGACTTTCTAATATTGACTTAAGCTATGTTGGAGGCAGAGTGAATATTCTGCAGTAACCCTACGAACTAGGAGATAGAAACCGATTGACTCACAGCATTTTCTTAGTGTTCTGATTCCTTTTAAATGAGCTCCATTAACATTGAGACACGGAGATCAGTTAATTGTGGTTGTTGAGACACTGCAAATGATCCTTCCTATGGCTGTTTTAATTAAAACACCTGCTTTCTAGTTTATCATGTCAATATTGCACCTGTTTATTCTGTGCAGATACAAAGTAATGGTTATGAAAGAAAACTTTTTTTTTCTTTGAGTCATTCCAAGTCAGCAAGATTAAATTGCAAACTCTTATCTGGAGTTTCTGAATCTGTGTATCTGTTCATTTGGATGTGCGTGCCTAGAATATTCAAATTTTGTTGTAAGATGTGCCTCTTTGCACATCTAAGAAAATATTTCCTACTGCTAAGCAATTCTTTGATACCATCAGATTCTATCAAATCTATTTCTGATTTTAAAAGTAAACAAGTGGGAGGGGGTTGTCTCTTCTTTCAGTTCAAACCTTTCAAACATCAGGTTTATTATTTAGTCTGTAATAACACTGTTCTGCTACATAACTTAATATTTACTTGCCTTCTAGACAGAATTTCTTTCACAGCATGCTTTGGATTATGTTTCTGTGATATAAAGAAATTATTTTTCTTGGCTGAGCACCAGTTTCTTTAATTTTTCTCAATATTGCTTTCCAGAAGCACCTCTGACTTTTTCTGACTGCCTTGCAAGCTCTGCAATAAATGATACAAGAGGGATTTCCAATTTTGTTGATTGGGGGTAACTTTCAGGTTTTGTACTAGTCTGCAGTTAAAGACACCCTTGAGTCACGGAGTATCTCTCAGCATCTCTGCCTTGTATAACAATCACTGATTCCTGCCTTCCTACAGCTTGGCACTTGGCAGTGCAGTCTAGCCAAAAACACTCTAGTCCCACCTCCATCCTCAGAATTTCTCTGGGTATGGGCTAGTAAGGTTGTGTATCCATTCTTCTTCGGGTCCCCTGCCTCTGGGGAGACACATTTCTTTTGTTCATCTGGGTTTGAGCACTAGAGAAACTCAATAGTTCAGCAAAGATGTGTTAGCTAGACTTAAGTTTGGACTTTAGATTTGAAACAAAGTCACAGATGCAGAAAACAACATCATTAAATGATACTAAATACTCTTTTCTCATCATCTCTTACCTAGGATACCAAGATCTTGGCCTGCTGTTACATGCAGATAGGCCTTTAGTGTTCAGAACAACATCTGCATATTGCTAGGGTTACCCCGATTTGAAATGTAAACCTTATCCGGTATCCTGTCCACCTGGATGAGGCCATGCCTTCCTAGGAAGCCCTGTCACCTTCTGAATCTGTTTTCTTTGCGGTCCTCATTCTTGATATTTTAGGAGTCATATTTTGGGATTTCTGATGATTTCATGCAGAGACACTGTAGGAGCTCATTGAAACTCCTTTTCTCTTGCTTATCTTGGTGGTAGGTGAATTTTTTGAGATTGTTGGCTCCTCCTGAAGGCAGACACAAAACCTACTTTGTAGTACTACTATCTGGAAGCTCACATCTCTTTTGCAGTAATACACTAAAATTAAATATATAAATAATTGATTGTAAACACATTCTACAAAACTTCTGGCATGTTACAAGTTTATGCTGCATACAAAGAAATTAATGTAGGCATCAAACTTGGGAAGTAGTTGCTTTTTTTGTATATATCTGTGAGTGCAAGTCTCTATATACTTTTTTTGGTGAGTTTCTGGGACTTGAGTTTCTTTATCTAGGAAGATTTTTGAGCAATAAATACTTTATTCTCACCTCCACGCTGACCACATGAGATAACAATGAGTCAGAAATGCTTACTTGAAGTGTGTGGTGTGTATCAGTTGCTAACAGAGAGTAGACTGATACTTCAATCAGGCTGTGAGTACAGCAGGCTTGGCTGGAGAGCCAGTAGACTACAGATTTACAAGAAGTCATGAGAGTACAGTTTTATTTTCCTAGGCTTGGTTGCACATCCTTACTTTTTGACTTCCAGTGTGAATTGCAATTCCCTGAAACAGATGTCAAGGCTGTTGATCCCAGTGAGAAATCAAGAAAAAGTGAAGGTCCCAAATAGCTACAACTCCAGTAGCCTTGACAGACTAGCTTGAGAATCTGAGAAAAACCTCAGCCAGAACTATCCACTAGATCTTGTTCAGAAAAGAAAGGAAGTGTGAGCGTACCTAGATACTCATGAAAATCAGGACACATAATTGCTATAGGCTTGATTGTAAAGATGCAACCTATCAGTGAGAGGGGATCATTTTACCTCTGCAGAAGTGTGTAACTCACCATCCCACAAATATTGCAAGCACCTCTCTTTCCACCCATCATTTTTGGACACTTCTTAGATTTTTTTTTTAAACTTATTTTGTCGCACTGTTCTGAAGCAATTTGAATTGAGTTTGCTATGATCACAGTTGTTAGATTTGGACTCTGTCAAGCTCATTCAAGCTTGTTTCTGTTGCAGAGACTAGAAGTCAAGACGAGCTTTTCATCAGTCCTAGAGGGGAAAAGAATCAATTAATTTCAGCAGTGTAATATTCTACTTTTTGTCTGATAGCTTTTCTACTATGTCTTTAACAGCTTAAAATGATGCTTCAATTTCAGGCTTTATGGACTGTGGTTTAAAAACACTGTCCTTGATGTCAGCTTCTGGTCAATGTATCTTTTCACACTTTATTGTGTATTAGCTGCTCACCGTGTGAGCAGCTTAGAAATGAATGTCTCCACCTGTCTCTTGGGAGAAGAGATTTTAACATTGGAAGAACCTCTTGAGAAGTACTTGTTTCTTCAACACATAGAGACTTTTCTGGTTTAGTTGCTTATTTCCTTTTTTTTTTTTTTCCAAGTAAGTGTTGATGAAGACAGTCTTTGTGGAAAAGAACATGTCCCCTGTTGTACTCAGTTTCCCTCTACGTCCTCAAAACGATAACATTTTGTTCCAAATTGGACCAGATTTGATACAAACAGTTTAGACAAAGGAAGGTGGTTTTGGTTTACGTGTTCAAACAGTCAAGTGGAAGAAGACAAAGAGTGATTTTCAAAGCCACTTATTTCTTACCACAAAATAGTACATTGGATCAGAAGGGATCTTTAAAGGTCATCTAGTACAACCCTGTTGCAATAAGCAGGAACATCTTCAACTAGATCGGGTTGCTCAGAGCCCCATTCAATCTGACCTGGAATGTTACTAGGGACGGGGCATCCACAACCTCTCCAGGCAACCTGTGCCAGTATATCACCACCCTCATTGTAAAAAAAATTCTTCTTTTTATCTAGTCTGAATCTACTGTTTTATAGTTTGAAACCATTCCCCTTGTTCTATCGCTACAGACCCTATTAAAAAGTCTGTCTCCATTTTTCCAATAAGCTCCCTTTAAGTATTGGAAGGCTGCAATAAGGTCTCCCTGGAGCCTTCTCTTCTCCAGACTGAACAACCCATCTCTCTTGGCCTTTACTCACAGGAGAAGGGTTTCATCCCTTGGATGATTTTTGTGGCCCTCCTCTGGACTCACCCCAGTGGTCAACGTCCTTCCTGTGGTGGGGACTCCTGGGCTGGACACAGTCCTCCAGGTGGGGATCTCACCAGAATGGAGTGTGGGGGGGAAATCACTTCCCTCAGCTTGCTGGTCACTGTTTTACTGACGCAGTCCAGGATACAATTGGCTTTCTGTACTGTGAGCACATACAGCCTGATATTCCTTGCATATTTTTCTGCAACAGTTACATGTTTTTTTCCCTTAACCCCAACAGTCCTTCTCTCTATTTTGTGGTCATTTGCATTAATGGAAAGATCATGGAATGGATAATTTGTTAAAACACAGAAGATGGAAGGGATTAATAAATGGCCACCTCTTATGACAGAGGGATGTCATCAGTGGAAAGATCTGTGCTAGAATCTGCTACAGAGAGCATATAAGCCAGGGGAGCCAGGCAATAAAAGGCCAGATGAAACTCATCATGTATACATGTAATGTGATTTGCTTGGTGAAGAAAGCAATTCTAGCTTTATACAAGGGCTCTAGGCTGACCACTGCTTTGAGGAGCAACTATATTTTGTTGTTATGACTGACAATTCCAGGTAAACATCTGCTCAGTGCTTTCTGATAGTTAAGAAAACTCAAATCAACCATTCATGTCAAAAGAAAGGACCTATTAGAACTGGCATAAAAAACAACAACTGAGCATTGAAACTTCAATATGAAGAAATTAGAACTTTCAGGGAAAATATGTTTAAGGTTTACCAAATCACCACCAGGAAAAAGTTTTAACTGTTCTCTGTCTCTTTATGTGACAGAAATAGAGTTCAGAAGTGCAGCTTATGGGAGCCAGGTTCAGAGTAAGAAAGAGAATCTGACTGTTCACACGTAAACTACATGCATATCTGTGGAACTCCTTGCTAGAGATGTTGGGAATGCAAGAAATCTGCATATGTGCAAGGGGAGAAGAGATAGAGAAAGATAGAGAGACCAGCTGCGTGTTTTTAAATACTGAAATAAAAACAAGTTAGGAAGATCCACTGAGCTGAAAATTATTGTCTATAAGGAGAGTATTAGTGGAAAAGTGTAATATATGTTTGTTCTGCTCTTACTCTTATCAAAGCATTTGCTTATGAACTGTGTTTCTGCTGGTCTTTCCTTTTACAGATGAACATTACAATGTCACTAACAAAATATAAGCTTGTCTTCGTAAGGGAGTGGTTAGAGAAAAAGAGAGCAGGGAACCACCAAATTATTCTTAGAATAAATAATGATTGTAAAACAGGAAAGGAGCAGAGGATCTAAGGGTCAAAAACATAGGAGTTGAAACAACAAGCAGAGTACTCTGAACAATGCCAGACATTCCCAGCAGTGCCCAAGAAGCTCTGCCTAGTGATGCAGCAGTATGAGGCCAATTTCCAACTAATTCACCAGGATCTCCCATGAACCCTCTGAGAAAGAGGAGTCTGGCCAGGGCCAAAGGGAGAACAATAAAGAGACAGTGCCACACAGTGCGGTCTTGGTAGGATGGATGAATAAAAAGGTGGGAGAAAAACTGTACTCAGAACTAAGAGATTCTGGGGGAAAAATCAGGAGCTGTAGCTTGTTACACAATACATCCCAGCGTAACTGTTTCTCTCCTGCTACATAAGGAACATCAGTCAGATCAAGAGCATGCCTTTCTCTACTCCTCCACAGAAGACTTTCCGAGTCAGATGACCAGGAGCCACAGCTCAGAGAACAGGATGGCTCATTAGGTTTTTTTGTCATCTTTCAGTGTCAAGTGCCAAATGTGGAGAGTATCTGTAAAGCCAGTACCAGACTCTCAGCAGGGTGTGCTAGATCAGTAGACTTTCAACCTCAATTTCTTCCCAGTGGAAGCAATCTGGGAGTGGAAGGAAGCAAACTTTCCAATACTTCCCTTTCTCCCAGGAGAAACTGTTTGCGGCCACAGCATTGTCAGTTCAGGTATAGGATCACCAGATAACTTGTCCTCTTACATAATCCTAAGGAAAGAACTGAGCTAAAGTCATTGTATTTGTATCAAGAAAGAGTAATCACTGTTTGTTGGATGAGTTATTTGAGTGTTTAATCCAGCTATTCATCTCTGAGGTTTCCTTTGTTAACATTCTTCTGCTATGTATAGCCAGGTACATTAATGTGGTGTGAAACTGTGAAACAATCAGCACACATTCCCTCTGATTCATGATTCATGATTGATGATTCTAATTCATGAAATGACAATCTAGATAGTTACACATACTGTATTCATTGTGGCTTAATTAAGTACTCTGCAATCCATGTTGAGAGAAAACAATCAAAACCTTTTTGCATCACCTTATGTCACGTGTATTCTGCTAAGAATATTGCCCAGTGATACTGCTGGCTTCCACATGCTCCACTCTTGCTTTCTCAGTTAACTCTGATGTCAGTGCTCTTTGAGTTTTGCTCTTATCTCGATTATACATGAAATGCCATCCATTGCAGTCACAGAATAATAGAATGGTTTGGGTTAGAAGGAACCTTTAGACATCGTCTAGTTTCAACCCCTCTGCCATGGGCAGGGGCACCTTTCACTAGACCAGGTTGTTTAAAGGCCCTTCCAACCTGGCCTTGAACACTCCTCTGGGCAACATGTCCCAGTGTCCCACCACGTTAATTGCTAAAACTCTCTTCTTTGTGTTTAATCTAAATCTCCCCTCTTTCAGTTTAAAACCACTTCTCCTTTAACATTAGAGATGTTACCAGATATTTCCATTAAAAATTTCAGGATTTTTGAAATAAAACAAGTACAGAGCATATTACACTTAAACACACAGACAGTAGTTATGCAATTATTCTTACCCATCACAATAATAAAAATAATCGAGTTTAGGATACATAATTAATTCATAACATAATAGCCATTTAATTTGTGTAGTACCCTACTGAATGAATTGGTGCAGTACTGAGCTAATATCATTGTAGCATTTACAGTAGATATTCTGTTTACGGGCTGAAAACAGAAAGAGGAAGAACTGTGATTTGGGTGATCAATGAGCATGAGCAGCTCTAATGCACATTTCTTTCATTCTGGCTGCAGACAAGCTCCTTAAAGACCCAGGTTTATCTATATAAATTGTCAAGTTCCAACCAAACTTCATACTAACAATTTTCATCTACTCCCACAAGTCTGTAAAACACTGTTGTTCATAAATGTCAGTTGGAAACACTTTATGTGAGATCTTAATTCACGAAACTGTAGCATCACTGTTCAGAATATGAGAAGATGCCAGCCCATGGGGCCACAGCACAGCTGTAACAAGAAATCTCTCCATGACATTTTACCACTGAAAATGCAAGGAAATTTCGTACCCAAAAGACACAGTCCCTCTTTAATCAATTTACCGAATGTCTCCCAGAGACTTTTCAATAACCGTTTAATTTGTGTATCAATATGAGTGACATCAGGCACAAAAAAAACAGAAAAAAAGTGAACAAAGAACAAAAAAAGTGAATGCAATCTCAAGCCCCAGAATGTTGTTATAATGACAGTAGTTCCCAATGTAAATTAGAAACATGAATAAACCGGGGCATCACTGTTTCTGACATAACCCCAGGTACTCACTACTGCAGGTTGCTTCTCTGCTGCACATTGGACCTCTTGAGCTGATGGAGGGGGAGGAGAGGGTTCCTGGCACCACCTGCCCCAGCAATAAGGTCACCAGACCCTGAGGGCAAAGGAAAACTGCCAGCTATTAACAGTGCAGAGAGCATTAATAGGACAGACACGTAATCGAGTGTGCCCACTTCTGTACAAAAAGGGAGAACTCGGTATCTCTAGCTGCCCTAGCAACTGAGTTCATTAAACCATTATTTTCCTCATTTTAAGGATAAAAGCCAAGAACTCCCATTGATTTTAATGGTAACTAAGTAACTTGGTGCTGTTGGAAGTCTTTAGGTGCCAGAAAAGCTTTAAGCGTCTGCCTTTAAAGCTCAGATCTTTAAGTGTATTTAAACATCAAGTTCTTGGATGATAGGTACCTAAATGCATTTTAAAATACCTTCCTTAAAAACTTGTTTGTAGAAAGTCTGGGGAAGAGGAGAGATGAGACCTATGGATTGCAACATCTCTAGGAGGCTTTCCCATCCAAAGCTGCTCCGCATGTTTTGCTGCAGTTCCTGGCAGCTTGCAGTGTTTGCTGATGATCAGACTAGTCATCACTGGTTATGAGCAATCTTCTCCCCATGCTTCTGTAAATAAATATTTCCCACAGGATACTTTTTGACTCTACAGTCTTGATCTTCTATTTCCCCTATTTTTATTTCTTCTCTCCTTTCCCCATTGTTCTGTAAGTGCCTTGTGGAAGCTCTGCAGCCACTTCTGCTGTGCTCCCATTGAACCATGGCAAAGATTTACCCCAGGATTCCCATTGCAGGCCTTTTTTTTTGTACAGCAATCACTAAGAGAACAGGAAAGCCACTCGTGCTCCCAAGAGGCTGCATTGCAAAGTCTATAGGGTGCACTCTGACCGGCTTTCCTGATGGGGTGGGCATAGATCAGACACAGAGCAGCCACGAGCTTTTCCCCTACAAGGCAATCCACTGTTGGTCACACAGTGATGGACTCAGCACCAAGAATAAGATGAAGGCGTTGTTACAGGAAGAATGTGCACTATCCCATAGGTCTTCATACCACAGCAATAAGCTACCAAATATTCACAGATGATATGACATCAGGCTTGGGGCCCTATGGGCTTTTCAGTGAGGTAATGGGATTTTATTCTTTGGTTGGTGCTAAAGAGAAAAACAGAAACAGTCATGAAGAACTCGTGCGTTCAGGGTGTATTTTAACATCTGTATCACTGTCATACTTGAATTGTCTTAAAAGTGATTATTTTGTTGTCCTGTGATCACTTTACCTCAGACACTTTGGCCTAAAGTCATCAAGTAAGGACTGAAAATTGGGTTCCTGAACTCTGTTTCTGCCTATGCCAGCTGTAGCTCTCGGCCAATTTAAAGACTTAGCATGCATCAAGTGTTTTGGGATTTGGAGCTGGAAAGTGAGTAGATTGAGTAAAAATAGGTCAATAAATAAATAGGAAAGGAAACACTGTGGAATGAAGAATATGCTCAAGACTTTATTTTAAGTGCCTGTGAATGAGGGAGTTGGTAGCTGAATAGAAGGGCATGAGCTAGAGGGAGCCATGGGACAAAGTGAGCCGAGCCTGAGCCTGCAGCTCAGAGCAAACAGGCAAAACCAACCCTCTTTGCAAGATTTCGGATCACAGCCTAGGTTAATAGCATTAGTCCCATGTTCAGTTGTTACTAGAAATGAAGGCATTTTCTGAGGTCACAACTCTCGTGTGAGACTAGAAGAATTTTCTTTCATAAGATGTATAAATTTACTTTATAGCAAGGGCAGAAAATGAAGGTTTGCACTTGAAATGATGAATTCAAGAGATGGAAATAGTTACTTCTTTCTTTTGCATTTTTAGTTCAAGGCAGTCAGATCAGCCTAAATTTAAAATACTCAAAAGTTTTGGGTTTCTTAATACGAACAAAGAAATAAAAAATACCCTTTTGGATGGAATGAAGTATTTTATTCACTATGAATGAGAGTATTTTCTTTAAATGCTGGGAGTATGTTGCAAGCAAAAATAAAATGGCTTAGTATTCCAAAACGTAAGTTAATTTCCACATAAGCAGCTGAAATAACTATTCTGCCAGGACTTTTTCTGTTCTTGGCCTTCCCATGCACTGAAAAATTTGACAAAACCTAATACATTTGCAAAGCATTTGAAGATTACAATTACCTCTTGTTTTTCCGTAGAGAAATGCGGTCAAAGCTTCATCTAGCTTTAGTACTGAGAAGACGATCCAGCCATGTGCCCAGATGGCCAGGAAGGTCAACGGTGTCCTGGCCTGTATCAGGAATGGTGCGGCCAGCAGGACCAGGACGATGATCTTCCCCCTGTACTCAGCACTGGGGAGGCTGCACCTCAAATCCTGTGTCCAGTTCTGGGCCTCTCACTGCAAGAAAGTCATTGAGGTGCTGGAGCGGGTCCAGGGAAGGGCAATGCAGCTGGTGAGGGGGGTGGATCACAATCCTGTGAGGAATGGCTGAGGGAGATGCGGTTGTTTAGCCTGGAGAAAAGGAGGCTCAGGGGATCTCTGCAACTCCCTGAAAGGAGGTTGTAGTGGGGTGAGGATCAGTCTCTTCTCCTAGGCAATGAGTGACAAGACAAGAGCCTCAAGCTGTGCTGGGGAGGTTGAGACTGGACATCAAGAAGAAATTCTTCAGTGAAATGGTGGTTAAGCATTGGAACAGGCTGCCCAGGGAGGGAGTCACCATTCCTGGAAATGTTCAAGAAATGACTAGATGTGCCACTCAGTGCTATGGTTCAGTTGACATGGTGGTGTTAGGTCAAAGCTTGGACTCGATGATCTTTGGAAGTCTTTTCCAAACATGATGATCCTATGATTCTATAAGACCAAACTAATCTACAGATTTGTAGCATGGTGGCACTTAACAGAAACATAAATCTTTCCTTTTGGGTCTTATCCTTTTGTTATCTAAACAGACAAGTCCTCAGTGCTGTTACCATCCTTGTGAGTGACAACATGTCAGAGAGAAAATGTGACCTCTGCAATGTGTTTCTCTTGAATAAGGACAAGAAAATCTCATGTAATATTAGTGTCTGGAAAATGAGACCAGGTGATCCAGCTCCTAGAGAAACTGTGCTTTACAACAGCATGAATTTTATGTGCCTTTCATGTCAATCTTCTTTTGCTATAGCATTGTCAATCAGTCAGATCATTCTCATACTTCATTATGTTTCCATGGTGATCTTTTCCTTCAAAGCTAAAAATAATCCTGTTCTGATGTTGAAACTTGTAGAGAAAAAGACCATATATAATTGCCTACCTGCAGTTATGGGCCTTCTATGTGTGGAGGTAGGTACCCCAAAAGGATATCCATTCACATTTGTTCTCGGTTTTGTAGTTGAGATGGTACAGCACCAACTGGGCTAAGCTGCTTTCCTCAGTTATTGCCAGTAACTCGAGTCAATGTGCATCAGTGAATTTTTAAACTGTACTACGATTTGCCACACTTCCAAAATTATCCTGATAAACAATCCCAAAGCAACAGGCTAACAACTTATATGTTTATACTCAACAGCAATTTCTATGCTTAATATTTTCTTGCTTTTACTGTTACAGCTGTTCAGAGAAAAAGAAAGAGATTAGCAGACGGATTGACTTCATTGATGCAGGATGATATTTGTGACAATTAGATGTTTACCTGGGCAAGCATCTAGAGGAACAGTGTGTTTCATACTGAGGACTTTTTGGAAAATCAAGAAAAGGGGCACGACAAATCTGTAAAAATGCTCACTGATCCACACGCCACAGCTTTTTTTCTTAACTTGTTAATGCAGTCTCTAGGTCCGAGGTGCACAGTTTGCACAACAGAGGCTTATAACCATGCTTGTTTATCAACTGCCATATTAGAAAACTGCAGTTCAACCTTTGTTAGGATTCTAAAGCCTCTCCCTTTAAAAGAAAATAATTTTTCTCCAGTTTTCTCATTACACCTCCTGGAGTTTCATACTGGGTGCCCAAAAATGAGGATCATGCAGTCTATAAGCTCATATGTTGAATACTGCACCAGGGGCAACTGCAGAACCCAGTTCTCCAAGACGGCATTCAGCTTTATGCACCTTACAACAATCACTTCTCCTGGAGCTCCACTGAGCCACTCACTGACTGGTGACTTCTATGAAGAGGACTGGGGATCCTACAGATAAGAGCCTGTTTTTATGCATAGCCCTGATCAGCCCACTGTACTCTGTCCTCCCTGTGCACTAAATCGTACAAAAATTGAATTAGGAAAAACGAGCAATCTTCCATTTGCTACTATTTCCTTTCTTCCTGCTTTTTATTCACAATTCTTCCCTCTGGGAAGCTGGTCTGGATGGCAATCTCTCCTCTTTGATACTACCTTGATCATCTCTGAGCGCTGAGGATGGAGGAGAGAGTCCCCCTGATCTGGGTCAGCCCTCAAGTACGACTGACAAATAGCATGGTGAATACAACTGTCAAAATTTAGCATCACTACAATGCCCATGTTGCTGTTGTTGTGTCACTCCTTTCTGATCTGAGACAATAGCTCTGTGCTCACAGAATTTGCAGGCAAGAAGACACCTTATTAGAGCCACTTGATAGAGATTCACACACAAAAATGAAGAAAGAGTTCAGTTTCTGTACAAACTAACCAACATGTTGATAGCACTTGTCTCTTCAGGTTGACATCAGTTAATGGCATTTTATTTTCAAGTGATTTCATTACAGTGAAGGACCAACACTTTCTTCTGATGGCATACAAGTAAAAGAAACAGGGCAAAATGATTCTAAACAAAAAGAATGAAATGAGAAGCCTCGGCTGAACAATAAAAGGGTCAGAAGCACAGCATGTAAGCTCCCAACCACCCTTTTCCTCTTCAGAGGGAAGAGTGGTGTTGCAGTGGTTGAGCTTCCTGTCTGTCTGCTCTGAGTCAAGGTCTACCTTGTTGCAGGCTGAGAAAACATACAGTAAGTGCAAGCCACTTTCACAAAGAATTTACAATCTGAAAGGACAAGGCAAACAGACAGAATGGACGGACTGGGTTGTCATCACCAGTCCGTGAAGGTGCAACACTGTAACCTCATCTGTTGTGTAGTCAAGAGGCTGCTGGGTCCTGCCAGGAGTGATCAGGAGTGGGCTCTGAACTGGCACCGAGCACATCACATAACACAGACTTAACAGGCTGTACAGTGCTGTCAGTGGAAAACAGGACATTGAAGTCTTCTTTTCTGTACAATGAGAAAAGGATTTATAGGCAAAAGTGAATTTCAGTAGTAGATGGGTGTGCTCACCTTCATTCTCTCCATTGAAAAGAATGGAGAAAGGTATATTAATAACTCCACAAAATAATTTTGTCTAGCTTTTCACTTTTCAAATTCCCAGATGACTGTCCCAGCAGAGCTCTTTGAAGGGCTCTTTAGTTTCCTGAAACTGGTTTCACAGATGCTTCTCCTTCTTTTTACTTCTTATGCCCTTCAGCCTTGGTGCAATAATACATCTTTATTGAAAGTCAGTTTTAACATTCTCATTCCTCATTCTTCTTTAGTATCCAAAAGGTGAATGCATCCAAAATGAATTGAAATTTCTTTCCCAGTTGGATCTTACAACAGTAATAAATGAGTTACCATCTGCATTTCTAATTAAAAATCCAATTGGTGTAATGTAATGAGGATTTTAGATGCAATTAGCAACTGCTGGGGGTCTCTTTATAGAACCAGCACTACAATTATGAGGCAAATAGATTTTATCATATGCAGTGAAGGGCTTTTTCAAAACTTTCTGTCCTTAGCTGGATGGATTCACAACAGGGAGTTAGGCACTTTTAAATACTGTCATCTACTGAAATGACAAATTCAGTTTACTACTTGGGTTTCCTGCATAGAGCAGGGGATGCCTAATAGGCATTGAGCCTCCAAAATTATGTCTAACTTCTGTCTAACTTCTGGAGTTTTATATTTACTGCATAATCTAAGTCTGTATGTTTATGTTTTGATCACAAGCACAGCCGTAAGAGTAAATACTGGAGAATTCCAATTTTCTTAAAAGTAGAGATGATGAAAAATGTAGAACTTTCAGAAGGAAAAAAAGTTTAACCTGTTTTTTAGTGGTCAGTAAAAATTTAAGCACCACAAATTAGTCTTGAAGCTATTCATGGATCACTTCTTCCAGATCAAAATTTCATAACTTTGTTATAGCAATGACTTCGAGTTCAATGATCCTTTACAAATTAGACTTTATAAAGAGTGAGAATGATAGAGAATATATTTAAAAGCCCCTTTCTCTGCCTCCCTTATCTCCTTGTGTATATACACACATAGCTATACTTAAAGGTCTACATAAAAGTCTTCTACCAGAATATTGCCGTGTGTCTGAAACATTTCCATTTTTCAGACTCAAATGGTGATGTTTATAAAAGAAAGGCATTATATAAAAAGAAAGCAGGCAACGTCACTCTTAGCCTTTATAAATCAGCAGCAGCACTGTCTTATTCACCAGATTCAATATAGTTCAGGAAAATAACGATCATCAGTATGTCCCAAAGTTCCAGGGTGCCTGAGTTTCAGGTTTCCTGGGGGCAGACCTGAGAGATGTTCTCGAGTTCCTTCAGCCCATTTAGTGATTTGTCTCTCTGTGTATGTGGAGGCACCTTCTGCCCTCTTTCCAGGGCTGCGGTGTCATCAGGATCGTGCAAAGCAGGATAGTGCCTGTGTGGGCCAGACTCCACTTAAACCTGGGAGACCCTGAGATCAGTGCTTCCTAATTCCTGTTTGATCCTTAGAGGAAAGAGAAGCTAATGGACACAGATAAAGAACATGTAAGGTTCTATTGCTTCCTCACAACAAAATCAAAGTGACTCTACAAGGTCAGTAACAAAAGCAACAGAAACAACTCTACAAAATGCATTTTTAATACATATTTCTGTGTATACTTTGTCAGTAAACATAGAATACTTGATAAAACTGCTTCTAGATCACTAAACATGAAAACAGACAGACTTCAGTAAAAAAAAAGATTGCTCTATTTGGTTGTACTCAGCTTTTTCCTAGTATGAGTCAAGAAACTCTGCTACCTGACCCAAAGAGATTTATTCCAAAATCAGATTACAGAACAGATTTATTGCCTTTACTGGGGATCTTAACCGTAGCAAAGAGACCAGACTGCAAACTGATTTAGCCTGAACATTCATATACTCTGCCTCTAGCCCCTGATTGGTGTTTCTAAAGGCTATTGCCGTGTTAATGAGTTAATTACAATTTCTTAAACAATTTTGTATGATTTTTAACAGAGGGCTGCCATTGAGACTGTCTGAATAAAACAGCAGGTGAATTTAGGAAGCAATGAATGAGTGAGAGAAAGTAGCAGCATGATAGGCAGAACTAGTCAGAACAATACTGCTTAATCTGATTCACCACAATTTGATGAGTATAAGAAAAGTTTTGTGTCTTTTTTGTATCATAGAATCATAAAGTCGTAGAATGGCTTGGGTTGGAAGGGACCTTAAAGAATCCCACAGTGGAAGGCCACCATATTTGTTGGGCAGGATTCGCCTTAATAAAGCCACGTTGGCCCTCACCAATCACCTCCTAATTTTCCGTGTGCCTTAGCATAATTTCTGTGATCTTGCTTAGCACAGAGGTGAGACTGACTGGCCTGTAGTGCCCCCGGTATTTCTCTTTTCCCATTTTAAAGGAGGTTATGTTTCCCCTTTTCCAGTCAGTGGGAACTTCACTGGCCTGCCACGACACCTCAAACATGAGAATCCACTTAATCTCTGTGGGTATATTTCATCAGATTCCATGGACTTGTTCCTTACAAGGTCTTGAACCTGATCTTTTCCTATAGCATGTGGTTATTCATTATCTCCATCCTTGCTTTTCCTTTCTGTGATTCGGGTGGTGTGGCTGGAGCACTTGATGGTGAAGGCCAAGGCAAAAAGTCATTAAGTATCTCAGCTTTCTCTATATCCCAGGTAATCAGGTCTCCCTTTACCTTTTGGAGAGGGCCCATATTTTCCTAATTTTCATTTTATTGACAATGTAGCTGTAGACCCTTTTCCTGTTGCTCTTGGTAAGTCTTTAGTTTTTTAGGTCTTTAGTTTTCCTAACCTGATCCCTGACTACTAGGACAATTTATCTGTATTCCTTCCAGGTTGCCTGTCCTTATTTCTACCTTCTGAAGGCTTTATTTTTCTGTTTGAGTTTTGTCCAGATACTCCTTGTTCATCCGCATAGGCCTCCTGTTGTTTTTGGATTCCTCTTTTTTGGGAAGCTCAGTCTTGGGCTTGGAGGAGATGATCCTTGACTATCAACCTCTTCCGTCCAGGGCTTTATCCTGTGGTACTCTAACAAGTAGTTCCCTGAAGATGCCAAAGTCTGCTCTCCTGAAGTCCAGGGTAGTGAGCTTGCTGTGCACCCTCCTCACTGCCCTAAGGATCTAGGATCCCCCATTTCATGATCACTGCATCCAAGGCCGCCCTTGAGCTTCACATTCCCCAGCAGCCCCTCCTTGCTGGTGAGAACAAGGTCCAGCATAGCACTTCTCATTGGCTCTTCTATCACTTGAAGAAGAAAGGTATCATCAGTGCACTCCAGGAACATCCTGGATTGCTTGTGCTTTGCTGTGTTGTCCTTTCAACAAATACCAGGGTGGTTGAAGTCCCCCATGAGGACCAGGGCTTGACAGGTCAATTACAGTCAATTAAGCTTCCACTAAGCTTCTACTTGTAGTTCAAGCAATTTCTCTGGAGTTCAGCAGTGAGATGAAAAGAAGGGGGTCCTGGGAGAGTCATTTAATATCTCCTTTGCTCTGAAAGAACAGCAGTGCAAGGTAAGAGCTATTCTTCCTTTTGAAAACAGGGCTTGTGAGCTGCCCAGCCTGCATAATCATCCAATCCACACCTGGATCAACCTGCTCACGGAGTCATGAACTACATGATGCCCCTTCACTGAGGCTGGACTCCTTGCTTCAGCAGTCCAGCTCTTGAAGAGGAGATGCTGGGAGGAAGCAGGCAGTACGAATCCTCAGGTAGTTTTTTTTTGCTTTATTTCTGCTACTCTGTTTCTAAACATATTTACCTTGACTTTGATAGACCGTGTGAAGCTTTCTACCCTTCTTCTGTCTCTCTCTGATAATCAGCACAACCTCTGCAGTTGCTGACACATCTAAATCACTCTGGTGCCCCAAATCATACTGTTGGAATACCTCCCAGTCAGCACAATATGCAGAAGTATCTTGAGTTGTGGGCAAACTACTGCAAAGAGGTATTTGGAAAGTTGGGATAAGTTTCCCATAGCAGGAATATCCACTGGTTGACAGGAAGGGACGTCATGGCTGCCCTCCATGAAAGCATCCATCAGCTGAAATCTCACCCTAATTTTACAGGGCTGAATAATAGTCCTACAAAAGCAAATCACATGTTGACAGGTAATGGCCAAGGTGGCAAGAGCAGGTGCAGCAAGCATGCTTTTCTGCACTGGTTTCCTTCAAGCCTCAGCAGTAAAAATAGTCAGGAGAGTAATCAGGAGACTATTATCTACTGATTCTTTACTGTCATGACAGGCTGCTCATAGGGCTAGAAGTGTCCTACTGTGATAACATGGCAATTTTCTGGTTTTGGTTTTGTTTTTAGAAAGAAACCTAGATATATATGTCAAAGACTGCCAAGGGAAAAAAACAGGAGGGAAAAGAAAATCCAATTTTTCTGACCTTTAGGGCATACACAGCAGTACGGTTAAGTCAGTGAGCGGAGTTCGCCACTAATATTTAAAAGACTGCACGGTCTAAGTTACCATTATTGAAATTCAGATGACTCAGTGCTTTTCAGCCCAGTCTTGCAATCCTGATCCTATTTTGATTCAGTTCACTGAGGGGGTACATTCAGACTCTTGGTCACTAACATGAAGTCAGATACAATATATCAGTTCCTATTTTTTTTTCATTTGCCCATTCTTCTTGAGTTAAGAACTCTGATAATGTAGAGCTGGCATTTGGGGAAAATCTAGAAAATGAATTCCTTTTTATCTCTAGGCTAAGCTGCACCAGTGAATAGAGTAGTATAATAAAACCTATTTGTATGCCTGTCATACAAAGACAAACCTTTTCCAAAGGAAATGGATTTGAGTATTTGCAAGAAATGATAAACAGTCAGACAAAAAGGTACTGAATTTCCCTTTGAGATGCATAGGAGAAGTAGGTTTTAGCTTCCCTTTTCAGGGAGGAGGAATTTGTATGAAAGCCATGTCAGCTGAGATTCTCTGAAATGAGATCTTATCCGGATCTTTGAGGGAAAAAATGACTTGGAAATATCTTGAGGGGAGTGGTTTAGAGTTATGAACAAAATATCAGCCTGCATTTGTAACAGAAATAAATCAAAGGAGGTGTATCCACTTCTGCTAAAAAGGAGTTACTGGACTTCATTTGCACAAAATCCTTGTGCAAAGCTGTGTTAAAATCCAGTCCTCTCTCTGATGAGTGTAATTGAATTCCCATGAGTAGGTGCTTATACAAGATGAGGTGTGGAGATCAAGCCTAATTTCAAAGCACTGCTACTATCCTGACTCTCCCATGGAGCCAAACTTCATTATAATTTGGTTTATTATAGTATATATTAGAATATTACTGACAAAACAGCCACACAGACAGAGCCAGGGGGTTCCTGGCCACCGCGGACAGCCTGGGTGACACAGCCCTGTGGTCCCACTGCCCAGGTGACACAGCCCTGCAGCCCTGCTGCCTGGGTGACACGAAGCCCTGAGGTCACACAGACTGGGTGACACAGCCCTGTGGTCTGCTGTCATGCCCTCTATAGCAAGCATGGCAGGCTGCTGGCTGCCGTCTTGTTCCTGGGCTGAAACTCCACCTTGAAAAAGGTGGCCAGGGGCACAGGTCTGCCGTGTAAGCTGAAGCACCTCATTACATTTGCAGGTATTTTTGGAGCCGTTACATGGGAGAAATTTGTCTCGGAGCAGCCTCTTCCACATGGAGTTGCTGAATTTATTGGTAGCAGCAATCCAGTAAAATCTGAGCCACTTGGAGAGCCATGTCCTACGCTAAGGAAAGGAGGGTTGAGGCGCCCAAAGGCAGATGTATGCAGTTAGCTGAGAAGTTTGGGCTTGTGTTACAGAGAAGAGATGGGTGAGTTCAGCAGCTGCATGTCTGTTCAGGGCTTTTGTGATATTCAGAGGACTTTTAGAGATTTCAACCAATTGCTGTAATTCCAGCTGTAATTAACGTATTTTCCAAAACCATTTAATTATTGGCTAAATGCAGCTGAAGGATACTGTCATATTTAAGTTTAGAACAGAGTAGTTAAGACACCTACTGCCTGAAAAATGTCATGGTGGGTTAATACATAATGATGGTAATTTTACTAAATGAAGAATGTTCATGTGCTTACCAAGCTTAATTAAGCTTTGCAGCACTCCTAAGACAGAAATATTGTTATGGTAATTTTAACGGGTAGGTAAATTGCTCATCTTGGCACACGAAAGTTGGGTAATTTACTCAAGGTCACACATCAAGCCTGCAATATAGCCAAAGTAGAGCCTATCACCTTGACTCCTAAGTTTCAAGTCTTCAAATAATTCTCTCTCTTCCAATGTTTCAGCTTTTTTTTCTGAAATAGAAACTGGCTTTCATTCACAGACCTGATTGTTGATAAATTCCACTATCCTCAAAGGACATACAACTCTAATCTTCCCCAGTAATTCACTGCAATGTGGCAATTTTTTAGAAAGTGGAGGATGTGAGGACAAAGAAGAGACAACATGAAGAAAGAAACAGAGGCAAAATCTAATAAAGGAGAGCAGAATGAAACCAAGCAGAAACAGGAAAAAATCCTGGCATACAACTGAAAGACAAAGAGATCAAGAGGGAATGAGGGGTCAAAAGAAAAATGAAAGAAATAGAAGAAAATAATGAAATGGGAAAGGACATAATCTAATCAGGAATTAGCAGAGAGGAAATTGTGAGCGAAATCAAAATTCTCTAAGAATTGAGATGTATTTAGCGGGAATGTATTAAAAGTAATAATCTACTCCCTCCACTACATTATTCTGTTTACATGCCAGGAAATTCCTTACATCCCCAATCTATTCAGTGGTACTGTACATAGAGACAGAAATAACTGCTGCATCTGACTAAGGATGAAAAACACAGCAAAACTCCTGCAGAGTAACTCTAAAATGGTAACAGGGGCAAATTATAGAAGGAATCCCTACTGAGATCTTTTGATTAACCGTGCTATGATGTAACTGGGGAGCTTAAATTAAAGCAGCCACTTCTTTTCTTCTTTTTCCTCTCCTTTTATGTTACAGTAATGCAAATAACTAGTAGAAATATATGAATGAAGGTGTCTGTTTGTTTTTGTTTTAACTTTCAGGCTTGCTTCCTTAAATTTACAAGGAACTTATTTTTCCCATTGAAAGCAAGAGTAGTTCAAGATGCTTTCAAAAATGACTAGATGGGCAATTTAAAGACAAAGCCCCACAACTTAGCTGACATCCATGTCCTTCCTAACCCAGTTAGGAAATCAAACCATTTAATGTGCAGAAGGAATGAGAGCAGACCAACAGCTCTTGATCCAAGCCATTTCTCCTAGCATATAGAGTGAACAGCTGACTCTGACAGTGGCAGAATGGGATGCGCTCTTCTTCCCAGTGCTGTTGGTAATTCTTACACATTATTTAGCTAGTGTGGAAAAAGTATCAAGGTGCTTGGGTCAATGGTTTCAATTTGTAAGAACAGTCTCATACCTATCTTTTTACTTTCTTCCATTCAGACTTCTTCCCAAGGATGCTGAAAAGCATCTTTCCCTCTCTATGACCAAACCTTTTAAAAAGCTTTGGTCCTACAGGATTTCTATCAGAAATAGCTGACTACCAGCAAAACAGAAGATCATTTCATCAGTAACATCTTTTGCTGCTTCATTGGGTGCCTTGCTCAAACTTCCCCATATAATTTGTCCAAGGAGGCCATGTGCATGGACACAGTGGTAATAAGTACAGGTAAGACTGATTTGCTGAGCACTGTTTCCAGGCAGGAAAACTCTCTGTAACTTGCCATACTCAAAATTTACTGAAGTTCCCATATTGTGATGTACCATATAGTTTGACTAATTTTCACCAAATCTTTAATCAGATAGAACAATACTTTTACAAAAATGGTTGTGGATTGATACTTATTTTCAAGTTTAGTATTCATTTTAGGTGACCCTAAAAATGCAGTGGCTACAACACACATGTGAGTGGGTGCAAATGGCAGAAATGCAGCCACTGTGAATTTTCTTCTTACCTGATTGAATATTTACTCAAGGTTTTTGTTTTCAGCTCACCAAAGCACAACCAATCCTCATGATTCAGTTCATCAACCAGCTGTTAATGGCTTGAGGTTAAAAGCAGGATTCTTTTCTTAACCTGCTGACTGATTACATGTCCCAGCCACTTAAGAATGCATACATGCAGTCGTATGGCACAGGGTCTGATTTGAAGATTTAATATGTACTATTCATTGACCTATTTTGCTTTTGTTACTGTTTTCACTTGGGAATGTGAAGTCTCTGGAGTACTAGCTGTGCTTTGCAAACTGCCTCTTCTGGCACAGTCAGGTAATCAGAAATATCATTGCCAGTGGCTACTTGCCACATTTTCTAACTTTTGATTAAATATATCTCATTATTTTTACTCAGTATTACTTATTATTTCCATGACTTTGAAATGAGCATTGCAAGTACTTCGATAAAGGGATTGAAATTCTGTAACTTGAAGAAAAGAATTCTTGCAGAGGTCTGTTTTGTAGCTCTTTCTTACTGTGGCGACTGACTCTCTATAGTTATTGTCTTTTCAAAAGCAAGATCAATGACTGATGCTGGAAATACAGGTAGACAATTCAGTTCCAATTTAATCTGTGCCATTTTTCTAGTGTTCAGATGGGAAAATTAGTGCAGTGAATTAATCCAGCTCCTGGTCCTCAGGATCAGAGAATCCATTCCTTCAACATGTCCCTTGATGATCAACACACCTGAAATGTAGGAGTTGAGCTCTGGATTTGGCATCTTCATGGATCAGACAGTACATTGACCAGCAACAACCTAGGCACATGCTGCAGCCCTCAAAAGATGACTGATTTGAGCAATTCCTCCAAGTGCTTGAACAAGAAAATTCCTCCAGATGCCCTTCCACAGTTACTCTTTGCTACTCAGAAAAGGAGCCTGAGTCAAGTGTTATACCTCAGCCTGTAGACAGACATCTCAGGCTATAAAATTAAGAAAATGTAACACTTGTGCAAATTCTGTACACTTCGTGGCTAAGTGCTCTCAGTTCTCATGGAGGAAGCAGTAATCTGTAGTCTGTCACCCGAAAAAGCCTGCTTGTTGCAGTCAGGCTCATATGCTACTTTCCTCAAGGTGCTGTAAAATCAGCTGAAGTTGTCTCCTGCCAAAATCTCTGAATCTGCCACATAATCCCTTCTCTGAATTGTGATACACCATCATCACAAAGAGGCACAGCAAAATTAGTGGTGGAGCAGAGGCATAACACGAACCATTTTATCCGTGGTCAGAGACAAGAGTAAGGAAATTTGGGGTAAGGAGGAGAGGACTGGTATTGTCTCTTAGATATGTTTGTTAAATTAATATTTTGATTCAAACTGAGATACCCACATTTAATAAGAAACTCTGACAAAATGAAAAACTTTATTTCAAATCAGGAAAATACATCCTACGAAATTTTTGAATTTCCTGCAGAACAAATATATCAGATGCTCATTGTGCTGGAAACATTTGGCCCATATTTCATAAAGGAAATGAGGATTATTTTCTCTTAAGGATTCCTGGTCTGCATCCCCATTTCCAAGGTCTCTCCTGTTGTTCTCCAGGAATTTGGGTCAGTTGAGGGAGCCTAATCTAACCCAGGTCAGTCACTGACAGCTTGAGTTTATTCTCCCAGAGCTTTCTGGACTGTTGATTCCTTCCCGCAAGGGTGAGTAGATACCACACCAAGAGCAGAACAGTTTCCATGGCTCCCTGCTGTCTTGGTTAGGTTTGTTTCCACTGGAAGAACTACGTCTTGCAGAGATTTTGGCGTGTTGGTTTCATGTCTTAAAGGCTAGAAAATATGTCTCCAGTTTTTGAGGAAGACGGTGATGCTGTGATGTCCTGCAGCTACAGCTCCTGGATGATGTAATGTTTCCAGACAGTTGACCCAGCCTGGAAAGGATCACAGTAAGGTGAAAGCAGGGTGACCCAGGGCCAGTGGTTGTAGAGCGCCCCAAGGACCTACAGAAGAAGTGCGCGGACAAGAGCTGAGGCGGCAGATGATGCAAGTTCACACACCACATCAGTCTATACTTGCCATTCTGGCAAACTTCATTGAAAATAAGACATTTTCTGCGACGAAGCAGCATTTTTCTGACTTCAGAGTATAACATGATTTTCTCTGATATTATTTTAGTAAGTCTTATTATTACATTATCTTCAGACCCACGATCATGCACAGATTAAATCATTCTTAACAGTTTTATAAAGCACAGAACAAACAAACACGACAGAACTTGATTCAAAGTATTTTCTCTGAAAGTCCTTTTAGATAAAAAAACCAAAGGCTTGTAAAAATCAAAGCTCGGATCTGGTTTCAGCAGATGTCTATAAATCCAGAATAAATATACCAAAGCCAGTGGAGTTATTTAGATTTTTTTACCACTGATTAGTGTTATACAGTATTTTTATTCTCTCAGCAGATCCCTCCCAAATCAAGAGACTCATTTTAAGGCAGCTACTTTAATATTCTGAGGGCAAAAGTTTTTGTAAAAATCAGCATTCACTTGAATGTTTACAACATTTTTTTTCTTTTTTACAAGCATTCTGGTAAACACAAATGTTTGTGGAATGCAGCTGAGTGGCTTAATGAATACCAATAAAGTCATTCCTCAGTTTTTATTCAAAGGAATAGTCTTATATTCTTGTTAAAGTATAACATTGGTTACTGCATATAACAACTTTGGGGGATGACTAGGTTAGAAATAGTTGGAGCTTGTAAATTTTTCAAGACTATAAAAATTTGCTTTTCAAAACAGCTACAAAAAATAGCAGAAGTTCCAACATTTCAGATGTAAAATAGCACTAGAAACTCTGGCTACCTCTGGTGGAAATCTGAAGCTGAGGATCAGTTTATATCCAACTGCTGTAGTTACACCTCCCCTTGTCAAAGCAAAAGAGAAAATTTTGCCCTGCCCCATGTGGTTGGTTTAAAGTCCCAAACTCCATATTGCAGTGCTGTTATAAGTGACCTTGTAGGATAAGGGAGCAGGCACATCACTGGATAATATGCACCAGTGGATAAGGACCTAGCACCGCTTGCTGGGGCCACTCAGGTCTGTGATGTTAAACGTGCTGTGTGTCTAAATGGACCAGGCCAGCAAGGACAACCACAGGAGCACTTGTACCTGCAGTGTCTACTAATTAGCAGGCTCTTCTTGTGCTGTAATTCCTGTCTGATGTTTGTGGAGGAGGATGAGCTGTATGGCAAAAGGGCACCTACCCCAAGCATGATACATTTTAAAGGGATCATTTGTGCCTTTCCTATTCAGCCATAGGTCTGCCTGAAGCAGCACCTTTGAGTATCTTCTGCGAGATCAGAGTGTCCACAGGCAGCTGGGAGCAGCTGAAGCTCTTGCTTTGTCTGCTTAGAAAGGCAAAAAAGAGGAAACTAACTCTGCAGGAGAAAGGTGAGAACAGACCTCTACTGATCTATCCTATATACACCTGGGACAGAAATACAGGAGAGGCTCTACTGTGAGCCTGTAAGCAGTGGCTGCTTTGCAAGACCCTTTCTGAATAGCACAGCAAAAGTTCACAGTGGACTGTGACAGTCTGTAAATGTGAAAGGTCTGGTTTAGCCATCTCCATGGGAATCATACCTTCCCTGCTCTCTTTCCACACACAGAGAGGCGAGACCTGTGTCCCAGCCTTCAGCTTGTTCCAGCCTGGTATCATTAATTTTTTGGTCTGAGGTTCCTGGGAGCTACACTGAGCACTGAAGTGGCTCCAAAGAGGCCATGAAGATCAATGTACAGATTTGGTGACAAAGAGCCATTCCTGAATCCCCAAGGGAGTTGCATCTCCTGTTTACTGGAGCTTGTGCAGCCTTTAAACTGGGGTCACTGAGCTGCTTAAGGCAAAATTATTTTATAGAAGAAATAATCTTAATTGAAAATTATTAAATAGTCACACAAAAATGCAAGGTTGACTTTTAAGAATGAGTGTTCTCACCAGAAACCAGGGTCTGTGGGACTCTCATCCACCCAGAAAATAAAAATAGCTGTTATATAAAATTAAAATGAATGAAACCAGCTTGAGTCTTAAACACCGAGCAGTCACAATAAGCTGCTTGTCCACAGCCTGATGTATTTACTAAAAGCACATTCAAGAGAAACAGGAGCTACTCAGAAGCAATTTACAAACAGGAAAACAGAGGAAATTGGCTGGGTAATTTATTCTCCAGGAAGTATTTGCATGGGTTTATAAGCAAGGCACCCAGAAGAAAGGCACTGCCATGTCCTACCTGTTTGTGACTTAAATATCAGTGTCTTTCATCATATTCATTGTGTTAGTGCCAGGTGCTTGATAATGCAACTGGAAAATTTCAGTTAAAAGTGTCAAGTGAAGATTTCATTTTAGGATTTTTTTTTCATGAAAGAAGAGAGAAAACCCCTTAAAACCCAAACTGAAGGTGACTGAAACTTCATTCACAAAAACCAACACATATGTAGAGCTGAGCCACTTACAGTAACATGTAGATGTTGGGACAGACCAGATACAAAGTTCTCATCTTTGTGTGAGTGTCCAAACCTTATCCCTCTTTCTGTTTGTGTTTCTCTCTGTCATTCACTGCTCCCTCACTGAGAGCCTGCTACACCCAGAGCTGTTCTGTTCTTTGCTCTCTTCTTTTGCCAAGCTCTTCTTACGAACGCTATTGCTGGCCTTTTAAATGGGAATTAGCCAGAAGGAAACATGTCTCTTTTCCATCCAGCAGCAACGTGCACTGAACTGTGCTTGCAACACTTGAAGCGAAGTAGGAGATAAAGCAGAACTGAAATGTGTTGGAGAAAAGTTTGATTATACCCTGGATATCTCATCTTTCCTGTATACACCTTTTCTGCATCTGTATCACTCCTAACGGGAATAGTCACAGATTGGCTGCAGGGAATAGTCACAATTGACTGTGATCTGGGTGGTTGTGATTTAGAGTCCAGTCTCTGGGTTTCTCTCTCTCCAGGACAAACAGAGGCACAAAGGATTTGAACTGCAGTAATATCAAGTGAGCACAAACCTCAGACAGATTTGATCCTTTGAATTTCTGCTTTCAATAGCAACAGTAAGCAGTGGCACAGTAAGCAATGGCACTATCCTGGCAGCCTGAGAAGGGGAGACTTGCTACAGCTGAAAGGCCAGGGACAAGGAAGGAAACGGAAATAATTTCAACCAGTGAGATGCTTTCTGCTCCAGCTACTCAGCCACACTCTCATTACATGTTAGCCTTGAAACATGACTTAGAAGTAATTGTTCAGCATTGCAGAAGAATGGCTGTGTACCCCACCATTAATGATTAGCTTCTTTTTGCATGAATCAGTTGACTTCCTGCAATTACTTCTGCTCTTCCCCACCAGGCAACCATGGTGTTTTGCTTTCCAAAGACAGCGAGTCAACAGCTTGCTGACCCTGAATGCCTGTGAGCTATAAGGTGTTCAATCCATTTTCTGCACCGGTCACTAGGCTGAGGCATCTGAATTCCAGCAGACACAGGATGGTTTATGGTTTGCTGTCTGCACCAGATGCTTAGCAAGAGGAAAAAAGTGAGGGGAGAGTATGTGAATGAGGAATGAGTTTGCTTTGCCACGCCATCAATCAGCGTAAAGAAGTGGTGTGGTTGTGATCAGAAAAGTGATACTGTTTAAGAAACATCACTTGGTGTTTTTTATTTATTCCCCTTCCATGCTTTCCACCTCTGGAGTACTTCAGTGGACCTGATGAAGCATTTTATTAAATGCTAATTAAACCCTGCATCTGGAAATTAAATAAAGTGCTCTTTGCTTTGCACTTCATTGATAAGGGTGAAGCACCTGCAGCTGGAGCTTGCCTGGTGCTTTTGTCGACCCACGAGGCAGTGCCAGTGACAGGTGCTGTGCCACCGCCACCTTGCCTCTGCTGGCTTGACTTCTGTTAGTACTTTTTATTTCCATTTAAGCAGAGTGTTTTGACTCAGAAAGCAGGTAGGAGAAATGTGAAAGCAGCAAGGTACTGGGTGCACAGCCATGGCTGTACTTCGCTTTTGGGCTCAGCGTGCTGCTACTCCGCAGTGTCATCTGTGACTGTCAGGACTGTCCACTGGGGAAAAAGCATTTTGCACTTGGACACAGCTGAAACTGTGGTCTGACATTGTAAAATAAGGAACAATAGCAATAAAGGTTTAGACTTAGCAAGGCTCACTGGTCCTAGATCCAGCATGGTCAACAGTGCCAGTTCACCTCAAAGCCACTAGGCAAAGAGCAGAAATACCCAAAGAGCACAGACGTGCTCACTGCTTCCACAGAAAACCCCATATCAGGAGCATATATCCAAAGCAAATGCCTGGAAAGAGGATACTGGACCAGGAATGGAAAGAAGCCTGCAGGAGTACTGGGAACTTGCTGAAGGGAGACTACAAGGGAATGACATGCTCATGAAAGACAATGAAGAAGGTGAATAGATGTGCAGGTAGGAGCTGTGGCAGGAAGCTGTGCTCCTCTCTAGAGTGGAGAATTGGGCTTTTGACTCTGGACTTGGTCCCAAGGAGAGCAGAGACAGGGATTGTTTCCTCAAGGAAGGAGTTTTCTGTGACATTTTCCTACAGAGTATTAACATCTGTTCGGAATTACACTCTGAACATGGGATTCCAGATGCTTGATTACACACCTCATTAGACTCAGCAGGTTTTTGGTAACATAGGCTTCTGCCTCCAGCTCTCACTATTTCTGCACTAAGGTGGAGACATCCCATACTCCACATGCCAAAGGACACAGCCACTGTAGATACACTGAGCACAAGAGCTTAGGAAACAGAACAGTGATACTCCTTATGGTCTTTGCACTCCTAAGGTGAGCTCCTGATGAGCTGTAGCAGCTCAGAGTAGGAGCCTTCAAAGAGAGTATATACTTGCAGTGAGATTGCGTGTGCTGGCACAGCTTGCTTGTTCCTCCACACTGCTGTTGATGTTACCAGTTCTGCATCCTTTTCTGCACTATCTGTACTGAAGTAAACCTTCTGCCATGGGGGAGTCCACAGGGGCTGCAAATCCTGCACAACAGAAAAAAAAGCCACCCTGAAACACATCTTGCCTCCTCTAGGTTCTTCAGGCCACCTCCAGAAGGGTCCCAGTAGGTCTTTGCCTACCTCTGACATCCCAGACACCTGGAGGAAGCTGATCTAGAGGCAGCAGTTTCCCATTATTTATTGGCCTGCACTGACTGCTGCTATGAATGCACAGACACCTTTGCAAGCTGAATACAATCAAATGAGATGGTAAAGCTGGATTTTTGATTGCTCTGTCTGACAGGCTGAAAGGAGAAAGACTCAAAAAGGTATGTGCAAAGGGAAGAGGAATGCACATTTACTTGTTTAGGGCATATCTACAAGTGTAACCTCACAGAACCCCACCACTGCACTGGCCAAACCTTGAACAGACCAAAGCACAAGACTGTGAAGAAAATACAATTTTCGCTCTCCAAAGCAGTAGAGCTGTATATTAAGCAAGAAACCTTAAATAATAGACTCTGTCCCTCAGTCAGAGCACTCTCAGTGCCGAGATCGCAGCAATTTGGAATATGGTTCATCGCCTAACAAAGGCAAGTGCTGAGATCCATAGGCCCAAATTAAAGAGCTTCCCTTGATGAAATTGCAAGATTTGTTTGAGAGACTTCATATTTGGTATATATTCTTAGATGAGCCTTTGAAATCCATTTCCTCCATTCACATAGCAAAATGCAAATGTATAATAAATAATAATGGCCAGTCTTCGCGAACGAAGATCCGGGGAAGGTCTTTACACCTTCCAGCCTGCGCATTGTATTTTTTAGGTGAGACACAGTGTGCGCGGAACTGAGCCC
>JAWMRA010000078.1:128731525-128768414 GCA_035584735.1 Pseudotriccus pelzelni | reverse complement strand
GCCTTACAGGGCTAACGAGCTCCACCTGCCCGGGGAGTATCCCTGGCTGGGATCGAACCCTTGGCCTCGGCGGTGAAAGCACCGCATTCTAACCACTAGGCCACCAGGGGCTCCCAAAATGCAAGTGTAATATTACGGTTATATACAAATCTTCATGCAGAAATACATACATAGTTATATTAACAAAAAAGGGGCTCAGCGCAATATGATCTATCTAGCTTTATTTGAAAATTCAAAATACTGAGCATATTGAAAGAGAAAAGCAGTCCATTTATAGAATTAAAACTTGAGAAAGACACGCTGAATACTTGAGGACATTTGAACAAACTTGAGAAAATAAATTCCTGTTAATAGAAATATTTGGTATACTAGAAGTATTATGAAATTACTGAGGTCGTGTGAATAAAATTATTTTAAAATACATAATACATGTAGAAGACAGAAATCTAACTTGAATGTGTGATTCAGTAAAAGTAGCAGATCATTACATATGTTACTACAGCGAGTCTTAAAAATATATGGTAATTATAGAACTATAGGAACATAGAATGTAGGCCACCCTTAACACTGCACAGCTTCACAGCCCTGTTTTTCATTTGAGGCCATTCATCTGGTTACAGTGCAGTTCAAAATCTGAGTCTTTTCATTATGAACCACTGCCTATTTCTGACAAACCCATAAACATTAAATTCTACTTAAAGCAGCTCTTCAGCTTATTGGCTGCCCTCTGTACCTTCGCAGTCATAGTTGCGAAAAACTGCACAGAGAAAAAGATACACTCAAGGTAATGTATTTCAAATATCTACTTCCATCTTTCTTATTTTTTTCTTTACTACAGTATCAGAACAAGTGAATGTGATAGGTATAAAGGAACTTCAGGTTAAAAAGCACAGTTACTGTCTGATTAAGCACTAGTTTGTAGTGCAGTTGGTTTCATTTAAGATACTAAGCTCCCTAAATGGAAAGAAATACGCAAATACCATGTAGATACATTCATATATAAAATAATATCCACGCCTGTCTTAATTTCCTGGTTTCTGTGACTTCCTACATGCTGATGGCCACGGAGATTGCCTTACACCATTACTGAGGAAACAGTGCGGGTCTCTGCACCCAGCTGCATCTCTGTGGGCAGAACTGCAAAGACTCTCTTGTGCTGAGTGACTGGAAGCAACTTTATGTCTAATCTCACCCCCATGAGAGCCACGATTGCTCACAGGTAGGAGGGCTGCCTACCAGTGCTCAGCAGCTCACACCTCGCCACTAGCTAGGCAGTTCTGTCCCTTGCAGCACTGTCACCGAAGTGCTGGCAGGGGAAGGGTCCCTCCCAGTGAGGCTGGCCGCTGCAGTGACAGAGGTGTGAGATGGAGTAGCTCCAGCCACAGAAATCAGACCGCCTTCTCTGCATGTGCCCCCCTCCGTGCCACACCCATCGCCTCCGTCCTGACTTCAGCAAAAGTAACACAAGCGTGGTAATGTGCTCTGGTGTGAGGAGGAAAGGAGAGATGCAGGACGTAGATACTGAACAGCTACTTTCCTCTTTGCAGAACAGTAAGTAACAGATCGGCCTGCCAGTTCTTAGATAAGCTGGTCTCCTTGCTGAATTCATTATCAGGAGAGCTGTCAGATACTGCAGTGCAAGAGACCCTCAGGGAGGAACAACTGGCATAGACCAATATGAAGGACCAACCATTTGCTCCAGGACTGACTTGATAAAATTTAGTGGGAAAAAGAGAAGCATGAGGGGAGCTTAATTATATTCTCTAGATACATAATACATTTATTTGAAGAGTGAGAGAAATAATTTGGAGTGGAAAGGAAGCAATGTGACTGAGTTATCACACAGGAAAATCTGCTTTGCAAGCAGGCCAGTTGCAACATCTCTGTCCCTGGCCTTCCCTACACTGGGTCTAGAGAAAAACTTACTAAAAATAATACAGATAAAGATGGTTCTGCTCGGGGAAGAAATCAACTGTATTACCTCCTAGGGTCCTCCTATGCTATTCTGCCCATTTAATATTTTAATTACTTCAGATTTTTGATCTAACTCTTATTTGCTGGGTGAGCCTGAACATTGTGCAGCTGAATGCTGGGAGAAGGGCAATGCTGTTAGCTGGGACTGGCAAGGACCTTGGAGCTTCATGACTAGGACGGTAGTCTTAATGGCTGCTCATTAAAAATATTTTGTGGCAACACTTTCCTAGTGATCCCTTTATACCTAACAAGCCGGTTCCTGTTGTATCCTCCAGCGCCTAATATTTCAGCTAAAAACACAGTTCTGAAGAATGGAGATATCACTGATTCTTATATTCCTTTTACCTGGGCATTTTTGGGAAAGTGGAGTGTTCTCCATTCGTTCACTTTTGCAGCTGTTAACAAGCATTAGAAATAATTAAGCTATTTTACCCAGCAGCAAAACACTAAATATTATTCAAAAAACACACTTAATTGAAAGGAACATCTTCATTTTCACCCTTATCTATTATGGCAAAGCCTCATTTTCTCTGCTTCATGCTGTAACATCTTTGCACCTCTCTAGGCATGTTTTGCTGTCTCTCTTAGGTTTGGAAGGCTTGAGTCTTCCATGCAGCATCATAAGGAGAAAAAAATGGGCTCAGTAGAAAATACGCATAAAATATGCTTTTAATCCTGGTACGCCTGGAAAACTAAGCACATAACATATGTGGATTAGATGGCTCAAGCTGCTTGCAGGGGTGTTCTACCCCAAGGGTTATAGATGAATTTCTGAAAAAAATCTGCAATATATGAGGCTCTTGCTTGACAGCAGCATGGCTGAGGATAGTGGAGAGTCTCTCATCTTCAGTCCCTGACAGCTCATTCCTCCCCCTTATTCTTTGTACATGCTTTACTATTTTGCTTTTGCTAATATTGGTCAGAAATGAAGTGAGCCTTATAAAATATATATATTGCAGCTGCCACTCAAAGTAGACATGAGGAACATGAAGTAAACAGCATGATAATAACTGTTTTCCTCTCGTCAAAAGAAAAGCTCAATATACCTTAATGGCAATCACTAACCAGGGAATGGTCATGGGGGTTGGTTTGGGTGTACAAGTCACTCTCTTTCCCTTGTTATTTATTAGGATGGAGTGAACAACAGGCGTGAATGACACAGAATGATGAGCACAAAGCCAGCCTTATGATTGAAGAGCCTCAAGCAAAAATAAAATCTTATCTCTGTCTGCAGGAAGAAGAAATCCCACTGCAGCAATAAATCCAGAGGAATAGGACCAGGCTCTTATTTACATCCTCTGATTCAGATGTAGGACAGGAGCAAGCAGCCTGTGCAGAGGCAGAATACCAAAAGATGAATGAGCTGCGCCTTTTTGTTTTAGCCTAATACAGGCATAGCCTCTTCTAAAATTATCCTCCTGCCCAGGTGATCTCAGTTCTGTCCAGAAGGGTCTTTGAAGCCTTGTCTACTCGCTCAGCATGACCTGCAACCATTGCTCCCTTGCTTACTGCATTATCATTATGATTTGCTATTTGTGCTCCTCTATGGACTCTGCAATTACAGTTGACTGTCCTAAGTTTCCCCAAAACAGTGATGTTTTGTGTTGTTGTTTCTAAAATAATAGTTTCCAGAGGCCATTCCCCACCACACAATAAGCATTTGAAAGCAGCATTGTGTTTGGAGGAACCTCATTCCCCTGCGGCACTTCCCAAGCCCCATCACTGCTGTGTTATTGAGGATGCTTTCTCCCTCCTCCCAACCTTGAAATGCCAAATATATCCTGACTACAGATGTTGCAGATGATATAATGACATTGGATTGTAATTCAGATGATGATTTTACTGCCAAGTAACATCTTAGCTGTGACTGCAAACCTAGCAGTGTTGTCCAGTGAGAAAACAATATTTACAGTAGGAATTCAAGCACAGCAGCTCCATGGCACATTCAAGCATCTGTTTCCAAAAAGTTCAAAGAGGATGAATTTATTACTGCAAGAAATGCCCAATATACCACCTTATTAAGACATATCTACATACATATTACCACCAAATTTTACTTCCACTTCAATATTAGGATAAATTTTACATACATAAACACAGAAATAGCTGCTTACGTGACTTTGAAGTTAGGGCACAAACTCTCAAGGTAGAAAGAAACACTGAGGGGAAAGCCGTTGTTGGGAGACCCTTTGACGCAGTCAGTGTTGTGCTCAGCATTGTGTTGAGCAACCAAGGCCTAAGCTGAGATGCAGGCTTTAGCACTATTCTAACTTTTAAATTCCTGACACGTGCTGATTTGTATCACAGCCTTCATATTTTTTAAACAGAGAGATTCCTGTATGTTTAATACGGAAGCTGCTATTTGCAGTGGAGTTTCCAAAATTTATATGCCTGCAGGGTATTTAAAAATATTTCCAAATCAGTCTATCAAGGCACTTTTTTCTTCTGAGTATTTATGTAATAAAAACAAAGATCTCAACAAATGCCTCCCTTGTAACTTTGCCTGTATACAAAGCATGAGGTTTGTATAAAGCAGGTGTCAGTTATGTGTGTGTTTCCCTGCACTGCTAAACAACTACTCCAATCTCTAAATTACCATTTCAATATGCAAACATAGCAGGTTTGCAAAAAAACCACAAAAAACCCCCAACTGACAACATTCAGATTTAATCTACAAAAATTTGGGTTGCGAAATTACAGGGTATTATACCTCTTTAATATTATCCACTACTAAACTTATTTTAACTACCTTCTCCAACAGGAGAGGTCAACCCTACAGGGAGGAAAGGATGCCTTGTTGAAGGATGGATTTCATACTGATTTTATTTTGTTTTTTTTCATGGGACGCACGAGAGGCAGAAGCCACAAGGAAAGAAATATTTAGAGATCCCCACAGTACAGTGCATACAGATGTGGTTTGATGGACAGGAGTTTTGGCAGCAGAAGGGGCTGGAGCAGCTGCTGAGTTCCATCCTCAGTGTTGCTCAGAAGTTGAAGCAATCCTAGAGCACCCAGTTCTACCACTGCCTGACACAAACCAGGAGACCAAGTACAAACATTTTAATGCAGATGCATTCCCTGCTTTGAGATGACCCTGTAGTGAGTGACCCCTGGGTTGGAGGTTGTGAGTAGATGGCAGGGAGCAGCACCACATGGAAAGGCACCATGAGTAAGGGTGCTGGGTGCCATGGTCAGCCCCAACACTTGGCCTGCACAGCACTGCCTGTGACATCCATTCCCTGCATGGAGGGTGAAGGTGATGTCGTGTCTCTTTCCCAGTCACAAAGGGAGGCAACAGATGCTCTCATTTACTCCATTGCTTTCAAGCTCCAGGCCCTCTTCTCCTACACGTCAGGGTCCTTCAGCCACTTTTAGGATGTTTCTAGATATCTGACATTTTTCTGCCCTTCTGTGTTCCCCTTAGTGCTTCTCAGCAATATTCAGTGAAGTTGCCAGCTCTTTCCTGATGGTGTGTTGACCTTTTTTGTCTTCTACAGCTGCTTTACCTAGCAGGTATTCTCCAACTGCAGTCTGAGAGAATCCCCTGCTTGCCATGAGGGTTTATAAAGCCCACAGTTGCCTCTGCACTACCTCTGCTCTGGAGGTCTCTTCTCCTGCAGCCAGTTGGGTACTGCCCTGCTTTTGTCCAGAGATGCAGAAGAGACCCCATTGCCCCACCACAATGGCACAAAGGGTCTGGACACGAAACAGAAGCAGACTCACTTTTTCCTAACTGCAAGCAGCTTGTCTGCCTGCATGGAGCAATGAAAGAAATGGTAACAATATTACTCAATAACTCAAGAACTAGTCAGGATGGACAAAACCAGAAGGCAAGGAAAGGAAAAGATTATGAATATAGACAGCTTTATTAAAACATGCTCACATGAAATTTTCTTCCTTACTAGGGGAAGTCAGGAAAAAAAAATGGTCTTGGAAAAAAACGTAGTAGTTCCCTTCAGGAAGTTCTATTTTGGGATAACATAAACTATGTGCTGGTTGGATTAATATTTAACATGGCTGAAAAAATATCATCCTATTACAAGTTCCTCACAAAACCAGACAAAAGCCAAATTCCTTTCTAAAGTAAAACCTATAGAAACATAAGCATCTCATAGAGGAAGATACTACCATATGTCAAATAAATGCTTAAATCTTATTTTTATAATTAAGGAAGTAAAATGAAAAAATTAATGACAGAAGAATAAAACCCCACAGAGGTTCTTGGTATTCTGTTGACTCACCTTTATTTATATGGTTGATAAATAATCGGTTGATTTAGAATTATAAAAAAAAGGGAATTCTTTTCCAGGTCTGGAGTATTTTTGGGGAAAAGACATGCAATAACCCATGCCAAACTACACAGACACACAGAGGTATTTTCAAAACACTTTACTGGGATTGAATCATGCTCTTTTTAACCAGTGTATTGAATCTTCTAGGAAGAGTGGAGTATTTTTTCTTTCGTTATTAAACATATCTATTTTTTCTAGATATCACAAGTCCTCTATTATTACCTGTGACAGTGAAATACCAGCCCTTTGGAGCTTGGTTCAAAAAGGTCCTACAACTTCCTTTCCTGTTAGTTCTAAATGTTTTCTGTGGCTAAGATTCATGACTGTACAGATGGTCTATTCATCAAGTTAGGCTCAATTACCTCTGAAAATACATGGGGGAAAGCATGTTTCCATTGAAATCAATGTTAAAATTCCTATTACTGCAATGGGGCTACAATTTCACTCACAAGGTTTAAATGGCACAGTGACCTTTGGGTGTTCCTCTGGATGGGAGTGAAATTCTTACAGTGTGTGTATTGCCGTGTTTGATAGCAATGTTTCTAGAACATACTGTGTTTTTGTAGCATATATTATTACAAAAAGTAATCATGCTATTTGCCAAAGCAGTTTTTCAAAGTTGGATTTGCTCAAAGCTGTTTGTAATTAATGGCATTACGGAGACTCTAAATTTAATTATTCAGGAGTGTATTCTCTCTTTTGATGGATGTCATCGGTCATTAATCATCTTGCTTCTTTTTCAATTAGCCTAGATAGATTTTTGCCTTTGCAGGTTAACCCTTCATACAAGCCCCACAGAGAGGGTGCAGCCCTAATCTGACTTGTGGCATGAGGTAAGGATATACATGTTGCATACTGCTAGCACTGCTAGCACTGCTAGCACTCACACACAAAATTTACAGTGATTTATTGACCTAGAAGTTTTTTTCAGCTTCTTAATATTCTCTCTCTAAAAATAGGTTTAAAATCATATTTAAACCACTAACATTCTGTCTTTATATACTTCTTGCAAAAGTTCAAAACAGTGTGGTAGACTCCAGTCATGCATTAGTATGTATTCAGGATTTCAAAGCAAACCTTTCTTAAAGCAGAAATACAGAAAGATCACTATGTATGTTTTCTTTATTTTTTTTTTCCTTTTTCTTTTAAACACTCTGGCATTTCTCCTGTTTAAAGACTTGGGGAGTAGGAGCCAGTGTGGTGAATATGTGCACAAAGAACATTCTGATTTTTAAATTACATTAGAAAAAACCACTATTAATAACAGGACAGGGCCTTAGAAAGATAGAGCAATTCGCTGCTTATATAATAAGAATATGTGTGGCAAAAAGGTGTAAAAAACTTTGGATAGCAAAATATTTTGCAGATGGTAAAGCCATAAGTGACTATACAGATCATGACAATGAGAATGGAAAATTAATTTCAAAGGAAAAGTGCAGGAAAGAAGGATAAAAGACCACATAAAAATATTATTAAAAATTTATCTGACTTTTTTTCCCAAGAATAACAGACGTACCCTGAACATCATTTTACTTAACATATCTTTTCTCACACTCACTGTCAAGAAAACATCAATGAGAGCGTAGGAATGAGGCCTACAGCCATGAGATGTCATGAAGGGATTTTTATGAGATATGTCATGAGATGTGTGGCTAAGGGATTACTGTGGGCATGATGGCCTACTGATGGGAATGACACATCATCAGACAGAGGCCACATGACCCTTATCACTGCAATTGGCCAGCTAGAAGAGGAAGTGATATTAAGGTGTCACGGTTCTGCTCCACCCTTGCACAAAACTCACAGCCTTTGTAATCTCTCTCTTGGTACCTCTCGATATCCCTCACTTATATATAAAGTGGCTTCCCCTTCTCCCCCCCGTTATAATGGCAGTAACAGAACATTTGACTACAGTCTCACCTCCACTTCTCCCAAAAGTATGAATTCAGCATTTGAAATCCTCCATGGCAGAGGATGAGAATATGACCACCTTGCAGACAGGGTGATGGGCTTGCTCCTCTCTGCTCCCCAAAGCAGTGATGCCTCTTTGGTAAGTTTTGCTCCTCCAGCTGCATCAGAATATACCCAGGAACTCTTGTACATAGCACTACATGCTTACACTTTGTAGGCCTTCTGAATTTATCACTGGCAAACTAACAAGCATCTGTTATCTGTTGCTCCAATAAACCACACCATTGGTGAGTCTGGATCATGAAAGTTCTTATTGAACTCGACCAAACTTACAGTGTCGAATTGGTAAACTGCACTATTTGTGAATCTGTAATTGTGGCTGAGACCAGACTTGTAGGGTAACCCACACTATCTGTGCATCTGGTGTCTTACTGAATGTGACCAGACTCATGGTGCTGAATTGGTTCTAATAAAAAATTAAGCCCAGACAGCCCCAGTCCCTCCAATCTCTGAGGACATGCTGAAAGTAAGTCTTCATTTCCTTCAAAGAAAACCATTCCCTGGATTACCTTCCCTTCAAGGCTTTCCTCCTTAAGGAGGAGAGTAGCCCAAGACAGCTCTTTGGCATTCCCCAGGAGATAACCCATGCAGCATAGCTCAAGAAAAGATTGACACAAACCTGTGAAAGCAAATTCAGCCTCCCTTTTTCAATCAGATAAAGCAATTATTTGTAATGTCAGCTAGGCCAGACCTCAAACATCACGTAGTGAGAAAATAACACTGTAATCTTGGAGGACAAATGCTGGGAACCTTACTGCCCTTTGTCTGTCCTTGTGCTGTTCTTCATTCTTGAAGAGGTGATAGGAGACCTGCATGTTGAAAACAAAGCCGTGGCAGGGTGATTTCCAGGTGGTGTATAAAGCTTGGGAGCTCTGAACTGTGCCCTTCCAAATTCCCACACAGGAGAGAGGAAACATGACCTGGATGTCTCAAAGCCTCAGAAAGCCACCACCTGCCCTGACCTCTGGGACCATGCAAAACTGAGTGGCATTTAGAAAAACCTAGAGATTTCTCTAAAATGTGAGAAACCTCAGCATTAACTCAAGGAATATGGAGATATTAAGATGATTTAAGGAAAATATGTTTTCTCCATCCCATCAGATATTCTGGACTTGTAGCTGAGAGTCTTGCCTGCAGAATTCCAAAACAGGGCAGTTAACCCTTGTTCAGTGAATTATACAATTAAGGCAGCATACATGTGATTAATAAAAACACCTTATTTGCCTTTCACTGGAGCTACTGAGCTGCTGTAAAGCACTCCTTTCACCAGAGACACAGCAACTATCCTAGATTTTTGATCTCTCTTCTCTAGTTTATAGGAATGCATGGATTATGGGTGACTTCTCTTTTACACAGAACCAAATCCTAAAGAAAAACCTGTCTGGTTGCTATAAGTGTGGAGAGAAAAGAAACACTTAGTCTTCTTCCAAACTTTGACCCACTTCTTCTCTTTGGAGTCCTCACTTCTTGTTCCATTGGGTTGCAATGTGAGGGCTATGTACTTAGGAGGTCGTAAGGAACTTATTTCTCATTGGAGACAGCTTTTGGTACTGCCCAGAAAGGAAATGTAATCACTGCCTTTAGGAAGCCTAATTAAACATACTTCATAATGACTAAAGCTTGAAGAAACATCACAAGAATGTGCAAAATAAATTAAAAAAAAAGAAAGGCTTCTTCAAGGGAGCTTGATGCTACAGTATGAAACTGCATGTTCAATAGCTTTGCTATCTCTACTTCTTTCTTTTCTGTCTTAAAAACAGCAACCATTTATTTTCCAAAGTCACTGTCCTCTAACAGTCCTTTTTTTTTTTCCTATTTGCTTTTCTTCTGTTTACAAGCAATTCCCATAAAACTGAATGTATTTATGTAGTCACATGACGCATCAGAAAAAAATAATGTCCCTTTGGTTCACTGCTCACTCCGTGAAAACACTCGGCTGTCCTCCTACCTGGAACTGGCCAGGCTGTAACAGAAACTCAACAGCAACTTTGTTTATTTTGTGTGTTTGTTCTTGGTGAAGCTAAGTCAATGTTATATTCCCATTGTTAAGAGTTATATCCCCATTGATGAGAAAAGCTTGAAAGGGTTTGAATGCCTGGTTTGCATAAAAACTCAAGTGTTTAGCCTTGGTCCAATATTAAACTCCCAGAAAACAAAACAAAACAAAAATAAAAAATGAAGAGAAGTGTCTAAAAGGTCATTCCTTCTGTCCTTCACCTGCTAGTCATTGGCTTCACCAGTAATGCTGCCATGGAGCACAAGCTCCTCTCCCTGTGTCCTTTTCACCTCTGCTAAGGAGAGGGCTTTGCAAGGTGGGGGGATCTGCTTAGGTCTGAGGACTCCACTCAGACCTGCTTTTTAGCAGCTCCAAAACCACACAGCTTTGAGCACCTCCTGTTTCCTTTCCTTGCCAAGGTTTACAAAGATGGAGCAGGGACCTTGCAGGGGACAGGTCTAGGGACCTTTCAATGACTCTAATGGGTAGACTGCAGAGGAGAATATCCTAGAAGCTCCTACTTGTCTTGATTTCATATTTTTTTCTCTTAAGTCATTATCTCTGTCTTACAGCTCTCCAGGTGAAAGTCTATTTACTCCTCTGGTACTGCACCATGGACCCTGACACAAGTACTCAGCTTCACCAAAACCCAGCATGTGTGATGTCTTTTCTTCTGCCTCCATGCAGGGAGTCAGCTGTGGGAATAAGCTGAATAAGTGGAATTAGTCCCACTAAGAAGACATGTGAGAGGGATGTGCTTTAGGCTAGATCAGCTCCAGCTGTGCATACCCTGGGGCAGGCACAGGGAACGAAGGGGAAACAACTGGCTTGCTGTAGAAGACCAGACAACATCACTCACTTCTTTGGATAGTAGATCACATTAAAATAATTAAGAAACTGCATTCCATATTTCAATCAGACTCTGTGTGTGATGTAGGAGATACATCCACATGCATGTTATGCATATCACTCCTTCTGTTCTGTGTTTTCAAAAAAAAAATCTGATAATTTGCTACTTCTCTTCCACAATGGCTGATTTTATAGATGTTATTTCTTTTTCATAGCTGAAACATTCCTTTTCAAACTTGGCTTCTTTGCACACATGAAATGTTTTTGATCAGATTATATTTATGGTGAAGGCAAATGTTAATTTAATATCTGTCACAAGATCTTGCAAGATTTCCCATGAGGTCTCATGATGGTGTATCAGCATGTAATTAAATAAGCGGGCAAAGTCAGTGTCTGGTGTAAGTCCTGGGAAGGCAGTGATATTACATCAAGAAAGTGTTTTATCCTACTGCAGTCAACTCTAGCTTGCCTGGTATCTTGTTATCTTAAATTTCTTTAGTTGTTTTTTTTTCTTTAGTTTTCCCCCACCCATTCTTATTCATTTGTGTTGAAGTTCCACTTTTGCTTTCTTTTTCCTGTTTTCAATCATCCATGAGAAAGCATGCCACTTCTCACAGATTTCTTTGATATGCAGGTTGGTTTCACTTTGTTTTATTCATGTACTGGTTATCTGCTTTTTTATAATTTCATCCCCAAACAGATTGATGAATACTGCTCTCAGATTTGCACAGCGAGGGGCTTGAGACAGTATAACACATGGTGTCATGATAATGCCTAGAGCTCTAGCTAGGATTCATTACTTTTCATATGTTTCCTTGAACTTTTCCACAGATGTCATATATTCATTCACAAAGAGAAGTTTCTATTTTCAGCCATTCTTTGTTATGACTGCTCATCCCAGTAGGCTACACCCTGGCCTTGCTGAGCTCATCACATATGTCACAATCTCTGGCATCTTCTCTATCAATGTCCCTGTTGTGACCATTGCTGCTGGCAGCTGGACAGAGACCTGCAGCAACTCAGTGTTCCGGCAGCCTGCGCGTCTCGAGCTCACCCTTTTGTCTGCAGGGAGGGTACATCCACACAGCCCAAAGCAGCCCCGTGCACAGATACCTGCACTGCAAGCCAGCTGCAGGTAGTACAGGAGCATTACAGATGAGCCTCTGCCCAGGCTGATAGCTCTGCAGAAAGGTGGGATTCTGGAGACAAGCAAAAGGTGCTGCTAAAATGACAGTGTTCCTTTAAGAGCCTCTGCAAGAGGGCCAAGGCTTGCTCAGGTTTCTGTGTACGCTGATGCCAAAGTGCTGGAGCAATTCCTTCTTATGCTGGAGTACAGGGGTCTGTCACGAGTAGGTCTCTGCCCATACTGGAGATTTGAGGCCGGTCACAGCTTGCATGGAGAGTGGCCACAGATGTCTAGAGTGACCATAGGTATGGTACAACAGCATGTGGAAAAAGGGAAAAGAGGGGTATTCTATGCAATTTTTTTCCACTGAAAATTTTCAGTCAGGAGTGATTTGGAGAGTGAGTATGGTCTTGAAAATCAAGATTCCAGATCTGCTGAAAAAAAGCCAGTATCTGTGTGATCAAATCACAGTTCTGGATGTAAAAATATGCCAGTGGACTCTGAATCTTTACACTAAGCCATTTAGCCTGTCCCAAGCTTCAGTCCACTCTTGGGAAAATGGAAAGACTTCTCTACCCCACAGAAGGAACTGTAGCCACAGCTTCCAAATACATTTCACACCCGCAAGCCCCTGGGAGCCCTCTTGGATCTTCTTCCACTTGCATTCATTTCCATTTTGGCAGTCCCCAGAGCCCCTCCTTCCTCATCCTCCCTCCATCTGCCCTGAAATCCATCATGTTCTCCCCCCGATCTCTACTTTTTCAACCAGCTCCTTTTCCAGTTCACTTCTCTGCCTCCACAAAGCAAAGTTTTGCTGATCCCCCTCCTAGCAATCTTTGTTGCTTCATACAATTCCACCTTTGTCCAGAACACGTGGTTTCCTTTTATGCTAGAGTTGCTCTAATACAAACTTCACTACGACATATCCAGTTGCTGATTGCCAAAATCAGTTCCTATAACACAGACCTTTCCAGCTAGCAGTCTGGCTGTCCTCCAGGATGTCTGCAGGAGAGATATTCGAGGCAGAAGCCGAGGGAAGGAAGGCCTGGCAGAGGATCTCGGTCTTTCTCCTTTAAATAAAGCTGCAGAGAGCAGCAGTAATCAGTCTGGTGTTCAGGATCCCCACAGATATTGTTAATGGGAAGAGAACTGGGAGCATCTATCGGAAACTTTGAGATGACTATTAGAGAAATTAAGACCAAGTCAGTGATTTGCATGGTGTATTTATTTTCTAAAATGGAAATTAAGGTTCTAATTGAGCATTTTATGTAATTAAAATCTTCTACGTGGAAAAATGAAGCCTCTGCTACAGAGGTAAGAAGAAGTACAAAAATACTTTGAATGTCCTAAAGATAGTGCAGATAATTAAATGTTTGTCATGCTTCGGTGTTCTCTCCAAACAGATCAGGTATTACTGTTTGCTTGTACCAGATGCTGGATTACTCCCAGATCCTGCTGTGCACAACATGATTCTCCCACAGATTCCCACTGGTGATGAGATAAGCTGAGATAACCTCACTGCTGTTATGGCTCCCTGTACTTCTCGCTCAGTAAGTTGTATCCCCCGGTCCCACTGTGCTGGGTGCTGCACAAGGGAAGAGCGGGTACCTGCTTGAGAGCATTCCCAGCAGAGCACTTTGCCACCTGTTGGATATCAGGGGAGTGGGGATGAGAATAGAGATTCAGAGCCCGAACACTTATCCTAGTGCCAGTAATTGTGCCTAATGTGAAACCAGCAAGCCTTCCAGACATTATGGGGAGCAGAAAAAGATGCCTTTGCAGAGGATGTTTTTGGTGCTGGTCAGTCAAAAAACACTGTGAGATGAGAGAGAATAGAAGAACCTCAGGAGGAGTTTCCAGATACTGTTTCCATTTTTCCCAGCAATTTAGGTTTGCTTTAGATTCAAACATGAACATGCCTACTTTGTCTTAACTGCAGGTTTGCATTTCCACCATGATCCCCAAATAACTGTTTACTGGAAGCTCCTGGTGTCCCAGCTCTGAGTGGGTTCTCTGGAGGCAGAAGGGACTCGCACCTGTTGAGAAACAAAGCTCTTACGTGCTTGTGAGAGCATTTTATTCCAGTATGTAAAATATTTTCCCTTTTCTTCCCCCTGTGTTTCTTGAGCTCTTAACAAATCAGCTGTTGTCAAACAAGCAAAAAAATGAAAAAAATCTCGTTGAGAAGCAATGTTCAGTGTCCTCACCTCTTGGACATACAGTTTCATTTATTTTTGTTCCTCGTGTGCTTAAACATCTTTATGTAATTTCCATTTCTTTACATTATGCCATTCTTTATTTCCTTTATACAAATGCACATGACCATTGCAGAGGCAATGGAACTAACAAGGTGGTCCTGAGTCAGAATCTCCATTGATTTCAATAAGAAGTTTGATTAAGTGGAGAATATAGGATTTGAGTCAGCCAATTTCACCCAAATTAAGGGGAAAACATGCCTGAAATTGATTGATACAGAAGCAGCAAGCTCAAGTCCATTGGGCACTCATAGCCTGCAGTCACTATTCATGCTGTATCAACAGTAATATAAATTCAATAAGAGTACATAGTCCAGAAGCAGATTTGTCTCTGATAGATCTTTAAAAGCTGCCCATGGAAGTTCTGCCTCTGAGACCATCTCAATCTTTCTTGACAGTGGGATGCAGGCTCAGCCAGGTGATCAATGCTATGCTCTCACCCAGCTCACTGCTGGATTAGGATACCCCTAAATAATCACCCCTTTTGTGACAACTCTTCCCTTTTACGAGCACACAAACTCAATGCTACTGCTGTCAATAGCACTATCACAAACCTGAAAGATGCAGGGAAAGACAGGACCTATGAAGGAGAGACACCTCCTGAGTTACAGTTCAGTCCCATTCGGCTGAAGGCATCATGCCACCTAATTGTGTTCATAAATTTATTCAAATCTGTTTTATAATATATAGCACAGAACAGCTCTGTGCAGCTGCCTTCTCTGAAAGCTGATTCAAAGGAGAAATCTAATATGATGCTAATGCATAATCTTCCTTTGAAGCCTATGGAGCCAACCACCTCCTTACAGTCAATGCTTCCATGCTTTTGCTTCATTTACTATCTGCTGTCAACAGGGTGTAGATTTGTACTCCTCTTGCACAGAGTCTCTGTGGAATACACCTCACACAGCCTATCTAACCTCCTGGCTTGGGCCCACTGTGGACCTACACTGTGTAGCTCAGGAGCATCTTTCCTGTAAACCTTCTCTCTCACCCTTGCACTTGTTGGCCAGCGAGTGACCAATGCAACTGCTCCCTTTGAGACAAGACCACAGACAAGGAGCTGACTGAAACAGTCATTCCTGACTCAGGAATTGTAAAGGCTTTATGGAAAGGATGAGAAAGATTTCAGTGAAAAACCCCTAAGTTGGAAAAGGCAGTTCTTATTGGCACTCCAGCAATTTTCAGCAAAATTTACGGTTTCTTTTATGTAGCAAATCCTCTGTAAATGATTATATATACAAACACTGAAAATTTTCAGGTCCCAGAACACATAATAATATTTGCCACTTATAAAGGCCTTTTCATCTTCAAAGCACTCTGCAAGGGCCAGCTAATGAATCCTCAAGTTATTCCTTTGAGGTTAAGTGATGTGCTCAAGGTCGAAGCTTGTATCAGTCTCAGAGCCAGGATTAGATATGAGCACATTTTTGCCTCTGCGTTCCCTGTTTAACCCATGATCTTCACATAAGCAATCACTCAGTATACTATAGCAGAAATATGGATATAGAAGCATTACAAATTCTTCAAGGGAAATGGAAGTTGGATGTTTCAGAAGTAATTTCTCACCTTTCCTCCAAATTGTAACTCCCTCTGTGCTTTAACAGTAGCATCCTGCTGCATTTTGCAGTTTGCCAGGAGTGCTTGCCCACCTGCTTTACCAGATGAGTCTCTGTTTCTCAACAGCCTCTGCCTTTTTCTTCAGTCAAGCCATCCCTACCTTCAGATGATAACCCAGTCACCTTCCTAGCCAGGGGCAGTCCTATTCCAGCATTACTCCTGCTCTGTTTTCCACAGCATTAACAGTGTTCACTTGACCCCTGAACTGGATGTAAGGAAGAAAGTCTTATCAGAAAGATCCAAGCACAATATAATTATATCACTGAGCACGTTTTGTTTGGGTCACGCAGAGTTAATTCAGAATATCAGTGCAGTGTGCTTATCAGTACAAATTTAACAGGATACTTCATTATCAGGACAAATCTTGCCAAGGTGGATTTTTTTTGTGGGCACTAAACAAGTGGGGTGTAAATCAGTGTAAACCTTAGAGAGGTTTAATTCCCTTAACACCTGGGACTCATCGCAAAATAGGCCCAGTTGCACACATGTCTTTCAGCTTGTGGGCTTGTGGTGATCACACAGTGTAACTTGAGCCACAGAAAGTCAGGAATGGGGTGCTGCCTCCCCGGAGTGCTCCCTCCCCAGGAGGAGGGTGTCTCTGGGGTCCCCCATCCTGCCTGGGCAGCCCAGCAGAGCTGCAGACAGCATCTCCTACCTTTCTCCGTCCGCCTCCATTTGCCTCCAGCTCTGCTTCAGATGCACAGTGCAGGCAGACCCAGCACCAACAGGAAAATCTATCCCAACAGCTCAACAGGGCATGACTCAGCCTAAGGCAAAGACAAGCTGCTTTTTTGTCGTAGCCTGAATGGAGTCACTCTGACAACATATGATTGCAATGTAAGTGGGTGGACAGTAGGGGGAGGAGAAAAGGGAACATCTTGCAGACAGCTTAAAATGTCCTAGACGTTTCAGAAATTGATCCCCCGGTCTCTTTATGGCTCTTGTAAATGCTAGTCAGAGCCCAGCACATATATGATCCAACACTGCCCAGTCTACTCGTATCTTCCACACAGTGAACCACAGCCACCTCGCAGTCTCCCTGTGGTGTCCTCCACTGGCAGCTTCAAGCTGCTCAACAGGCAATGAAATGAGCATTTTTGAAAGCTTGTAAGTCTGATAAAAGTATTTTATCAGTAACATGGTAGAAATATCCAAGACTACGATTAAAAATAATGTAACCAGATGGTATGATAAAAAAGATAGCAACGATCCTGGGAAAGAGCAACCACATATAGGGATTTTGCATGTCTGCCCACCTAATGGGAAGTACTCATGCAACTTCCCACTTTTTCTCTGATTAAGCGAGTCTGAAATGTTCTTCTGCATGGTCAACCCCCTTGAAAAAAGGGATTCACCCTTTCCCATCACATGGGACATTCAGATTTCAGTCCCACCCAAAAAAAAGCATCTGAGTCCTCCACATTCATGCTCTGATGTTATTATTAAACACTGTATCAAGATGGCACAGACTAGCGCTATGAATCTCATAATGTTCAAGTCAAGTGGCAGCTGCTCCTGTGTTTTGTGTGGGAGCTGGTGCCCTGCCTTGCATTTGGCATGCTGCAAAACAGGGGTTGCATCAGGCACTGGGGAATGCTGGCTCAAATCTGGAATGGAAGGGGAGGCAGCACCGTGCTGTTGGGACTGACACAGCCTGGAGGACATGGAGACCCTGTCCTAGGTCTCAACATGTTTGGCACTGTGTAACCCAGGGGTTTCTAGCATCTGCAGTAGTCAGTTGGGATTTTTTTTTTAATGTATTTCTGGATTTAAGCAGTTAAAGTTCTCCTAGGTCCTTTTTTTAGACACTAAGTCCTGGATCTAACCCAATGCATATAAGTAGGAAAAATGTGAGGTCTTTGCTCTCACCATAAAGATGTCTATCTGTCTTTTAAATTCATTCCTGTTATTTGCTTCAATAGCTTTGCCTAGCAATAATTTATTCCACGTACTTATTACTTTTTGATTGAAATAGCTGTGCCTGAATTCCCCCTTCTCTCTTCATTTCCTAGTTTTTAGACTGAGCCTCTTGTTTTTCCAGACTTCTCATCAGACTGAAGAGTTTATCTCATTCCAGTTGATCAAACCCTTTTATAATTTTAATATTTCTTCAGGTCTTCTTTTCTCTGATTTTTTCTGACAAGAATAAATAGTTTCCTTTTGAATAAATGTAGATTAAGTCTGCTTATGCCTCCATCTCCAAAAAGGCAGAAAGCTATGTGAGGAAGTAACCATGCCAAAAGCCTGTATTTCAATCTTAAGAGCACTCTATTTAGTAATAGCAACAGAGTATTTAGGGGTGAGAAATTAAATGTCCTATACGCCAATTCCCATGTTCCTTTAACTTGACAGCTCTAGACTTTTTGAGCTGGCAGGGCAAGGTGTAGCTTCTTTTGTGGCTGAAAGTATCCAAAGAACTTCACAAATGACAGGGGATGACTTGGAAACAGTTTTTTACTCATTGCATAATATATTTCTCCCTATTTATCTGACAATGCTGCCAAAAGATGCAGCATACCTCATAAAAAAAAGTTGTATATGGAATTGTGTGTTTCACTGATTTCAAAAAAGCCAGCTAGAGCAACCATAGCTTTCAGAAGCTTAGCTATGAAGATGTGCAATCAGCTCGGAACAACAACTCATCGAATGTCTTTTGTTTTATTAGTCTTTACCTCACACTGTGTTTTCCTTTTTTATCAAGATATGTATTGCAATCTGAATGAGGGTTTTGGACTAATGTCCCATGACATTTGTGGGGCAGCTCCAAAGTCTTGAAGTTACTGTTTTAGCATCCTTGTGGAGTGTGGCCCAGCATGAGTGCCTTTTCTGAAGGTTTTTTCTTGCATCCAGAATGGTCCAGGGTATTGTTTGGGACTGGTAGATTTGTTTGGGGAACACATGCCTTGAAAAGGAGAAGATTCCCCAGCGCACTGCAAAGCTGTGGATTGAGATGTGGCTTCTGCCTGGCATTCATTGAATGGCTGCATCCTACCTAGTTCTTGGGCTGGAGAACAATTGAAAAAGCAAAAAGCAGGAAAAAAGAAAAATGCATTTCAAACTGATTTTGAGCGTGATATTTTTCTGCTCTGCTGACTGAAATCTCTGCTTGTAATCCTGAACTGAACCTGCTCTTCAGGGACTGAAATCTATCTTCATCAAATTCACGCTAGGTACGTACTGTGGGCCTTCTCTTCTCCTCCCACTGGCCTGACCACGGTGCCTCACACACCTGGCAGGACCCCAGGGAAACACCCGGCCCTGCGATGGTGTCAAACATCACCACTGGTACCCAGGGGACGAACAAGGGGAAAGACAAGAAGGGGATTTGTGGGTCTGTAAGGATTGCCTGGCTGCAGGCCAAAGGACAGTAAATTGATACCTTGTTCTATTGGACTGTCTCAAGATGAGGTTGCACACACACTGCCTCCTCCAGACGCTCACCGTCAGCCTGGCAAATGGCGTAATTTTACATCTTCCCGCGTCTACTTCTCCTTACAAAAAGTGACAGAGCTGTTGGAAGGGGAAGAAAGCTGCCGAAGCAAAGGAGGTAACCAAAATAGGGAACCAGGGAAGGTGGGTGGAAACACATTCAACTGCCTTTGCCCATAGTGCCAGCCTTTGGAAAACAAGATGAAGAAGGTGGCCAGAGGGGCACACACCAGCAAACCTGACCCTGTGGTTCTGAAAGTTCGGCCATATTTTAGAGGGAGAGGCTGGAACTGTCCTTGAGTGGTATTCAGCTGTATTCCTGCTGCTAGTAGTGCCATATTATACTCTATTTTTCTATGAGGTCCAGAGATAAATGGAGAAAAAATTAGCATGATTTTCAATAAATATTTTATTCATTGTTTCCCATTAGTATCACTACACATGGTAAGGCAAAGCAGCATTTCTTTAAACATCCAACAACTCCTTCAGTGGCACAGGAAGACCAGTAAAAGTTCAGAGTACTGAGCTATTTTAATTAAATTTTCAGGGCTTGAGGATATAGATAAATTAGAAGGGGAGAAAGGATTTAAGTAGGGAGTGGTTTGGGATCCAAAACACTGTGGGTTTTGTCAGGGAATGACTCTTCAGAGTATAATTCTCTTTATCTTGACTATTTATCAGTGTATCAGGGAAAGGAAAATAAGGTATTGTCATTGCCAGATATGGAAATGAGAGCCTGGTGACTGAGTTTGCATCTCAACACATTGCTAGTTTGTCCTTCAAAAGGGGAGCTACAACACAGAGAATTCAGTCTGTCCTGAAAGGACACAAACTTTGGAAACTTTTTGTAATATGCTCTTCCAGGAGCACAGAAATCCCTGAAAAATGTCATATATGTGTGTGTGTGCACATACACATATTTATTTAGGCTTAGCAAGAAAGAAAATATTTTCCCTCCTTCTTCTTGGCTTTTTCTCATTCCCTCTTTATTTTTATAAAGAAGGAAGAACTCTTCTCCTGTTGAAAGGAATCCTATAGCCTCCAGAAATATTTTCATAACTGCTTTGTTGTCAGTAGATTGCAAAATGAGTGAACCACCAATATTTAACGGTATAGGGATGCCCATCCTGGTTCAGATATGAATATTTCACTGAAAAAAACCCAATCCAGAAGATCAAAAAGAGCGTGTTCTCTTTTGAAAGAAGAAAGTAAAGCAAGCATGGACCAATAAGAATTAAAAAGAAGACAGTTAAGACTGAGTAAATAAAATAAAATGCCCAGAGACAAGTATTCCCTTTGAAAAAGAACATCAGAAGGAATGAAATTAGTGTTCAAAACGTGCTTGACAATACCCCAGTGACAGCAGCGAGGTGGTGATGGAGAGTTGCTTGGTGCATGACAAGCCAGTTACTCCTTGAAAAAGAACTTCATTCCTGTGAAGGACAGTCAAGATGTAACAGTAGATTTTTCTGTTTCTTAGAGTCAGTGGTTTTGTCTAGTATTTCCATTTGTTTTGATTAGTGCTCTATAGGGAAATATACACAAAAAGCAGTGCTAATCACAGAAAGCACTACACTGAATACTTGGTGGGGAAACATCGTGGGCTCAGTGCAAGATTTCAGCACCAAAAGAAAGGTTTCTAACACCTAACAAGGAATTAATAGTAGCAGGTGCAAAAAAAAAACCTTGAAAGAAAAGACTTTCTGTACTGAGATGCTTGGTACAGGAATGCTACATCTGTATCAGAGATGCAATATAATCAGAGCATAATTTATGTACAATTATACATAAAAAATTAAACCAAAACCAGAATATTAGTAGAACTACCAGTGAGTCTGATTTTGGGTTCAGTTAGTTTGGTGAAATTTTTTTAAACCAAGAAGTCTTGAGGAGGGAATAAAGCTGTCAATGCAAACCATTTTGATGCGAAGCATTTACATTTGGAACTGCTATGATGTTTCCCACAGCTCTTTTCCTAATGGAACTTTTCAGCTTGTATTATGAAATATTAAAAGAAACTGACCTAAGTTAAACAATTCAGCAAAATCAGAAAATTTGGTAACATCAGCAAATATTTCAATTAATTTCACCAGTCCCCCCCAAAACGTTGCTTTGATTCAACTTAAGTATTATATTTGTTCTCTTTTGTTTTTCTTATTTACAGCATGAAACAAACAAAAAAATCATATAGCCTTAGCTGAATGTTTCTACAAGGTGTATATATCTATCTATATAGATATATATATAGATATATATATATAACTTGAGGAAAAACAGCCAATGAATATAATCTCTAAGAACTGAATGCCTGTTCACTGTGAAGCTGGACCACTATCAACATAAAACCATTCAGTAATGGGGTCAGGCTGTCAGCAGCAGGAAGAATGTACATCACAAGCTACAAAAGACAAGGTGAAAAGTAAATTTAATATACCAGTAGATAATGCAGGTGCAGACACAACACTGTGAATTTACATGCAGTGCTAGTAAGAGGCTTGTGTTGATCCAAGACACTTTCAGATGTCTAATACATCTGAATGTGAGGGTAACAAGAGAAAAGTTCAAACCTAAACCCAGAAATTAATTACTCAGCTGAGGAAACTCTTATACTGTTCTGACCTACACAACCTTGCAAGCCTTCACAAGAAGCTAACAGATCCTCTCTGGGAAATGCACATTCCTGGAACCCAAAAAGAGTCCTGGTAGAAAAACAGACAGGACCTGCAGGCCACCAAACAGCCTGCAATGAGCTCTCCTACCTCACAGGCATGGGATGAGAAAGCAATTAACACTGGCACTCAACGTATGCTAATGAATAGGGGGCTGTAGATGGGAGTAATACAGCCACATAATGTACTCAAAACCTGGCAAGGATGACCATTTCATTTGGCCAGAAGAGCGTCTGGTCAGCCTCTGGGGAGAAACATAGTCCCAGTTGTTCCACTATGCCAGAGATGGATTGATTTAACCTGTCAAATGGTCGTGTGAAAATCGTCCCAAAGCTGTGGATCTAAAATGGTAGAATCATAGAATATTCTGAATTGGAAGGAACCCATAAGGATTATCAAAGTCCAGTCCTGACCCTGCACAGGACCACCCCAAGAATCATACCACGTGCCTGAGAGCACCGTCCAAATGCTTCTTGAACTCTGGCAGGTTTGATGCTGTGACCAGGGGGAGCCTGTTCCAGTGCCCAACCACCCTCTGTGTGAAAATACTTTTTCCCAATATTAACCTAAACCTCTGCTGACACAGCTTCAGGCCATTCCCTTGGGTTCTGTCACTGGTTGCCAGAGAGAAGAGATCAGTGTCTGCTCCTCTGCTTCCCCTTGTGAGGAAGCTGTAGATTGTTATGTCTCCCATCAGTCTCCTCCAGGCTGAACAGACCAAGTGCCCTCAGCCCTCATATGGCTTCCACTCCAGGCCTGTCACCATCCTAGTAGCTCTCCTTTGGACACTCTCTAAGAGCTTTGTACTTTCTTATAGTGCAGTGCCCCAAACTGCACACAATATTCAAGGTGAGGCCACCCCAGTGCAGAGCAGAGTGGGACAATCCCCTCCCTTGACCGGCTGGTGATGCTTTGCCTGATGCCCCCCCAAGAAGCAGTTTGCCCTCCTGGCTGCCAGGGCACTGATGATTTATATTCAACTTCCCATCCACCAGGACCCCCAGGTCCCTTTCCTGACACTGCTTTCCATCCTCCCATTCCCCAGTCTGTATGTACATCTTGGGTTGCTCCATTTCAGGTGCAGAATCCACACTTGTCTTTGTTGAACAGCTGGTGATCAAACAGCCCTCTAATTTGTCAAAGTCTTCCTGTATGGCCTCTCTGCCCTCAAGGGAGACAACAATTTAGCCTCTTCTGCAAACTTGCTTAGTATCCCCTTGAGTCCTGCATCCAAGTCGTTTATGAAGATGTTGAGGAACACAGAGCCCAAGATGGAGAACCCCACTAGGGACAGGTCACAAGTCTGATGTTCCCCCATTCACTACGTCCCTCTGTGCTCAACCTGTGAGCCAACTGCTCACCCATGGCAGGATGAGTTTATCCAGCTGTGGGCTGGACAGTTTGTCCAGAAGGATACTGACAGAGACAGTATCAAAAACTTTACTGAAATCCAGAAAGGTATATCAACTGGCTTCCTGTGATCAATTAGGTGGCTTACCTTGTCATAGAAGGAACTTAAATTTGATAAGCAGGATTTTACCCTCATGAAGCCGTGCTGCTGTGACCAATGGTTGCATTGTCTTTCAGATGTTTTTCATTACCTCCCAAAATAATTTTCTCCATAATTTTACCAGTTACTGAAGTGAGACTGACAGACTTGTAGCTTTCAGGGTCATCTTTCTTGTCCTTCTAGAAAACCAGGACAAGGTTAGCCATCTTCCAGTCAACTGGGAATGCTCAGTGCTGCTGACAGGCACTCTCATTTTCCATTTTTGTGGGATGCTCTCTTTTGTGGGATGCTATGAACTACCACCCTTTTCCTGCCTGGCCAGGGGTCTCAGCAGCTTCCAGAGAGGAGTGCAGCTGATGGTCCCAACTCACTGCTAATCCCTCTTCCGAGCTTTTCAGCCTCATGCCTGAAGAGACAGTGTCCACACTCTGCAGCCAAGTTCAGCAATGTACAGTGTTTTGGGCCCATGTTTTGAGAGTACAAGAAGGAAACAAGCCTCAGAAAAACTTGAGGTTTGCTATCCAAAATTAGTTTGTCTGTGTTTCACACAAATTCTAATCCATCTACAGATTTCAATCCATCTATCCTATTAAAAAAACCCACACCTTAAACACTGCATTAAAAAAAAAAATAATTTAAAAGCCTATTTAGCCAGCAACTCATACTGGACTTTGTACATAAGCAAAGTACAGTTCTAGAGAAATTTAGAAATAGGAACCTCTCCCTTTTTAATAAAAACAGTCAGTGTATCAGTAAATCATCTTTAACAGATTAAACTGAAAGCACAAGGAAATGCTTGACATAAAATTTTCCATTATGTACTAATTCTAAAGCCACATTGTCCTTGTGAAGCAACAAATGGGCTGCAACAACAAGAAACAAGCAAACAAATAAACAAACGAACTTGCAAAGCCAGAGGGGCTGAAGGCACATTTTCAAATAAGCACAAGCAATTTCAGATTAAGAGGCACTGATCCGTTGCTCAGTGACTTTAGTTTTTTGTTTTTCTTGAATAGTTTAACTAGCTGCAAACGGTTTGAAAACCCAGGCTTTCATTAGAAAGTTGTAGTGCAGCTTGTGAAACAAATGCAGACCCATGCAATGTGGACCACCTCTGCAAACAATAAGCATCTGGAAGAAGCATCATTAATGTAAAACCAGCCCTGAAGTTCCTAGATGGCTCTGAGCTGAACTCGAGCTCTATCAAAGTCACAGATTTTTGTATTTGGACTTTGATTCAATTGTTTACACTTAACTGTACCAAGTAAAACTATTTTTATTGTCACTATGTGAGGATTTACAGAGAAAAAATAATCAAGTCTGTTATTGTCTGTTATTTACACAAAAAAATATTTAGGATTTGACTGAAGAAAAAGTTCTACTCCCTAAAATTAATTGCTTTGCAAATGAAAACCATGCTTGAATTTTGTGATGACAGCTCCAGATGCCCCCGAGATCCTTGTTGAACTGCATGTATACATGGCAGTCAAGGTTAGGACCTGCCAGCACGGAGCAGGTACCTCAGTGCTTCACAGAGCACATCATCTGCAACATCTTCTCTGCAGCCTTTTGCAACCACAGGCATTTCTAGCACTCATCAGCCCAAGCACTCTCCATACAGGGCTGAGGCACACCTGGCACTTACTGTGACAATGTGGTGGGCTCCTTTCACCCTTGTTTCGGTGCTTGTGAGGTCTCTATTGCCCAAATCACTCTGCATCTTTGCTCACCAGCCTGGTCCACCTGCTCTTCACGTGGCTACGGGTCATCATCTCCCTCTGCATTGCTCCTAGTTTAGCACTCTCATTGGGATCTCCAGCCTGTTGACTGACCCTCAAAGTCCTCATCCTCAAAGAGGTTGTAGAAAACAAATCCATGTAGTCAGTACCAGCTGAGCAAGCAGTTGCTGACTCACAACAACTCGGCTCCTCAACACAGCTCCCAGCTCCTCTGTTAACTGAGGACTGAGCTACTCCGAGTCCGTAGTCCTGTAGGTGGAGCAGGTGTGTCTTCCTGGTGTGGGAGTCAGAGTAGCTCTCTCTCAGTGAATATTGGGTAATAAAACACTTACATCATTTGTGATGTGGAACTCAGGTTTTGATTACCCCAGGGAGGGTCTGGACCCTCGAAAGAGGATCCATAAAAAACATACTGCTGAGTCAATAGTTAACTACAATGCTGCAGCAAGATCAAATGAATGTGGCACTGCAAGTAGACATGTCTGCTCTGGACTTTCCTCCTGCATCCTCTGCAGAGGGTGAGTACCCTAGGACTTTGAGAAAGTGAGCAAGGCCACTTTGAAAAGAGCTCTGGGGAAGAGGGAGCTGAGTGTTTGGGAAGCCAGGACTTGCCTTCAGCCTTCTGTGGGTTATTTTGTTTTGTTTGGATTAACACAGCTTCAGAAATTCCTGCAGATTTGTTTTATGGTATGCATTTCCCGCATTGCCCAGGCCATGCAATTTCTTTCAGTTAATTCTTAATTACACAACTGAACCCAATATACTGATGTATGACTTGCTGTATCTGCAGAGCAGTGAATGCCCAGTCCTGGATGGGTCTTTAAGAAAGGACTATGTATAAAAATTGTATAAAAATTATATAAAAAGTATAACTGCTGCTGCCATTTTTAGTGATACACAGACAAGGAAGAGAACAGCCTGTGGCAGGACGAGCAAACACTCCTGGTTTGCTGACATGGACGTGCTCAACACCATTAGCTTGATCTAACTCTGACTCTTTCAAAATACCATGCTCTTAGCCTCAGGCTTTAGGTTTCTTCTCCATGAAATCAACTGAGCACTTGCCTTCAGCCTAACCCAAGTTAAGATAATAAGGGCAGAAGGGCTAAATCAGGGATAAATGAGGGCACAGCAGAAATGCGGGCAAGGGGAACGCTGTCTGTCGCTACCATGCTCCGTGTAAGGGACAGAGGCACCAAACACATCTCTTCATTTTGCACCTCTATGTCTGCAGCTCGGGCAGATCTCAGGGATGGTCCTCAGGTTCTTCTGCCCAAATTCTTTTAAGGATTTTGCCAAAATATCCTCTTTCTTAACCGTAAAATAAAAACCGGGTGTTGTTAGGGTAAATAAAACAAATGCTAGGAAATACTTTGGCATCACTGTGAGGCATGTGGAAAATTAAATGGCATCTGTCCTGGCACAATAAAGGGCCCCTTAAACATACAAGACTGCAGTAAAACACCACCTAACCCCACTGCAGATTAGTCATGTTTTATACGTAGGCAACAATAGAACCAAAGCAACCCAAGTGGGTATATTTTGATCTAGAAATCTAGGTTTGCTCCATTACTATAATTTCCATTTATGCAATGATAAATCCAAATTAATGCGTACCAGAGAAAGGGAGCCCGGCAAACAAGAAAGGAAAAAAAAAGTAAAAGGAGGTTTTCTCCTCTGATATGTGGTGAACCTATTGCAGAAGCACAGGCTGCTGCATTGCCTGAACAGAGGTGCTTTAGCTTGCCTGGCTCTGAGTTGCAATCAATGCTTATTCCATACGGGAAAACCAGGATCGTTCTGAGCTATTAAAGAGTTACTGGAGTCTGGAACAAGAGCTGTTCTCCAAGCATGGGGACTGTGGCAGCCTCTGGCGCTCCATCGATATCTTTCACTAGGACTGGTGCCCATATGAAAAGTAGGAGCTTTCCTTCATGATGCATGCCTCCCTTGGAGCAGTGCTTAAAATAATTGCTCACAGTCGTTTCACTGTCTGAGGGCTTTGTTGCTTTGTCTTGCCTTTTTTTTTGTTTGTTTTGTTTTGTTTTGTTTTTAATGAGGGGATCCTTGTCCAAAATAAAAAAGTCCAAAGATAAAATTTCAATCTATTTTGGGTCCCTTCTTTCCTCCTGGGTCCTGGTTTTACTCTTCCCTGTTCTCAGTGTAACAGCACATGGTTTTGGTTCATTAAGTGGGTGGGAGCAGCCCCCTCTGTAGCTGCTGCTGATTCACCCTCCTAAATCATCTACCAGGGGTGCTGCTGCTCTGACTGTGGGAGTGATGCAGTGAGCACGACCACCTTCGTTTCAGTTTCCTTCCACTGCGCATTCCTGGGACCGGCACACCCTGAGTGACACGGGCTGCCTGGGAGCCTGGGAAACTGCTGCAGTTCTCAGCAGCGTGGCTCCAAAAGGGCAGTCGCATCACTCTACCACCAACATCCTCCCACCAGCTCGCCTGTGAAATAGCTGGGATGTTACCAAACACATCCAAGAAAGCCAGACAGCGAGGAGTCAAGCTTCCCACCCTGTGCTGCCTTTATGTTGCTTGAGGTCAATTACTATAAACTATCAATTTTTCAGGAATGCTATTAATTTAACTGCTGTGTAAACTGAGTTTCTGTTTCTCAGCAATTACAATGCACAAGATCTCAAGCAGTAGTAATGGCTGAGTTTTTATCTCCTTTTTCTTTTTTTTCCCCTTTCCTTCTAGAGTTAACAGTTTCCAGCTGTGTATTCTTTGGATGTGTTTCCACACCAGCTTTTTCCATAATATAGAGCCAGCCCACTTCCAAATCCCAGATGTGCTATTTATTTACTCTGAAGCATCTGGGCCCTGACATGGTCTTGTCACTGCAACGTGGCAAACTTGTGAAAAATCAGAATGGCAGCCAGTTAACAAGCTGTACTACACTGGCAAGTGGTGAGAACAGTTCAAAGGAGAGAGGAAGAGGGGGGTGGTGCAGTGGAAATGAAAAGGGAGCAAATTTCATGTTTGGCTATGCTATGCTGTCTAAGGTTACAAATGACTAGTGGCATTCAAATTAGAAATTGGTGATTTCACTCTTTTGTAAACAGAGACCTAAAGACACTGAAGCTTGACAGAAGCCATCTAGGGTAGCTGTGAGATGTTAAACACCCTCTCTGCAGCCCTTGTGAAGAGCTTCAGGCTCAGGCATGATGCTGCAGGTCTTATGCAAGCTCATACATCCTCCTAAAGAAGCTTGAAATGACCACAGACCATAGAATAAACCAAGAGAAGTATTTTAAATTTCTCTCTGAATTTCCCTGCTCAGGAAGGGGCCAGCAGAAGGATTTTCTGTGCCTGAGAGAAATATTCCCACTGCCATCATGTTGTAACAACAAACCTCTGGTTTTGTTTTAAAATTTGGAGTATGAGGAGAAACGCAAGCCTGCTCTGAACTGAGAACTGCAAGACTGCAGTGAAACAGAAACATGGAGAGCTAAACTACAATGCTTGGTTATGACTGAGATCTTTGGCTTATATTTAGCACTGCCTTCAAGACAAGGAATTGAAATTGCTTTAGGGTTATAGAGCTTTCAGTCATTATGTGGACCAGGTGATGCTGCTTTTGAAGCAGGTGTCAGCATTTGTTTTAAGAGAGTCAGAGTCGCATGTGAAAGGCTGAAGAGTCCAAAGACTGCTAAAGACAGCAAGGGAGAAACAGAACTCTGAGAAAGTGATATGTGACCTAGTTTGAGTTTAACAACGCAAATGTTTGATCACTCAGACAAAGAAGGATTTCTCTACCACTGTAGCTTGGTTGCTCTGCATTCTACCTATTATTTACATTTTAGAGCTAGTAGGATATATATGTTTGCCCTTTAAAACTAAGGTAGGAGATCAGGTAGGAAAGGTGGAAAGAAAATGTTAAAGGAGTGTTGCATGGAAACAGAGGCAGCACTGTTTTCTCTAAGCTAATGATGTTCCTTCCTTCATGTTAGAAGAAAGCAATATGTGATCCCTGTCACAGAGCAAGAAGCAATACCTCCCTGATCTGTCCTCCTCTTCTTGTCCATCCCAGTCTTTCAAGAGCATGTGAGTAAAGGAAGAGTATCTATATATCTTCCTGCAACATAGAAATCAATCTTTCTCAGGTCATTCCCTTTCCTGTGTCCTGTTTTCTATTCATTTAGTCAATAAGGTATGCAGTAGAATAAAAAATTCCCAGGACCTGAAGTAGTTCTGTCAAGGGTTGCTGGAAGATTACTAAAAATTTCACAGAAAATGTTTTTTAGAATTTTATTTAGTGAGATTTTTAATCTTCAGAACTTCTTTTCACAAAACTCGAGTAGTAATTTTGGTACAGTAAGACACAGGAAATTTTGGCTGATCCCCCATGCTTGGGTTTTTTTATTTATTTAAAAAAGTCATATGTCTGAATCAGGAACCTGTTAAAAAGTGCCCAAGTCATGAGAATGGTTGAGGTAATAGAGGTAGCCATCCCTTTTAAAACCTTTCAGCAAAAAAAAGACATTTTCCTAGCCATGAGCAGCAGAGGACAGGGAGGAGTGTGTAGTTCCAGTCTCAAGTCCAGTCTGATCTTTTTCAAGTGCTGTGCTTTTGCCATCATTATAAATACAAAACAGAAAGCTTGCAACCAATATAATTGAAGGACTTGAGCATAAGTATCTACCTTTCGTCCTTTCCTTTAAAGAAGTGCCTAATTCAGGCAGCCAATGGCTCTTACAGTGCTCCAACACCAAGTAGAAGAGGCCCACATACCACCTCCTGGAGGTCTTCACTGCACCCATCATTCCAATGTGGGGTCATTACTTCCAAGTAGTGTTCTGTGGTGCCACGCCAGGCAGTGGCAATGGCTACTGGGGCCCCTAACAACACCTCTCTGAACTGTTTACACAGCAGTGAGATTAAAGCTCCCCATCACCTCAGTTCACTGTGACTATCATTTCCTGAGATCATAACATTACTGCAAAAATTAAACACGATCTTTCCCTGTTGTCAGAAAGCTTTAGGATGCTTTGTAGAACAGCTTATTACACTGTCTGTTCGATTCCCCTGGGAAATGCAAGTTTCACTTAACAGGATTGCTATACATGGCCTTTAACTGTTAAAGGACATCAACTATTTGGGTGCCCTTTCACCCTGACATGTTGCTGCATACAGTGGTATAGAACATCACATCCTAAGCAGCAAAACACTATTATTAGTCTGTAATTCTTGAGAACTGAGCAATGCTCAGCAAAACTCCTTTTGTTTTTGCCATTGGAAGGGCAATCTTGCAGCTATGGCCAGAGAATCACCAAGTAGAGCTTATTTAAAAGAAAAAAATTCTCAAGAGAAAAGAGCCAAGATGAAGTTTTGTAACTGAAACAAGCACAACCACTGCTGTTCGCAACAAAGATGACAGCTATCATGGATTGTAAATTGACCAAATATTTTATGCTGTGAGTGGTATCTGTTTTGGACTGAGTACATTGTCTTCACGCTACATCTGATAGACCAGAAATTTTGACGCCTGCATTCAAAGGAAGGGATTTGATATAAAAGAGAAGTACAGCATTTCTGGGGCAGTGGTTTCTCTGCAGGTATCCTCTACCACCTCTGGGTTTATCACTTTGCGTGCTCTTTAGAAAATCACCCTGGTCATGGCTGGTCCCTTTTGGACAGTGAAATGATAGGCCATTACCAAACAGCCAAATACACAGAAAATGTTAATCTGATTTAGAACTGCACATAAACTCTCTGCAGATTAGTAGTCCTGCCATCATTCAAGGTCATCGCTCTGCTGCAGCCAAAAGAGTAATGTCTCATTACATTAAACCATAAGCACTTTGGCCCTGGGCCGGATTCAGCTCAGTGATGTAATGCTGCAGGCATAAGCTATCATAAGATCCCCAGCAGCAGAAAATCTGCGGGCAGATGGGTTGAGCTTGAGCTGTTGCTGTGGTGGGTTGAAGGTGTCCATAATTCCTGCTTTTCCAGGAATATATCCCTGAATGCCCCTTGTTCACCAGGGAGCCTGTGTAATTGCCATCCTTGGAGGACAATCCCTTCCTACATCAGCCGCGAAAGTGTGGTGGCATTAAAAGCTCCAGCAAGGATCCTGCCAAGCCCAGGATTCAAGGCAAAGCCATTGCCTTTTCACAGACCCTCTAGGGTGTCAGGACTGCCTGCCCTCTTGGGGAGAAATGTGTTCTGTCAGCAGAGAGGTGTGTATTTCCAGCAAGGCAGTAGACCAGAGACTGCTCACAGGGTCCCTTTCAGCTTGTTTGGTACCTAAATACAAACCTGTTTCAGGAAACGTGCCATTTCCTCTTGGGTAAGCAGAAGAGCACTGCCTCTGCTGTGGCAGTCTTAATTTTCCTTCTACTGCCTATCCTGCAAATGTCACATACTCAGAAGCACCTCTTCCCTTTCCTGAAGGCATGTTTTTTTGTGCTATTGGGTTTTTTCTTTTCTAATTATGCATGTTGGCCCTATATCCATATCCTCTCTCCTCTTTACAGAAACTGTAACCTTACAGGCCACTTGAACTTTTCCTGAAATCAGTGGTCTTGTTACTTAAAAAGACGATTAGGCAATTCTCATCCTAAAAGTTTAGGATAGAGTAATATAAAATAAACTCATTAATTTTGATAAACTAGGATATTTTTCCTGAAAAAAGCAGCTGCCACAATATATATCTCATCTTTCTCTAAGTTCTTCTGCTTTATTATTTTTTCCAGAGTCTGTACACACTAGAATATAGCCAGCTTGTTTTGCACATAGCATTGGGAGCCACATTTACCCCCAAGTAATTTGACTGAAGCAGAGGGAATTCCAGGAGACTGAAACTGGTCCCAGCACGTTAGGTGGTTAAAACATTCCTGGTGTTTTTAGATTGGTACTTCTAGATTCCAGCAGTCCCAGGAGTGTGGCTGGTCTCAATGCCTTTGGGTTTTTTCTCCTGCTGCTCTGAGCTCATTAATGGAAAAGGGAATTGAGGAAAAGTTTGTCAATCCCTTGACAAGAAAAAGCAGAGCAATACCCCAGTCTAATTTACACTAATAAAAGTCTTGGTCTCCGCAACCACTGATTATAACTTCAGCTGGAGTGGAAAGAGAACAGAGGATACTAAGAATTTCTGCTGTAAATGAAGTGAAGTCACAAGACTTGGCTGTATTCATCAAAGACACAGGGTGACCTAAGGCACACAGAATTCATACTGAAGGTCTGCTGGTTTTGCTACAATCAGGATACTTACTGAAAGAAGTCATAGAGCTGAAGCATAGTTGCATATGTTTTGCATGAAAAGCACAAAAAATTCTGAATTTATAAGTTGTTAAAAGCACTTTCAATAGCTATCAGCTCCGGACATTGATTCTTAAAATTGATCCCATTTGGAGATCTCAAGTTTAAATAACAATGTTACTATGCCAGCTCTGCCCCTGTTATGTGAGCTGGATATTTTTTTCTGAAAAAGATATAAATTACTGGATTCACAAGAAAGAGAAGAGTGGTTTTAATATATTTGTAGTTCAAGCAAAACCAATTCCTCTTTCCCCAATTCCTCCAAGGGATCTTATATCATGTCTATTGAAGATGCAAGTTTAATGTAAGTTGTAAGTTACATCTGACAATTTCTCAGAAGAAAAACCAAAGCTATTTGGAAAACTGAGGTTCTCTCAGTGGAAATATAAAGTGAAAAATGTCAAATGAAGCATCTCTTTTTTCTTCAGGAAGTTAAGAATGAATTCAAATCACAGAAAAATATTTCAACTATAGGGGCTATTTTTCTTTTTTCTCCTCAGCTGGAAGAGCTCAATGCTGCAAATGTTTAAAATGAAGCCACTGTTTTCAAAATTTTCCATCGAAAATCTAAATGTTTTCACCTGAATTAACATCTTCCAGTGTGAAAAAAAAATAATAGATGTGGAACATTTTAATTAAGAAAGCTTTCTATGCAAGAAATTTCAGCCATCTATAGGAGGAAGCCACAGTAGCTGCAAAAAAGGGGCATCTGGACTAATTCGTTAAACTGGAGAAGATCTCGGGCTGGACTTGCATGGTGCACTCTCTCACAGCTGTCCATATTCTTTAACCATCACCAGTTTTGCTCATGCCAAACAACAGGCCCTTTCCTGGCCCTTGGCCAGTCATGACTCAGGAGACAGTGCATGCCAAGGACCACTGACGAAACATCCCTGTTGTAGGGTGGAGGGGGTAGAGCTTACTCATGCCAATGAGCAGTGCCCCAGTCCTGAGCTGCAGGACTGCCAGATGGATCCAGACAGCTCTATTTAGAAGGACAGGCACAGCCTACAGAGCCTGAGGACATCAGGAAGGGAAGTTGTTATCAGACACAATCGGATGTTGAAATTATACAAAACCAACCTGAAAGTTTCCTGGAGTGACACCATTTAAATGAGCTGACTTTTATCAAAATGCCCCCTCAAGCCTCTAACCCATTTCTTTTGTACAAGGAGAGTTTTTCCTGCTGATCTTCTGGAGCATGGACAAACAAGTGTGAGGCAGGCTGTGCATTCACCTTGCTGGATGCGGGATGTCAGGCCAGTTTATGGTGGTGTGTGCACTGCCTGGGGCCAGCATGCAACTCAGGGGTGCTTCTAGGACCTTCTCAGTGCTTCTGTCCAGTGCAGCTGAGGGTAGGAACACAGGATGTATGGTGGAGCCTGGGGACACTGATGGCTCATCTGTCCACATGGTAACAACAGCAAAAATAAAAGCTGGGCCTTAAGCCTTGGATATTAGCAAACACACTTCAAACAGAGCATAGATGGATCCTCCCTCCCTTTGTCTGCCCAAAGGCAGCAGCTGTTTCCCTTATTTAGGTGGCCTTATTACAGTGCTGGAGCAATTAAAGTAGCTGCTGACCTGTGGAGAGAGCTGGGACCAGGATGGAAGAGGGGTAAGAGAGAGACCAACAGAGTAAGCAGCTGCTGGGGAAGCACAGGGTGGTGCATGTGGTTGAGGGGACACACACAGTGAAAGTCAGTTCAACATGTGATGGCGAGACCATTTTGCTCCTGCTGCTAAGGAAGGGGTTATAGCAATGGGTACTGCATGAGGAGAGTGTCCCTCCCAGGGCTGTCCCTCTCCCTCCTTCATTCATACATCTGACCCCATTACCCACTAGAGCAAGTAAAAGCCGCATCCATCCGAGATTTTGACTCAAACTCCTGAGCAACCACCAGCCATCTGAGGGTGGGTCAGCGGGCCACGCTGCATGGATGTTTGGATATCATTGGCAATCATGTACATTGCCAGAGCAATTTGCCACAGCTGCTGTATGAGAAGTGACACACCACTTTCCTGCTCTGAAGGATAGTGCTCTGCCATATCAGCAAGTTGTTTCTAGTGATATCGTGAACCTTAGCCTGAAACATGAGGAAACTATTTGTGGGGTGAACCCCAGAACAAAAAGATAGAAGTTTGTTCAATATTATAGCAATATCAAGGCACATTAGTACCTTCAAAGACATAAAAGGAATTTTTAAGCCATATTCTATCCTAAGGAGATGTCTTAGCATTTTGCCACTCTTTGTCATATTACATTTTCCGCATTAAAATATAAGCATGCACAGGAACTGTGCCTTTTTGTAAAAAGGGATAGTAATATTTGGTCGTTTAGAAAGTCAAATACTGCTCTTGGATTAGATCTCAAGCAGATGCCAGGGAAGCTCTGCCAAAAGCACAGTTGCTAACCTGGATGGCAAAACAGATGAATTGCTGGACACAAGCATGTCACAGCCATTTTCTGAACTTTTTACTATGGGCTACTTTTTTAAGGAATTAAAACATAAAGAACTAAAGGAAATCCAGTTTTTGAAATAACAATAACAGGGTAAACAGGCACTGTTGATGCAGACCAGGGCATTTGAAGAGCACATTATTCAACACAAGCAAAGGCAGCAAGGTGTTGTGGGGTGTCACACAGTCCTGTGCTGTTCCTGCTGTGCTGTACCTGGCTCTCCCAGACCTGCTGCTCTGCTGTTCACAGCGGCAGGCAGTGCAGCACTCCTAGAAAACTTGCTGACTGATTTTCAAAGTAACTTTGAGCCACTTTTAGGACCTAACCAGAGCTGGTTAGAGAAGCTTAGATTATAATAAGCACTGCTCAACCTAGGGAGCCTGAGATGACAGATAACCATCAGAGAGAGGAAGGCAGCTCCTTTTCAGGAACTGTCCAGACTCATTCCACTTCTGGGTTAATTCCCAGGAGAATCCATGAGATGTCTACAGTTTTCTGCCAAAAGCAGCTCTTACAGACATTACCTCCTAGAGCACACCCTTGGGAAGAGACAGATACAGTGTACTGTGTCCTGTGATCACACGGAGAAAGACAAGCATGCTGACAAGGAACTGGAGCATATGCCTTGATTTTGTTCATACTCCTTTCTCCCTATAAGAAGTTTTGAATTATTACAACTACACTAATCAAATCAATGCTGGACAACCCCACAGTCAAGGCATTGATTAATAAATGAACGAATGAATAGATTAAGGATGCTGTAACCATCCCTCAGTTAAATAAAATTGGATTTAACTCATTAGTTGTAGCAGCTCAAACAACTCAGGACCGATGTTCAGTTCTACCTGCAAATGAAGGAATTAGAAGCACATATATGAAGCGTTGTCCCGGTTATGGGAGAGGGGTAGAAGTCCGAGACCAGCAGAGAGTCCTTTTCCTGAGTTGCAGCTCCACACGTTTAGTCCCAGAGGAACAAGACACAGACACAACGTGCAGGGTGAAGGTCAAAGCTGATCTGGTTTTATTGGTAACATGGTGGGTTTATAAGGGCAGAAGAGGGGAAGTCTGGGATAGGGGGACACCTGGACTAGGATTGCTCAGGTAACATGACCTGCAGGGGAAGAGGAGGGTGGTTCAAAGCCCGGACACAGGGGATTGGCCAGGGCGGTTATTTCCCAGGTAGCCTGACCTGCAATGGCTGCCAACATCTCCAGAGAGAGGGATGTCCTTGTCTCCAACAGCAACACCGTGTGTGGGGAGAACTGCCAGGGCTGTGGGGTCTGTGCAAAGGCAGCTCAGCCTGGCTCTGATGGGGATGACAGACTGATCTGGCCCACTGGGTAGGGACAATGTTTATTGCAAGGAAGCCCAGCAGCACATGCTGGTTTGGACAGTCAAAACCGAGAGGCAGAAGTTGGATGCAAGATGATTTTATTTGAAGAGCAGCAAAAATCACACTGGACAAAGACACATCAGGCAGAGGCAGGCAGGTTATCTGCCCAGGCTCCCAGGGAGATGCTGCTTCAGACTTGCCCAGGCAGTGGCTCTTCCAGAGCGAAGCAGGAGCCCTGTGGGATGGTGGTGGAGTTGGGAATGTGGGTAAGGGGACGAGCAAAGAGGGGAGAGGAGTCATGAGGAGAGGGGAAGGGGAGGAGAAAAGAGAGAAGACTCAGTGCTGAAGCAGCCCAAGGGCTGTAGGGCCGTTGGGTGAGGCTTTAGCAGGGCC
>JAWMRA010000078.1:128705759-128731425 GCA_035584735.1 Pseudotriccus pelzelni | reverse complement strand
CAGAAGATTCAAGAAGGATGTCTTTGGTTTCCTTCCACTCTCTGAATTCTTCTGCAGTCCTGAGCCTATCCCCAACAAAGCGTAAAATCATGTATATTGTACTGAAGACTGGCTATGATGCCTGGCTCAGTGAGAAGAATATGGTTTATTTTGTAACCTAGTCTCCACAGCTCACACAAAATTTCCTCTTCAGCCACTACAAGGTTCTCACTTAGATTTCATTAACTGCATGAGAATAATGAGAAAGAGGTGAATGGGTTAGGAAAAAATAAATCAATCTATCAGTCAGGGGAACCACAAGAAGAGAGCGAGCTGTGTGTATGGGTATGTACGTTATTTGCTAGATGTAATTGTATTTGCTAAAACAAAAGAAAAAACACACTCATCTCTCCACAAGAGTGGTCTGCTGGGCATATATCACCTAGCAACTGGACACAGTTTTCTCCCCACACCTTGAAACCCATCACTAGCCTCCCACTGGCGTTTCAGCTTTATCAACAGTTTTGCGTGTCACTAGGCAGAATTCATCCTTGGCTGCTGAACCATGGAGTTATATCAAGAATTGATTTGCCCTCCAATCTGAGTGCTGTAAATTACCTAATATCCCTTGTTTCCCCTTTCCCAAATTAAATAGCAAAGAAAGCGTCTTTCTGTTTAAATTTTCATATTGTTGTGTATTGACTTAACACAGATAAGGCTCTCAGGTAAGTTTGGGGAAATCAGCTGAGCAAAGATGTACAAATTGTTTTTCTGGGAGAAGATAAGTGGTGAAAGATTGAAGCTGTAAAGTAGCTGTACTGCTGATTATTGCCTGTATCACTGCAGAATAAAAATCCAACTAGCTAACACAGGGCAACACGTCCGACAGTATCTAACCACCCAGCAGGCATCAGCCTTTTAATTAGGGAGAAGTATGCCATGCATCTATTAGTAATTCCACCAGCCCCAGTGACACTGAAGGAAAAAGCCAGTGCTGTGCACAGTGTAAGGCTGCCACATCCCACCTAGGAGGCAAGCGTCTACTTGTACCACTGCTAGATAACAGAGCAAGGCTGCCAGACCTTCAGCTTGGCCTTGCAGCCAGCTCCAGTGAGGCAGGCAGGACTTGGAGTGGGCTGCTCAGCCTGGCAGGTGGGATCGGCATGTAACAGTCCATCCATCCTGCTGTTTGGGACTAACAAAACGCCGTGGAGTGCTCAGACACCAGGGACCGCCCTCTCCTGTGCGGTATCTCCAGGATGATACCTCAAAGGTAGCACTTCCCTGGGATGTTCCCCTCTGCTCATGGGCTGGGGAAAGGAAGGAGAGTGCAGAGCAGGCTTCACACCAGCCTGAGGAAGTGCAACCCTGCTCCTGGGGTCTGCCAGTCTCACTGAGTACCCTCTGACTTTTTATGGTTGGGGGATGGGAGGTGTCCCACCATTACAGAGAACAACTGGAAGCCACTAATGGGTCTCACCAGGGGTCTTTAGCTTGGCTGACAGATTCCAGAGTGAATAGCTGTCAAAGAACAACGAAGAAACTGCAAATGGCGGGCTGTTTAATCACTGTGAATACCTTTGTCCAAGCCCTGTCTATGTTGAAGTTCCTACTTCAATCTTAACATTATCTGGCAGAGTTAGAAAGTTACCTGTGTTGACCAGATCAGAGATGGAGTCCTGCCTCCCTGTCAGCTTTACCCATGACATTAGATTAAGGCTGTTTCTCATAAGTAAAACAGAAAAAAATCATGTCTATTCAGCTCCTTTACAGTCTCAGAACTCTCAGATTCAGCTCTTAATCAAAAGAAACATTGCTTTTTAAAAATCTTGTTACAGCTTTCTGTACAGGTTGCCGTGGTGCTCTCATGCCTTTGGCGGAGCACATTATTCCTCCTCCTGCTCAACCAGTGCATCCAGCCACTTTGTAAGCTGCTTTTCAACCTGGACAGAACTCTCAGATTCCTTTTAACAGACATCAAAAACACCTTCTTCAGCTCAGAAGGATAATAGAAGATTTCCATTACCTGGCACACACAACTATTCTTTAATCACTGATCTAGGACACGAACACGGTTCCTGGAAACACCACCCAGGTTTTGCAGCAAAGGGGTGGAATTGGGCAGAAGGATGACTCCAGCACGGACACTGCTCCTTGCAGGGGACCCCTTGAGTACCTGCTGTCACTGAACAGCACTCAGCTCTCCAGACGTGTCCTTTCAAACAGTTCTCTCTCTAGCAGGAAAACACGAGTAAAATAAACACATTTAATTGTTTTTAATAAAGACAGACCATAAAGAAAGGTTTTTCTTTGCTGTGAATGATACACATTGATTTTCACTATTTAGAGAAACACATCACCATTTATCTACATTGCTGCTAGCCTTCTGTTTCATTACCAGAAATAAATAAGCAGCTAACTCACGAGAAAGATCGAGGGTTTACTTATGCAGCATACTACATAGAGTGTACACAAGAAATAGCTCACAATAATGCAGCATTTGTTAATACACATCAGGAAAGTTAACAGAAGATTAGGTCTTTGGTAAGTATCAACATTTGGTAAGCCTAGATGTATCAGGCTATATTTCTGACACATAATCCTACTAAATTAAATTGATTTGCATCACTAGATAAATCTAAACTCCATAAAGTTGCTATTTTTAACTTCTGTAATAAATTTTATTCCCTTCTAGAATTTGGTTAGTTCTTTACATTTTATTACAGATATTTGCTTTGCTGCAAATAGCATTTGGTGGTAAGGCTTCTTACTAGGATTCTGTTTGCAAATGAATCCCAGTATTACTGAAGCCCTGGAGGAAGTAAGGTATTTGGAGCATTTGAGAAATAGGATATTTGGATCACTGAGGGATGAGGACTTCTATCAGCTCTTTCTTTCATTAAAGTGTATGATCAGGCAGTATGATGCTGAGGGATAGGGCTGCTCTTTGTGTAATCAGAAGGCAGGGTACTGAGTTTACTTTGTATGTATAAAGACCACGGTATGCTCGCTTGGTCATTCATCACCCATGTACCATTGGAGTATTCACAGTCACCAGCCTGCTCACTTTAAATTAGAAATGATTCCATCCCAGAAATTCTTTTGCTAGAAATTCCAGTTTGAATTTTGGAATTAATAGCAGCCCCACAATTTCCAGGGTTCATGTTTATTGATCAAGATATTAGTCTAGCAAGGCATCTAAAACTAATGTCAGGAGACTGAGGAGCCACAAGAGCACCCCTTCACATGCCTCACAAGTTCCTTCTGAACTCCTCTCTTTTCACCCCTATCCAAAAGCCAAGCATCGCTCAAGGGTCTCATATTGAAGCGAAGTAAGTGATAAAGCACAAAGTTGTTTTCCTTGCTTGGTGGCATTTCAGTCTATAGAAGATGTACAGAACTAATACAGACACATGTTAGCTGTCCTAACAAAACCAATCAGGAAGACTTGCAAGAGGCTTAAGCCTGAAGCAACGATGTCAGAGATGCTCAGATCATGTTTGGGGACAGAGCCTGGTACATTCTAAAGGGTTCAGGTAAATCACATTCAATACAGACAGAGAGCACAAAGATTTTCCTGCCTGCCCAGTAAACTCAGCTGCAACGACGTACATTTAACATCAGCAGAAAGTCTCTATATTTATTGCATGGGGGACCCCAAAGGTAATCTGAACTTTGTACCTAAGCTCTTTTGTAAAGTGTTTCTGATTAGACAGTAATTTACACTTTGAGTTGCCAGAAATCTTCATCAAGTACAGTTGATCAAACTTTGGTGAAGGAACAAGGCATGGAATTTTTAAATCATACCAGATTACCTTTCCGGACAATTAGAGATACTGACTTCCAGACAGTGAGTATATTAATGTGTGTGTTTCTGCTCCCAGTGAAATAAGAAGAAAGTAGTAATATTTTTTGGAAAAAGGCTATGCTTTAAAAATTTTTTATATTTCTGGCACTACGTGTTCTCCCAGCCTTTACAGAATACTTTACAAAAGTATTTAGAGTAAAAAAATCTATTATAATCAAGGATGTTTCCCTTAAAAAGTAAAACAATGCCTCATTTACACACTTTGACTTCAATTTAACAGCTCTTTTTAAACACATTTTTCACTTAAATCCCAGACTAGGACTTGGTACAAATCTTAAACAATATAATTACACTGCTGACTTAGCTCTTCATTAAAATATATTTTGTTTACTTTAGTTCATTTGAATCAGAGAACAACTACTCTCTTCTAAACACAAGGCAAGACATTTTCAAATTTAGTATATTTTTATAAAAGCTGTAACATCTATTACTGTGCAGAAACAAGACGAAATGTTTACAGTGGAGTGGCTGTTGTGCATTTCTCCTGATTTTCCACCCTCATGACTCAAGCCTAGAGTGAATTTCTTCCTTCTCGTCTGTGAACTGTGACGCTTCTCATCCATTGCATTCCTGGTACTACTGGAATTACTTCAGACTCTCCAATGCAATTAGCCCACAAGAGCCAGAATGAAAAAGACAAACAGAATGAATTTTGTCTTCCCTGCTTTCTTGGGATCAAAACCAGGATTTAATGAATTCCAAATTTAAAAGTAATTTTAATTTAATGAATTTTCTATTTGTTTGCTTACAGAAGTAGGCATCAGTCTTCAGTGACCCTTCTCCCTAAAAAAATGACAGAGCAGAAGTTGTTTCCCAGGCACTCAAGGCTCGTGGAAAATGAAGTGCTTATTTAAGCTTTTATTACGGCATGATTTCTCACGCTGTAAAATTAAATTGTTCCAAAATTCCCTATCATTTAATTCGTCATTCAAGTAATAAGATGGAGACCTTGATACTAAATTGTGCTGAGTTGACTTTTGCAAGTGTTTCTAAAATAAACCCTGAACAGTAGAACTGAAGCTTTCTAGAGATCAGGTGATTTTTTTCCTCCAAGAAAAACAAGATGTAGAACTTGGCCAAGACGGCACACTTGTATTGCAAGCTCTGCTGTTTCCGTTAACCACAACCCAACATCTTTACAGAAAGGGCTGTGCTCTGGTTTGTTTGACTTTCTGATTCTGGGCCCACTGAAGAATCAGATGTCGAAGCTTAAAACCTGTTAAAATACATCTTGGTTTCGGAGCTTAAAAGCTGATAACCCATAATTCACGATCTAAAAATATACTTATTAGCAGAAAGGAAGGGTCCATAAAGATGACAGATGAATAATGAAAGGAATTCTATTTATATGGGTCAGATCCTCTCACAGTCTCTCAACGTGCAATATTCTCACCTCAGTGGGTCTATGAGGGCTGTGCATCCCTACCTTCCCAGAGTAATACCTTCTGCTACAGAGCATTAAAACAATTACTTTCCACAGAAGCTTGTTGTATCAAAACATAGCTAAACAGTCACAACACACGCTAGCACAGGACTATCTGTTGTCCTACACCATGTCCTAGATGAGCAAACTCTTTCCTACTTGTTATATATATGTGAATATATATGAATATATATATATATGTATATATATATATCTCAAAAACAGGATTTGAATTTCAGGCAGATAGATTTTTCACTACAGCAGTAACTTTGTGTAACACAGGTCTCATGGAGACCACTTTAAGGGTAGGATCAAAACAAAACTCAGGATTTGAAAAGAAAAGAAAAAAAAATACATGAATATTGGACAGCAGGGAGACAACTTTCCCTCTGAGGCTGGACGGGGTTGTTACAAAGCAACCCTTGGAGTTGTTCTTTGGTAGATCATTAGATAAACCCTTTCACTTCCGCTGCAATGCTCAAGAGCCTAATCTCAAAGACATTCTAGGCTTTCTTAGTGGTTGTGCAGTTGTGCTAACTAGGAAATAATTTTGCACAACAACATGCAAAAAGTGACCTTACTTTTACCATCACAAGTCCACACTGCAGAAGGGATTTTGGCAGAGGAGATGTCCTAGTGATCCTGAAGCGTTTCCTTCAGAATGCACCTCAGGAAACTGCACTCGGGTTCAGGAGGGTCACTTCCCAGTGTGGGTTACTGAACCACAGTGGGGGTGCCAGGGGTGTGGGACAGGGCAGGATTGCACAGAGCTGGGGCACCCAAATCTCCCACAGCAGGGGTGTGCAGGCAGAGGATCCTGCCTGCCCAGACAAGGAGTGGTGTGTGCGATGCCCACAGCCTGGGAGGCAGTTGTGTCTGTGTGCACGAGTCCATGTGTGTGTGGCACATGCTGGGATCACTTACAGAAGGTAATTTAGAAACTTGTAGTTGCGCGTTGCCAATTGTGACTGGATTGTGGTTTATCTGTTGTGGCTGATATCGATCCTGAATGTATTGCTCATTATTGCTAGTTCATTACACATCATTAAAGAATCAATACACCACTCCAACACATTAAACTGCGTGAATTGATTGGCATTCCCTACAGAGTTTAGTCAGTGAGAGGAACAATGAGCTACCTTTTGTCAAATCCTCCTCAATTTGTCTGGATAACCTGGCTGGTGAACCCTTAGAAGTTTCTCATGCATCCATGGGACCATGAGGAAGAGAACCACCTTTTTCCTTCTGTATCAGTCCCCCGTGCACGTGCTGTTGCAGCACACCCCCGAAGGCAGCACTGCAAGGGCTCACTGCATAAATATAGTTAAGTCTCTACATGGTCAGAGTGTGGGTACTTCAGTCTGGGAGCAGCTGGCCAAGAGTGTGACAGCAATTAACCCAAACATTTTTCTGTCCAAGTCACTGATGATGATGTCTGATCCATCTTCCTTCATCTTCCTTGGTTTCTCCATTTTGAACTCCTGCAGTGGAGCTGGGTAGGGCACAGCAGTCGGTGTTGCCACAGCAGAGCTGTGGGTTTGTCAGGCAGCGTCAGCAGGAGTGCTGCTCATGGAGCTACAGCCCCTCGTTTGCGACAGGGTTTTGAATATTTGAATACCATCCAGTGCCAGCAGAGGGGACGCAGAGGAAGTTCTCACTGCAGCATCAGCAACACAGACTGATACGTTAACTGCAGTTGTTTTGCCCAGGAAAAGGACATTTTTATCCTATGCACATTTATGCTCGGCAGTAACTGTCTGACAGAGAAAAAGGAAGCAGTTTAACTTTGATGGCTGATTTTAAGTTTTCCCGCTCTGCCGCATGAAAATACAGTTGGCAGTGTATGTTCACAGAGAGCACATTAGCGCTGAATTCATTCAAACCTCTCCACATGGGCAGGAAAAGGACTGGGGCTATTCTTAAATTATTCATGGCAAGCTTTGGCAATGTACTTGGTGTCAGCATTCACTGCTTCTGCTCCGTAATACCTCCATTGTCCCACGTCTCCCATGTTCAGGCTCAGCATTTCCAACAGCAATAAATGCATTACAGATTTCCAGCACTATTATGCAAAGTCAGGGAGAAAAGCACTAAGGCAGCTGCACTCCAAAACGACAAGGAGGGCATCACCTCTGTCTCTTTCTTTTGCTGGTGATCCTGTGCCTCTTTTTCCAGAATGCAGCTCGTCCTTTTAGAAGGGTAGGACATATTCAAACTCTTTCTCCACTTTTTCCACTTTCTTCTGTGCCGATAAGCAGTGCCCTTGAAAGTCTCTTGGCTGGGCAGAATAGTGTAAGGAAAAGACTTGGGGCACAGGAATGAATGGCAATAAACAGATCTGGCAGCAGTAAATGAAGGTGTGTGAATGCCTCTTCCAGAGTACCCTCATTTTGTCAACTCCCACATCATCCTCCATTCACCCTAAAATTCACAGTTGTTACTCTTTCTGTTGACATATGTATGACAACAGAAAACTCTTCAGCTATGGAGGCATAATTCTGTATCAATCCACCACCACTAACCAGCTGATACTGGAAGTTACTAAAAAATATATTTATTTAGAAGTGTCTTCCCTGGGCTCTCTGATACTAGCTGTATTCCTTTGAGAATAAAATGCAGGTTGACTTTTGCAGAAAGAGCACGTTTGTAGGCAGTCAGGAGGCTTCAGTTTGGGGTGAGACATCCCTCTTTAGAAAAAAAGGCACTTCCTTCTCTGCTTCCCACTTCCCCCCTGCTGGCTCTGCTTCTGTGCCCCCCTTCAGGGGAGCTTTGTGAGCGAAATCTTCTCACTTCCCCTTTAATATCTTCTAGACCAGAGTAGTGGAGAAATATCCACACAAAATTATATGGCTAACTTTTCCAAAAGCCAAAAAGTAAAAGGACAGGTCCCCAGCATGGTGTAGGACTCCAATATAATTTTTAGATGATTTTGAAAATTTTTCCTTTCGTATCACACAGTTTTCCTCCAAAGCACGTGATTGAACTGAACTTCAACAGCTTTGTCTGGGTCCCTGTTCACAAGTTTTCCTTGTACCACACTTGAGATGAAATAAAACTGCTGAAGCTCCTTTAAAGTTGCAAAATGTGCTGTCTGAGATTGCTGCCCTGGGGTTTGGTGTGGAAGAAAGGAAAATGGAAAATATAATTTTCCCTAAGTCCCTGTAGTCCTTTGTTAGAGCATTTGACTCTAATCCTCCTTAATCGTAAGAAGTTTATTATTTGTTTAATGTTGCTTTTTTGCCCTGAAAATAACCGAATTAAGAGAAACAGGATGATTAATAGTTACTTATGCAAATAATAAAGTAAAGTGGCAGCTCCTTCCCATCAGCAAAGCACTCAGGCCAGTCGCATAGGGAAGGCCATGGGGACAGGGATGCTGTAAAGCAGGGATGGAGGGAGCCCATGCCCAGTCTTGCACCAAAGCCTGTAGCTCCAGCAATAGGGACAACTGAAGCTGTTGGAGACCTCTGCTCCAAATGACACCTAATTCACACTCATGCCTCCTTGTCACAGCCAGGAGACTGACTGCCAGGAGATTGCCATTGCTTATTTTTGAGGAGGATGAAGGGCACAAGGCCAGTGGGTCCCCAGACAGAGGGCTCCAGGACCACTGTCCATGGAGATCATTTCATTTCACTTACAGCTGACTCTCCTCCAGTTTGTTCAGTGGGTATCTTAGGTCTTCATTGCAATGAAGTTACTGGTCTGTGATGGCAACTGAAAACACATACTGCTTTCTTCTCTACAGCCACCTATCCACCAGCAAGCGGAATCTGATTTTATATTTAGTGAGTGTGCCAGAGGGAAAAGCGAGAGCTAATAGCCTTTCATTCCTAACTGCTGTAATGCTGTTCTCCTTCTCCATATCCACTTGGAGACGAAATTCAATTAAAACATCCTTGCCAATTTAGAAAATGATTAACATGTTAATGATTTTGCCATTTTACAGAAGGGCAACAAGGAGAGAGAAAATAGTTTAGCAAATCCATCCGTGGTGGTGATGAAGAGTGGGCACTATGTTTGAGAAATCCCAGCCCCAGGCCAGAGCTGCCTCCAGCTCTCCCCTTTCCTGGGGCAGAACAGTCTCTTCCACCACCAAAAACAAACCCAAGTAGTGCAGGGATGTCAGGGAGACCACAAGGCAGAATTCGATGAGGATAGACTAACATGGGGTAATTCTTATCAGCAGAGGCATAAGAAGAGTAAGCACAGTTATGTTAGACCCACAGCAGCTCAGTGAACATCGTTCTTTCTTGCCAAAAGGACACAGATTTATTGCTCTATATCCAGTGTCTTTGCACTTGTTTGAAATCCATGTTAGGGCTGGGCTGCAATTTCTGCAAGCAATTTCTGCTGTGCCTGTACGTGATGCTGTCAGGCACAGCAGGACTCCAGCCCATTGCTACGGGTGACCACACAGAGTTCAACAAGGAAAAGTGCCGTATTCTGCACCTGGGATGGGGCGACCCTGGATGTTCGTACAGACTGAGGAATGGGAGGATGGAAAGCAGTGCCATGGAAAGGGACCTGGGGGTCCCAGTCAATGGAAAGTTCAATATGAAGCTGAACATGCAGTGCCCTGGCAGCCAGGAGGGCCAACCGTGTCCTGAGAGGCATCAGGCAAAGCATCACCAGCCAGATGAGGGAGGTGATTGTCCTGCTCCGCTCTGCACGGGGGCAGCCTCACCATGAATATTGTGTGCAGTTTTGGTCGCTGTAATATAAGAAAGATAATAAGTTACTAGAGAGCATCCAAAGGAGAGCAACAAAGGTGGGCCTTGAGGGGAAGTTGTATGAGGAGCAGCTGAGGTCACTTGGTCTGTTCAGCCTGGAGAAGAGGAGACTGAGGGGAGACCTCACTGCAGTTACAACTTCCTTGGGAGGGGAAGAAGAGGGGCAGGCACTGATCTCTTCTCTGTGGTGCCCAATGACAGCACCGAGGGAATGGTCTGAAGGTGTGTCAGGAGGTTTAGGTTGGATATTACAAAAAGGTTTTTCACCCAGAAGGTGTTTGGGCACTGGAACAGTCTCCCCAGAGAAGTGGTCACAACACCAAGCCTGGCAGACTTCAAGAGGCATTTGTACAATACTCTCTGGCAGATGGTGTGACCCTTGAGGATGGTTCTGTGCAGGGCCAGGATTTGGACTTGATGATCCCTGTGAATCCCTTCCAACTCAGCATAAACTGTGATTCTGTGGTAGTCCAGTGTGGGCAAAGGGTGGGAGACTCTTGTTTCGGAGCACACCAACTGCAGGGCACTACTAAAAACAAGTAGGAAAAAAAGCTCAATTCCAAAGTCAGGTTAAAACCCTCACCTCTCCCTAACTGCTCTTACTATTGCCCAGAAAAACATTGCAGATTTGGGAATGGTAGGAGCTTGCTGTTTCCTTTTTATTTTTTCCTAAAAGGAAATACTTACAGTATTGCCAAATCTCAAATCTGATGTGCCATTTATGCCTTCTTCAAGGAAAATTTCGGAGAGTAGAGGTGGGAACAACAGCAGCTGATGTTCCTCCCATACTTTGGCATTGGGAGCAAATACAGTGAGAATCTGCCTGGTATGTTTATGTTGGAATGCGAGAAAAAGAAAGGAAGAGAGAAAAGAAAAATAAAAGAAAGAAAATTAAAAGAGAAGCTCTTATAAAAAATGACAATGTCAAGAGCAAAGGCATTAGGAGCTCTGCAGTGGCTAAGCAGCGAGGATTTGCCTGCACGATGTTGCTGATCATCATGGCAGCAGGACAGATGTTGTTGAGCACCTTTTTTGCAAGAGTTGTGGGAGGCAACTCTGAGGGTCTTGTCTGAACTCCCCACTTGGGATTTCACTGTGTCTTGTCTCTCCCTAGACTTGTACAAGAGCCTATTTGTACAAGCCTTGCCAGTTCACATCAGGGGCTACTTGTGAAAACAGTGGTCAGTTTGGGGAGCACCAAATGTACAATGTACCAAATGGGTAATTTTCCCTTGTTTATGACTTTCTGTGAAAATGACCCACATATTTCTGATTGCACAGTTTGCATAAACTAATGGCGGCTGATGGATTAACCCAAAGGCCAGATTCAGCAAACTCAGTGAGACTGTAACACTAAGCCATAACTACTCTGTTAGGAGACATTATAATCTAGCAGCTTTAAAAAAGAGCAAGGCTCACCCCTCCCTCACCCCCTTTGTAAGATTGCCTGGTTGGAGTATATTTTACAAGGACTTCTGGCAGCAGCACGGACTTGCTAGCTCGATTAGTGTGACAGAGCGTGACAATGGCTTCTCTCTGAAGTTTGCTGGACCCCACAGCTAGATCAGGGCTGCACAGTTTATCTTGGACAGATGCAGCTTCTGCACCAGCAAAACAGTTCAAAAAAGAGGGAGGTGACTCTAAAGCCATGGCTGTCTGACAGTATTAATGGCAGCGCTTGGCTGCTCCAGCTCACAAGCCTTCCTTCTGTGTCTCCGATAGCTCCGCTTGACGTGGTTAAGTTTTTCTCAAAAGGCCTGACAAGCTTCAAATGGAGCTCTTTCTTTTCATTGGACAAATTACTCAGGACACAAAGATGACTTTTTCAACCCCCCTGCCTGCCAGGATGTTGCTAGAGACCACAGCTGAGGCTGCCTCCCCTTGCGCTGTAAGCACACACAAAGAGATGCCGCTCTTATCCCAATGGGTGCACTCACTGCTGGTCCATAGATTTGTTTGTTCTATAGAGAAACTGCATTTTGAGCACAAGAGACTCAAAGCTTGGAGATGTTTAGAGAATTTGGGGCAGAAGGCCAGTATTTGGACTACTCCCTTGCACAGAGCAAAGCACTCAGGTGTTGGGAAGACAGACAGCCCTGGAATACCAAGTCTGCCCTGGCTGTCCAAGATAACACCTCTGTCCTTCAGAAACCTCTGGTGACTCTGGATTTCTCCTCAAAAGGGCAGACACAGGAAGGAACAGGTGAAGAGACTGATCCAATGCCATTTAAAGCTGGAAAATAGAGCTGAGGCTTTTCCCCACCAGCAGAACATCCTCCTTTCCCTTTCCATACTGACGGTGCTTCTCAGTTATGTCATCCTTTAGCTGGCAATATTTGTGAACAAGAAATAGCTACGCATGCCTGCCTCTGGGATTAATTCTGAACCATGCATCTGCAGAATGTGGAGCGAAGTAGGAAAGTAACTGTTGAATGTTTTGGGAATTCTGCTGCAACCTTTCGTCAAGCTGGAAGAGTTACACTGTGGGATTTTGAAGGCATCCCAGTTACTCCAGAGAAGCGATGGCAGGCTGGCCACATTCTCCAAGTGTTTGCTGAAACGCCCAGAAAGCACCTGTCCTCTCCTGGTGTGCTCTGAGGGGCCAGTCTGCCTCAGGGACCCTCTGGTGCTGTTCATATGAGCTGTGGTACATATGCACAAAACTTGCTGGGCTAAGGCTTGGGAGTGGCTTAACCATGAAACACTAAAACAACAATCAGAATTGCATTTCAAGACAGAGATTGTTTCTTCTGGCTTAAACTGCAAATGAAAATGTAGATGTAAGGTTTGCTCGGGAAGACACTCATTCTTCAAATGCCAGTGAGCTGACTACTTCTAGTAAGATTTTCTGAGCTTTCTGAATAAGTAATGAGAACAGAAAGAAAGGTGTAGTTTAAAAAACAAGAATTTTCTGCTGGTTAAATGCATGTGATGAATGCAAGTAAAATACAACTGAAGGGGAAATTTTTCCCTATGAAAAATTTTAAATCAAAAGCAAATATAGGTCATTCCACTGGAAGAGGGGAACAAATGTGTTAGCCACAGCAGTGCTCTGTGAAATAACAGGCTTTATTGTTTACAGTTTATTCCAGGTAAAACCTTGAATCTGTAGTGAGAATTGACGTGGGCGCAGGCAGCCACATTAGCCAATGCCTCTTCAGCTTAAAAAATAGATACATCAGATTTGCTCTCCTCTCCCAATATAACCTGCTCTTTCCTTGGAAGCCTGTGTTGGCTGACAGACTTCAGGATCACTGGCATAACTCACTTGGCCACAGTTTCTTGCCAGCAGCCTGTTCATGGGCACACAAGGGTCTGGCATTTGTGTCAGGAGAGATAAAAATTAGTTTGAATAATAAAAAATTACAGGTGCTGCTCAGTCCTGCAATTCATAAGCTGACCTGAATAATTTGACTGCCGTTTGCTGAGAACGGAGAGCAAAAGGGGACAAGAGGTAATCGCAGTGTCATCTACTGCAGCAATGTTACACAGGACTTTACCCTAATGTAAATCAGACTGATGTGAAGGAGAATGCTGCCTTTGATTTAGTGAAGTGGGTGGATGTGGAAAACCTCTCAGAGCTTCCTATAGCACTCTGCTTCATGTGAATGCTTTCCTTGTGACAGGAGGAGCCTTGCCTTTTCCCTGACATACCATTCAGTACAAAAACACACCAAACAAAAACAGCAAAGCTCCCCTCCCAAAACAAATGCCTCTTCTCTCATCAAACGGTATTTCAAAAGGGCAAGGTCTTTAAATAACGAAGATGGACATCCTTCCCTTCTACCTCCTTCAGCACCCAGCATGGACTGAGGCAAAGGGAGCTGCTGCTCCCCTGCTGCCCCATGTGCTACAGGAGCCAGGAGGTGTGGGGTGTCAGCACCGTGTGGTACAGCCAGCCAAGGCCACACATGGAACTCTGCAGAGAAAGAAAAATATTGAACAGCTGCTGTTTCAGGCAGCATTATTCACCCTCATCAGTAAAGGAGGTAGGAACCCAGGAAGAGGAAGCCTGGAGTTGTGGCAGTAATGAATTGAGGAAACTGCAGGAATAGAGAGAGAGAAGCTGTGAGTCCCGGTACCATCTTCTGCCTTTCCTCCCTTCAGATACCTGTCTTGTACCCTTCAAGTGCTCCAAATGTGATCTAAAACCAAAAGAGTTCTGTCTGGCATGTCTTTGTCACTGCTAAAATAGAGCACAGCACTGCTAAAAGTCCCGATTTCATCACTCTGGTTTCACATTGACGTGCCACATTTTTCATTCAGAGGTGTATGACTCTGCTCTGTCTTCCCAGCTTGTGCGGATTTCCCAATCTTATTCTATTGCACAGACCTCTGAATTAATCCCGTCCTTACCTGCTCAACACCAGAAGTCTGGCCAGAGCTTTTAAGTGCCTCATCCTTCATGTGCAGGTGTTGCACTGAATGGTTCAAGCCATTCCTTTACAAACCCCAGCTGTGGACCAGGGTATGCTTGCACCTCTAGGGCAAGCTGAAGCAAAGAGCATACAAACCAGTGATGGGGAAACCTTCAATTTACCCTTTCCCTCTCCTGCTAGCACTTCTCTCAGTATAGAAGGGAAATGTGCCAAAGCCTGATGCTTTTTAATGTGAATGAAGCACTTTGATATTGCTGGAGAGGGAGCTGATCAGACAAGCTCTGCTATTCTTAATTCTGGCAAACAATGGAACAGTATGTTATCAACCCCTGCCTCAGGCAAGGCCAGCTTAGATCAAGCAGGAAACCAAATGTTGATGTTTCGGAGATTTCCTAGCTCTGAGGTACTCTAACACACTGAAATATTTGTGCCTTAGAAATGAGATTCAATGCGCTCGCTATTTTCTCACACTGTTCGAACACCCACGAGGAGTTCCCATGAACGCCTGCCTGAAAGCAGGCAGGGGACCACTGATGCCACAACTGCCTTGAAATGGTTGCATTGCTTTTTTATTGGATTAGCATTAAGAACCCAAATATGAGCTTTCTGTAGGATGCTTCAGTGAAATTAGATGTTAGAAGACATGTAAATGCATATATGCCAGGGCAGAAGTTAACTCAGTCTGACATTTATGAGCAGGCAACATTGTCACTATTTCACCTCTGGATTGTGTAGAGTCACCACTTGAGTCCTGAGCTGGAGTTTGGGGTTGCCAGTGAGCACAAGTCTATTTAAAGTCACTTAGAAAAGCAGCTGAACAAAGGATTAATACGAGTCTGACAAAAATCATGTGCAAAATATATTTATTCTGTCAGATTTCATGAGTGGTAGCTATTGCTCCATTCAAGCTGAATGATAGCATTCAGCACTTGCACTTACTCATCCTGACAGCTAACAAGATAAACATGTCAGCATGTGATTTGCCAAATATTTTCTTGTGGAATTCAGGCGGGAGTTGCCAACGGAGCTGGCTTTCAAGTGAAGGGACCAAAACATTTGAGTGTACACACACATATACATCATGCACAGCCAGGAAAACCTACACCCAACCTGCAAGGGACCTTTTCCACCACACCAGACAAAGCCCAGCGTTTGGTGGGAAGCTGTGTAGCTTTTCCCGCCATGACGTTCTCTCCTGACCTAACAGTGAATCTCCAAAAGCCCTGTTCCTGTGGCATAGGATAATTGCAGGGGAGAGATCTGATATCAATGCAAGTTAAACAGATGCGAGGAGCTGGGCAGTGTCCATCAGGCCCTGCTAGTGGTGGATGAGAAGGGCAGTAGTGGCAGCCTCCACTCTGGCTTTACCTTTCATTGAGCGGTAATTCTTCCTGGAGATTGAGCTCGTGACCTTTATCACAGTGAGCTTTATGTACAGATTGGAAAATGGCAGTGTGTCCTTTAAGATGAATGGAATCAAAACACGAGGGAAAAAGAAAGATTTTGCAGAAGCAAAAGATCTGACTGGAAAACTGTTTGGAGAAGTCTGTATAAATATAAACAGACCTGTTAGGCTGATATCTCACATTTTAGCCACAGCTTCTCAAAGCCCTTAACTGGATAATGAAGGGATTTTTAGGCTTTGGACTCCCCGGTGCATCTGTTGTTTAATAACACTACACGTATTTCCTCATGCATTTCCAGCCGACTGGTAGAATTTTTCCCTGTCTTGCCTGTGTTACGTTCCCTCTCTGTCCTCTTACTTTTTACCAACAGGTAACAGCAACTGCTTTAACATTTTTTGTCCTGAAGATGTTCAGAAGCATTTTGCAGCCTCCTGGCCTCATCCAGGTATCTATGCCCATCTGTGAAAGCAGATTAATTGCTGTGTTGCTGATAACAGCCCCTGTGTGGCCAGTAGGGACGATGTCACACCACGGTGATGAATCCAGGCTCAAACAGAGGCAGGTGACTGTCACAGAGGTGTCCCTGCCAGCCCCAGCCCTGCTGTGTGCTGCACGGCACCGAACACAGAGCAGCCCAAACAAGGCAACTGGCCACAACCTCCATAGCCCAGACCAATTCCAGAATTCCCTCTGGTAGCCCAAAGAGGGACCCTGAACTTCAGGATGTGCCCCACCACACTGCAATTCCTGGCAGAACCCAGAGGGAAGGATCCATTGCCCTTCCCTGCCAGCTTAGAAGACGCTCAGGAGAGCAGGGTTCCTCCCCTCCATTTCCCAGGACAGTCATCAGCATGAGGTTTGTGGCAAAGGCTGAAGTTTCTCCAAAGGAGCACAAGTGAAGGCCTGATATGAAGAGAACTGAATCAGGCTGTGCCAGAGAAAGGGGATCGCCTTGCTCAAGCTGCCTCCTGAGGACAGTGCTGAGGTGACAGGCAAACCACTGGCTTTCCCCTTCACTGCCTGCCCTCTCAGCAACTGACTGTGTTTTAAGCTGAATCCACAGCACCAATAATTTTACTGACAGAAATCTTTAAATAGTGACAGTTCCATATTACACCAAAGAAGAGCAAATTATTATTTACTCAATTCTCAGCTGTTCTCAAAGGTGTGAATCTCTCATAAATTCTGCTGATTAATGACCAACCAACCTTTCAGGCAGTCCAGCACAATCACCACTCCTATCATTCACAGAACAGTCAAGGTCCCTGGCATCCTACAGACATGAAATAAAAATAGTGTGCATTTCTATAAGTAGGAAAGAGTTGAGCCTCATAATCCTTCTGTGAGCTCTCCCCACTTAAAGAAGGAGAGGATCAAGATTAGCCACTTGCTCATGGCCACGCAGGAGAGGATGGAACAGAAGTGAACATGGCTCTGCTGGCCACCTAGCTGAGCTCCCCACCTGCATCTTCCCTCTACCTCCAGATGCTCATCCATATGCCCCTATCAATTTGTCAAGAAAATATGTGATTTCTGGGTACTAAAATAGTCAGTGAAATAAAAATTTAGCCTGTCCATAAGGATTTCCTAGTTCCTGTAGGTTTTGGCTTAGCTTCCTTCTGAAATACTTCATCGGCATTTTAGTCCAAGATGCCTTTCTAAGGAGCTCATCCTCAGCAGAACTTGTAACAGTCCTAAGAAAACAGACAGCTCTTGTTCCTCCAACCCATGGTGTGTCCCACCCATCATTTCAAATGTTCACCACCCCACCCCAAAGCCACATTCCACACACTGACCTAGCTCTGCTGTGGCTGTGCTATGAGTGTCTCTGCAGCGCTCCAGGAGCCAAACCAAACACATTGTCTTCACCATACTCTTGAGGGTGTTACAGAGTTTGCCCTTTTGGCCTCCCCTTTGCTTACTGCCTGTAAGAAAAATGCCCCCTCCACCACCACAGAGGAGGCCCAGGTGAGGTTTGCTGCACAGAAGTGTGTCAGCTGTCTCAGTGGAGTTGTGTCCGCAAACCAGATAAGGCAGGAACCAGCCATCTCTGCAAGACTGTCCACCATCTCATAGTTTTGATTGTTTAACAGAAGACAGCATGCAGAAGTATTCCAACAGCAGCTAAGTTTGCCTATGGACCATCCTTCTGGCATCTCTGACTTCTGTTGAGATAGACTGGCCTTCCCTTGCCATTGCTCTGATCAACTCAAGTGCTGATAAACTGCAGTGGTGTGTAGGTATATGCTCTCATACAACAAACAAAAAACGCTGCCTGATCTCAAAACCAAGCGCTAGTTAGCCTGGTCTTCATTACCTGTTCAGAACAGGTGATCTCATCTCAAAATTCCACTTTTGCTCCTCTCTGGTGGACAGAACAGCTTCTGTGGGTGGCAGTATGTTTTGGACAATTGGCATGTCCTTGCTTTACAAAATCTCCTTTTCCAGTCCTCCTGTGAATCACCACTGGTGAAGACAACGTGTTGAAGAGAGGGAGGCATCTCCCATCTCCTCCTGGCTTTAAGGTCCAGATAGAAGAGTGTGTTGCTGAGGTCCTGCTCCCACCCCCTGTGCCAAGAGAGATTCAGGAAGGGGAGCACTGAGGAGAAGGGGTTTGCAGGGAGGTTGGGGGGCTTGGTGATACCCGGAAGGGACAGTGTGGACACTGCACACCCCCAGCTGGATATCATCTAGTTCAGTCCTCTAGGTACAACCCCTGCTCATAAATTTCTTCCTCGGCCTGCTCTGGCATTTGGATACAAGGCATCCACTTCCCAAAGGTGCCATGGCTGAAGGCTTCAAGCCTGCTGGTGGCAGTGGTGGGGAGACCAGCCCTGCTTGGGCAGAGAGGTGTGCCCAGCCCCTCTGCAGAGGATGGAAAGGCAGCTTGTGTCCCCGCCCTGTTTCACCTTTAGGATAAATCAACACTGTCTTTGCATTTGATCTGCTGGTATTTGTGAAGGAATTTACACAGCTTTTCATGTGGGTTGTTTTCCTGAGTCAAACTGAAAAGGGCTATAAACTGAGGCTACACTTACACCAGAAATCCATAAGCTGCAATGGAGGTCCATGGAAATACACCATGCTGTGCACAAAGGCCACGGACCCCTGTGAAAAAAGAAAAATCATTGAATTGGTTTGTGCCAGCATGGTCTTGGTCTGACCTGAGGGTGCAGATGTTTAGTTCCAGGACAGTTGAGTTGGGTGCAGGTTCTCCTGCACAAAGTGGGAGTCCAAGGGAGAGAGGAGGAGAGGCCATGCAGAGTTTTGACAGTGTTTTTAGGTGTTTTTCACACAGTCAAAATAGAAAAGCCATCGGATATCGAGCACAGTTAACAGGAATAGCTTGAAGTTTGTTGCTAATCAGGCACTTGAGAACCAGCCATCAGCTCCTATCACACCACGATCAGATCCATCCCTCAGTTGAACAAGGGAGACAGAAACATACCTGGTAATTACAGGCTGCAAACAAGCACGACATGATGACAGAGAAAAATACAGCCTATCAGAAGCTACTCAAATCATAGCCACAAATATAATTGAAATGTATATTTTTGAGTTGAAATTCAGAGATCTGCTAATTCTAAATGTACTCTAACATTCGGTATTATATTTGTAATTTTACCATAATGTAATTTAATGCTAGGCTATTTTTCAATATTTCAAGTCATTGTCGAAAGAGTGAGCTGAATAAAGGAAAAAAATAGTGGAAAATTTCAAAGAAATGTAAAGTTTAAAAAGAAAACATCACACACCAATATATAAAAAAAAAATTGAAAATGAATTAGTGAGTTATCTCCTGAATGCATTAGAGTAGATAACACCAAGGAGTTTTACCTTTCAACTTTCTCTTCTATTTCCTCATTATTTGAAAAGTTAGTGAGAGGGGAATAAAAGACAGCAGAATCTCATAACCCAAAGATTTACTCTGTCATATTCAACGACAGAAGAAAGATGGGGAAATGAAAGGGAAGAATAAACTCCAGTTAAGTCTCAAATGTAGAAATACATAAATGTCTGTTTAGGGGGGTCCCCTTACCTCCCAAACATTAGAAGGAAATTAATTCTTTTCACAAATCCTTCTTTGGGGGAAAAAAAGAAAATGACTCATGCAGAAAAATTCCACCGGGTCCAGTTGTAACATCTTTGCTATTTGAAGTGGTATGCAATCAAACTGCATTCTTACATCCATTTATGGATATTTATGTTATACAGGGTATGCAGCCTTGAACTTAGCCATTTGCATGCAAGAATACAAGCTGATATTGGGTTAATTTACTTTACATCCCTTGTAGGAATATTTCACTAACAGGCCACTTCTAAAAGGGAGTGTCTTGACAAATAAAACCAGCACTGACCATGGAGATTCCACTGAAATTAGAAATTGAAAAGGATTCATACAGGTGGAAAGTAACATAGCCCTTCCATAGGAAGAGGCTATAATGAACCTCTACAATGAACGGAAATAGAGCTATTTTGCAGGAAAGTCATTCCACAGCAATTTCTCTTTATAGGCATGTTCTGTACAAGGCAGGAAGTACACAGTGTGAAGCTTGCACTGCAATTTATTTTCACTCCTCATTCCCAAAACAGTGCTTAAATCGATGGCATTTTAGATTTCTAATCAGTATTTCTTGTGCGTTAGTTAAAAAAAAAACTACCACCAAAAACCGTCCCAACAATGAACAGTTAGTGATTGTGTAACTGTATGTTTAATTGCAGAGTTTCAGTTCTAAAAGGCAAGGCCTGATGCTAAGGTTGGGCTAAGGTCCCTCTGAAGTTAATGAAATGTTTGTCCTGGTGACAAAACCGGGGCTAGCTCTGGAGATCAGGGGCCTATTGGGAGCTCAGCTTTTCTCACATCTGCTCACTTACAGGTTTTGTCTACAGCATATGCAGTATACACTGTTTGGATTGGGGGTTGCCTGATATAGCAAGCACACAAAACACAGGTCTAGGGTGATTTTTTAAATTTAAAGATTATTTTCTTGCTTTTACAACTTTAATAATGCTAGATCTTGATTTCCTGCATGACATTTACACAACACATATATACACACACTTGCTGCACCAGAGAACACAGAATTTTACTGGTGACTCACAGGTATCTACACGAATTGCAGCTTACTACAGTAATTAGGACCTGTAGATCTACTCTAATTTTGAATACAGCTGTGGCAAGGAGATGAAAGTTTATTGTTTCAAATTACTTTCACTTTCAACGTGTTTTGGTAAGAGGTGGTATGAAAAGACTGGGTTAATTCTGCCAAGATTTTTAATACTCTCCCAATGGAATTAATATGTTAAAAAACAAACAAACAATGTTGTCAGAAGTTGGACAGGGTGAATGGGGACAGAAACCTTTACCAGGTCAGTTGCTTGGCATTCTTGACTGTGAAATAAGCCGTAGCCAGTCAACAAAAAATATTCACTCTGTACACAAGATTCTAGCTAATTTTCAACATTTGGCATTATTAACGCACACTGGGTCCATTTACTTAATTATAATTAATACCGCTTTGTTCCCTCTTTGAAGAATTTGGCATCCATTTGGCAGTTACTGCCTAGATTTGTGTGTCCATGTAAAACCAAATGTGTAAGATCTGCCTAAATTTCCAACTGCTGCACGGGCTAAGCAAAGTTGTGTGGTGCAAAGTTCATTCAGTTACTTCTTGAATGAATTAAACCCTCGCAATTGTTGCTGAATGCACAGGCAATCCAAAAACCGAGACAAATTTTGGATTTTGAGAAGAACGGAATTCTAGGAGACTGCATTAAGGCAAGCTTCTTTGCTTAAGAATTGTATTAGTAGCTGCCAATGCAACTATTCTTAGATGGTGCAGAGAGACTTGGGCCTCTCTTTGCAAAGGGCAACAAAGCTGCATGGCGGGGTCTGCTCTGTTCCTCCTCTTCAGTGCTGCAAAAGAAACTAAAAGAAGTTAAAATCCTGCCATTTTCACAGCATCTTTTAAGAGCAAGTACAATAAGGATAAAAAATCAGGGAATTATTTTTATTAAACACAGGAATCAGCTCTCATTTGCAGCCTGGTTTTCTTCTCGCTGGCAGTGACCAACTGTCCTTCAAGGTGATTTATGTCCCTTAATATCTTTGACATGAGAAAAAGCCAAACACAGAAGATAGAAAGGCAATTTTCTCCTTCTCATTTGTACGTGAAAAACCATCCAAACATGGTGCCTGTCCATCTGAACAGGGATGCTGCTGAAGGCTCTGCCATGCTCTGTGGCTCATTCCTGCTCACACAGGGAGCAACAAAGACAGAAAGGCTCTTAAAGCACAGCTCTACTTACCTGAAACCAGGAATCTGTAGCCTGGGAGACCTAATGAACTAGATGAATAAACTCAGTTCCGTCTCCCTGTTTAGATTCTTTTTCACCGTGCTAGTTTCCACCAGTTTGCTTTTTTCCCCAAAAAACTTCTCTGTTTTCCTTTTACACATGGAAAAAAGTTTATTAGCTCAATCAAAGCATCTGCTACGTACCTTCAACTACTTTCTTCTTACACACTGAAAAAACCCCGTAACCTTATTTTTTATTTGCTACCAAAAAATGGGGTTTGACTTTAAATTAAAAGCAATTAGTAATTTCTCAAATTGTATGATCTGATATTTGTTAGGCTTCACATCCCCTCTATATACGTACTAATAACTGTAAGTCAGGAATGTGCCTCCAGATATCTCCTTTGTACATCTGATGACTTTTATCATAGGATGAAAAACATTATACCTTTTTAATACTCATTTGTAAGCAAAATCTATGTTTCCCTTCTAATATGTTTGATATAACAAACCCACATCTTATGACATTATCTTATAGAGTACTTTTATACTTTAATATATTCCTCATTAACACTGGTTTAACAGAGCCAAATAGGTTTCCCTCTACGTGGCTCTCAGTTAACTACCTCTTCTCCCAGCCCTGCGCTTTCATATCCAGGTCTCTTTATTTCAGTGGCAAATAAGCTTTATTTATTTTAATATCATAAGAGTCGTCCCTGAAGATCACGTGCAACTGTTTTCCTATTAAAAAAGAAAAACAGTTAACAGAGACTACTGTTAACAAAACAAAGATTAACTTGAAGCATGTGTTTCAACTCACTTCCATCTGTCTGTGTACAAAATTGCACAGGGCAGAGTCCCCTACCAGTGCTGGAGAAGAAACGATGCCAAGGAATAGTTTCCAGATTACGAAAGGGTAGATGGGGGTGGTCTCTCACATGAGTGCACTTTACACTAATGCTTTACCAGCTGATCTGTCACAGTGATGACACAGGTTATCTCAGGACTAGGGGAAGGACCAACTGCTGTCACTACACCCTCACACGGAGCCGAAGCAGCCACAGCAGCAGCAGCTCTCCTGAGGGAAAATGAGCTTTCCTGGCCAGACGCCTATACATGCCTATTCAGCAGCCCTTGTGCCTTATGGCAGTCGACCCTCAGTGGCAAACAGCACTTGCACACTTTCCGTGGGCTCTTAGAGAGTTTCCACTTCCAGCAATGCAAGTAGGAAGTGCAAATGCCAAGTCCTTGCTTCACCACAGCTTAACTGTCCAACAAGTCACTTGGATGGTACTGAAGTCCTGGATGCCTGGACAACAGTCTTGGAAATGATCCCCTCTTACCCACTTTCTGTTGGGACAGTTTAGATGAATGGGGTGGAGAAATAATGTTGGAATCAACTTTTCTCGTTTCAGAAATGACGAAGGCCATGGTGCCCATACCAGCAGTTTTCAGCACTGCCAAGGACAGTTTCAGAACACTGTTTCCAGGTTGTTTCAACCTTATCAAACAGTGTTTGCTGATCAAGCAAACAACTGAATGAGCAGACCACTAGACCACAGACCATTAGCACACTAGCAGCGGGCGTGTGGAACAGAGCCTTAGGGCTTACCGGCAACAAAAATTTCACCACTAACCCAAAATTTGTTTCTCAAGTGCAAAATCTTGGGTGAAGTGATTTCAGTAAGGTAATTAGTGGCTGTTTTCAGTGGTGTAAGCTAATCTAATTCACCAAGGTTCCAATTTCAGAGACGGTAGTATGACTTAATACCACTTTCTACGTCACTGAAGCGTTGAGCGTTACACCACATTGCTGCACGATCCTGTGTGTAGAAGATCTAATAGCGTGTGTATTTGAATTTGGTCATGAATGGAATCAGCCTACCTGTGTGCATTCAAGATCTACGTCTGATTTTATCACAATGCCAGCTTTATGCACTCCATAAAGTACATTATAGGGTCTTCTTTATAAAACATGTAGCATTAGATGTAACTGACTTTGTGCCTTAGTATGTATTTCATTACCAGACTTTCTAAGCTTCCTATGCCTTTACATGAAACCAGGTATACATGTACCTGCAACCTACGTTCACTGAGGAACTTCCTGTTTTTTCCACCACATCTTCCGCATGAAGCCAAGAGAAACAACACACTTTTCTAGTAAGGGAAGCTCAAGGAACGGGCTCTTCTCTGCTTTTTAATTTTTCTTTTTATTTTTAATGTTTAATTTCTTCTCCCAAGACACAGGCAGGATTAAAGCGATGTTTGCAGGCTGTCACCATCCAAATTCAAAAGAATCAACATGGTGGAGAAAAATATGCAAAAACCTCTGGAAAGGGAACCTTCCAGAGCCCTGCCAGGTGCTAGTGAAACCATGCTACATTGCATCAGAACAAAACACCAGGAAGCTGCATAAATACCGTTAATATCTAATGTTCTGAAGGCAGTCCTGTAAAATGGGAATGGAGAGGAGACTCTTGATATAAACAGTTTGAACCTCAGAGCCTCTCTGTGTTTGAAGGTAAATAAATAGCTGTTCAAAAGAGGAAAGAAAAATATATTGAAGTCTTAAAATACAGCTGAGTTTTTGTTGTTAAGCGCTTATTTGGTTTGAGGTCTTGTTGAGCTCTGGTGGTCAGGTCTAGGAAATGGTGAGAGGCTGCAAATAAAGACTTTTAACAATACAATGAAAAACAATGGGCAGCATTCACATGAGTGCTTGTCTTTGTGCCAGGTACAGTTCTTTCATTTCACATATTACAAAGGAAAGAAAGCAGTGGGCTTTTCTCAAGACCAAATGAAATGGTCTGTTCCTCTGCAGCCAGTTAGGGAGAAAATGCAGCTTTTTGTGAAATAGTGCCAATAACATAGTTACTTTGAGGAAATGATTTTCAATTTCTTAAGAAAACTCTTGTTTTGAAGAAATTATAGTGTTGAAACACATTGCTTTGCTGCACAGAAGTTTTGATCATCTTTTCCCCCAGACACAAAGTGGTCATGATGTGAGCGCTTGAATTCTTGCAGGCATATGATCTTGCATTAGAGTACTTCCAGGAAAGTCAGGTATTGATTTAGAAGCTCTCTTTATTAACTGCCTTTAAAAGACTTTCGGGGGACTTACTACATCATAGCTCTCTGAGCTTTTTCCTATTTATTAATCAAACAATTATTTAAAATGCAGACAGATTGGCTATTTAAATTGATCTGAATGTATGGTTCCTCACAATATTAACAGGCAATTTATTATAAGATGTATCTTCAGATAAATTCAGTAGTGAGGAAACATACACCTTCCTCTGCTAGGAAATGTCTCACTTCATCTCTTCAGAACCTTTGCTTTAATCATGTACAAAAATGCGCAATGATTTTTTCCTATACGTTAAAGTGTAAAAACAATCTTTGGTGGGCTTCTATTCTTGTTGTTTACATTAATGTATTAGACAGCAATCTATAGTCTTAGAGGGAGCCCCTGGTGGCCTAGTGGTTAGAATGCGGCACCTTCACTGCTGAGGCCAAGGGTTCGATTCCCAGCCAGGGATACTCCCCGGGCAGGTGGAGCTCGTTAGCCCTGTAAGGCAATCC
>JAWMRA010000078.1:128657829-128705659 GCA_035584735.1 Pseudotriccus pelzelni | reverse complement strand
AAAAAATCCAATGCGCAGGCTTGAAGGTGTAAAGACCTTCCCCAGATCTTCGTTCGCGAAGACTGGCCATTATTATAGTCTTAGATAACAACCTTACACACATGAAAACTTTTGCAGGGAAGCAAGGAAAGTTTGGACATTTCAGAACATCCTTTATAAAGGATGGCTTTTGAAACGTTCTCTGAATGTGATGTTGAGATATCGAATATGTAGTGACGTATCAACGGCAAGTAGCACAGCGACTGGATGACCAACAAGCCCTGCCTACGCTCTCCATGTGGCAGTTTTCCTTTCACCTGTTATTCCCAGGCTGCTGCTGAGGTTCCACAGAGGTGCAAATCTCAAAAGGCCGGAAAAGCAGCAAAACAATTGGGTTTGATTTCTTTATTTCTTCAATTAAGAATGCTTGTAGATAATACAAATAATTGAGATCTGCAGCTCCGTGAACGTTTTCTCCTAGAAAACAAATTAAAAGGCAAGTTTTTTGGTCATGAAAATTGCGCAAGCACACTGAATGCCAGTGTTATCACACTGTTAAGTTTCAAGCTCCAAAGAAGTTTGTAGAGAAGATTCATTGCAAAGAAAACTGGCTCAAGGGAAATCATGGGATGACTGTCATTTTCAAACTTTAGGTAAACCTTGACAAAAGACACAGTATTGAACGCATGAAACAATTTTTGGCAAAAGCAAAAAGAATGATGAAAAGCCCTGCTACAGCAGTGATACACACTGCATTTTCCAACCACAGCTTCACACAATAATTCTTTAGCCATCAGAGACTGTTCCAAATTTCTCTTGAACCAAAATTGTAATAAGTGCACTGAGATCAGCCAATTTTCACCTTCTTGGGTGATGAAGGATAATGAACCCATAAGTTATACATTTCTACCATCCAGATGGCTCAGGTTTGCTTAAAGCTGCTTTCAGCTTCCAAGCCTGCCACCAGCCTGGCCCAGCTCTTGTCCTGTAACAACATCTGAGGCAACTCCAGGGTTTCCTGGATTATGAATTCCTTATCTTTTATACAGTTGTACTGAATACAGGCATTTTTCTCTTCAGCTTTTTTTTCCAGCTACCAGAATATTTAAATGCTTCAGGCATCTTGACTCTACCTTCTTTGGGTACAGTAACAATTTCTCATCTTCCCATTTATACTTCTTGCTATGTTATCTTATGCATCCCATTTTCCTAGAAATGTAGATTTCTTCCATCCTAAATACAAGACAAGAATTTGTTTTTCATTCCTGGAATGGCAGCATCTCAGACTTATTGTATACAATTGCCGTTTCTACTTATTTTTTTACCACTACATTTTGAGTGCTTACAGGAAGAACGAGTCCTCCTTGTGCTGCTTTCTTTCAGCTGTCTGAATTGTGAATATGCATATAACTAGGGACAGAAATTGAAATTTACTTTTAAAAAAAGGTATTTGGAAAAAATATTTGAGGGTAATGGGCATTTTAAAGACAGTTTTAGTCTCACTCAAAGTACAAAGAAGAACTGTTTTATACAACTAAGTTCTGCTGCAATTTGCTTTAGCAAAGAGGTGCAGTTAATACCATGTATCAAACCTAGAGCCAGGGTTGGCAAATGAAAAAGTGAGTAATTGATGTATTGTGGAATTTGAAGAGTGAGTTATCAGTAAACTGTCTTCTTAAGTCATGGACATTACTTCAAATTTAAGCTTTAATTTCTACTCAGAGAAGTCTTCAGTGTCAGTAATTGTATCCACTAAGAAAATTCAGAGGATAATACTTGAATTTGCAATAAAACTGAACAAGGAGGGAAATTTTCTGACATTTCACAGGCTTCTAAGTGTTTTATGAGGGATGACTCCTAATTGTTTGTACTAAAGTCTCAGTTAAGCATCAGGTACAGAAGCAGAATATGTGATACTCATACAGATTTCTGTTCAGGATAATGAAGAGTGGTGGGATCTTTCGTGTTGAATTTTGTCTGAGTTGACTCAAGTAGGGCATATTTCCTGCAGCCATATGAAAATGACGTTGAATTAGGAATAAATCAGGCACTTCATTAAGCTTACTTTGCAGTTATATTTTCCTAACTCTTGCTCTTGGAAAAACCCCACAAAACTCAACACTTCAAATTCAGAATATATTCTCTGTCTTCAAACTCATGGTATTACCATACATGATGGTTTTTGTACTAATCTTTTCAAGCTTTTCCCCTGTATGTTATTTTCTAGAAGTCTCTGTGCAGAACTTCCAATGGAAAGATCTACAATTTCATATCCAGAATCCATTTTTTTAAACAACAGAAAATACTCCACAACTCCAAAGTTTCATTGGTCTTGAGGTCGAAAAACCCACCAAATATTGATGTCTTTTCCATTTCAAACTGTGAATCAGCCACAGTGAAGATGTACCACAACTACATTCTCTTTCAGCCAAGCTGAAGTATTATTCACCAGAAAGGTTAATTCACCTATGGAGCGTAAATTAGAAAATGCCCAAATCTCAGCTGTTTTCAGTCTGTGCTCACATTAAAAAGACACCTCATTAGAACCAAACAGTGGCCCGCACTTCAGGCTGCATCCAGGCTAGGAAACAGACTCTTGTTTTGTTCTGTTTTCCTTTCAGTTTTTAACAAATTAGGTCTGCACAGAAGGCCTACCTTTAGGGTGTGCCAAGACCACCCAGCACGATGGTTACTAGAGGCAGAATTAGAACTTGCAAGTTTTTTGTTTATTGTCTTAAAACCACTAGACGGAGCTTATTCAAAGGGGGGGGAAAAGTGGTCAGAAAGTAAACTTTTACAGCATGATAGTAAAGTTAGAGCTTGTTAGAATGTTTGAGATTAATGGCAACAGGAGGATTTTTGCCAAAATCAGGATAACTCTGGGAGAAAGAAAGTGTCTAAGGTAACTGCTTTCTCTGTTACACTGCAGAACACCCTAATGCCATCTGCCCACATTTGCAAATATTTTTGAAGAAATTCCTACTGAGCTGACCAATGCTTATCCAAAGCTTCAATCTCTGTTTCTTTGTATTTTAAGCCAGTGTAAATTGAAGGAACTCTGAGAGCTCTTTCTACAGTTATTTTAAACTGGCTGATGGGTTTTTTTACACGAGGAATCTAAAAGTGGTAAGTTAAAAAACCCCCAGCTATTAATTTCAATTTTGCTAGTTTACAACAATAAAGTAACAGCAGTCTTCCAGAGCTTTAGGTTGTCAGCAAAATGTTTCTGCAAATACTACAAACCACTTACACTTCTGTTTTCGAGGATCACTCACTCCTGTGTGAATAAACACTACACAATAAACAACATTGCTACATTTGCAACTTCCCTGAAGTCTGCCAAATTCTGATGTCTCATATAATCTTGCACCTCAAACGATTTAAGTATTGTAGGAGCAACTCTGAGAGTAACTGTTGCAGAATCACAGAGCAGTGATGTTTTCCCTATCCATCACTTCACAGATGAGGAAGGGAGGGATAAAGTTTTTGTTGACACCTAATAGAGCATACACAGCAAATGTTTACTCAGCTCTTCTGTTTTGAAGATATTGTCAAGCACTCCACTGACAGCCATTACTGTTCCTGCTTGTTTAGACACAGATCTGAAATACAGAGATATGGAATGTGAAAAGTATTAGCCTTTGGTGATTTCACAGTGTGATGAAAATGTTATAGATTACAAATCCATTGCAAATCCAAGTCTAAAAGATATACAAGTTACTGCAGTTTGAACTATAATCCAACCTATTTGGGAGGGGAAAAAAAGTGTGACCCTGAGCTCCTCCTGAACTTCTAGTATTTGGAAGGCAAAAGGAAGTATCCACCACCAGATGGTCACCAAGCGTGAAAACACTCCTCTCATTCTAGTTCTATGGGAGCATGGATGTAAAGGACCCCCGTGCCCACAGGATGAGCAGAAAGATTCTCTCCAGCAATCCCATATTCATTGTATAGAAAGAGGTCAACCAAACACCTGGACTCCGGTCAGTGATCTTCAGTTCTCTTCCCTCTGCATAAAGCCCAGTGTGATCACACTTCTCACAGAACCACAGGACAACCCCTCAGGCTCAGAGAGTGGCTGAGCTACCAATAGCTGGTTTACTATTTATTTGTCATATGAAGATACGGTGTCAAGGACAGCTGTGTCACATACTTCTTGCAGAACACTTCTAATGAGTGCTTCTGGTCCTCACCCCATAAATTCAAGGTTACATAGTTGTGGGAATATAGTAATAACCCAGTGTGCTATCAGAGGCACAGGACTCTCTAACCAGAGTGTCTCTCACGGAGCAGCCTCTACTGATGTCAGCAAGCCTGTTTGGGATTTTCTCAACAGGGAAAGTTACACACATTCTAATTTCCCCTTTGAGTTCAAGCAAACGCCCTGTGTGGAACACCTGAAATGAGATTTTGCTGTATTGAAAGTAAAAGTCTATACTTCCTTCTGTCGCATCTGTTTCTTTCTAACAACTTGGAAGTTAATCCTCTCTTCGTATTTAAAAGTTAGTTCCTGTTGATAAATGGCTTCAATTTTTGTAACTTAGGTTGTTGTTCAATACATGTGGTACTTATGCAGAGCTTACTGAATTATTTCATTTCTTGTCTTCTCATACCGATGAAGACACTACTGTTGATGAACAGAGGTTCCAATAACTGCACATGCCAAAACCTAAGCTCAGCTATGTAACAAACTAAAGGTACTTGTGCATTAAAGAACCCCCCACTTTTGTAGTTTTAGAAAGATCTAACAAGACCAAATTTTTAAGTAACTTTTTTCTACTGCTCATACATACCCTTGCCACGTGGCCAGAAGGCATTCCTGCTTGGAGGGACGGCAATACCAAAGCTAAGCTGAGTTCCCAGTATAGCTGTATCCTGTTTACATTGCAAAAAAAGGAATACAGGAATTCACAACAACTAATGTGTATTTGCTTCTCAATGTTTCACGTTAAGTATTTGGGCTACATTATAAAGGTTTAAAGTAACTTCTGCACAGAACTCAGCACTGGGAATCACTGCTGAAGAGAAGCAGGCATTTTCTTGTGTATATTTATATCTTTCTCTGCTTCTACAATGAACAATTTGGAGGGGTAAAGAGTCAACATTTAACTTGCTATGGTTAAATGTCTCATGACTCACTTTCTAGTAATTTCTTTTATTAAACTCATCTTACTGAGGAGCTAAAGCTTGATAATAGCCATGGAAAGAACAGCACGACACTTCTATTCAAAAACCCGGATATTTTGTTATCTGCTTTTCAACAATCACTAGCCTCTGCATTGTGTGTCATATTAAACTTTGTGATACCTTCCTGTCCCAGCGACAGAAATTTAAAGCAAAATAAAAAATGATGAAGTGTAAAGAACTGGGAAATTTGCTTTTAAGTACAGGCAATGTTATCAATTCTCTGTAGATGTATCACTGACATATCATCTCTGGAAAAAGCAAAATATACAGATAATTTAGGAGAAGTAGCATACTGAATAACTACAAAAATGATGCCAAAGTATTCCAGAGATTATAACATGAGTCACAAAGAATGTCAGTGAAATCACACTTTCAAAGTCTTTCCCAAAGGTTCAGTCCACATATGTTGCATATGCTCAGTCAAAAATGCCATTTTTGCACAAAATTTTACACTTCAGCTTCAAAATTATCTCCGTGGTATAAAAAGAAAGTAGCGACTCATTTTTGGACAGCACAGTTTGGATGAGATAGGTACTAAACTTAACTTTAGGACTGACTGGCTGCATGGCTGTTGGGAAACCAGTTGACCTATTCTCTTTCTGCATACTGCCCCACTGCATGGCCACGGATCCTGTGAAGGAGAGTTAGTATGTGTGTGATGGTCCAAAGCTGTGAAATTATATATTTAGATGGCACTGTGTTTTCAGTCAGTTAAGTAACTTCCTAATATCCAAGTCACAGTACGGGTGCTGAGAAAGAGAGTGAAAGATTAAAAAAACCCAGAAAACATAAACTTAACATAAACTAAAGCAGGTTGATCTGTCCTGAAGTGAAAACAAACTGCAAGCTAAGCAGAGAGTTGGATATAGGACTGTCTTCGAGGGCCCTCCTCCAGGGGCAAACACGACTATTAAGCAGAGAGGCATCTAAAAACCTTAATCAGGTGCTAGCACAATGTACTTACCAAACCCCTGTAACTATAAATCACAGGCCCATAGCTGGCCATACCTTTGTGCAAGAAGGCTGGAGTTTCCAGAAGTAATGACCATGAAAGACTACAGTGTGTGGGTGGACAGTGCTTCCATGCATTTGCAGTAGACAGAAGATTACACAGAGTGCAAGTTAAAATATTCCTTTCTATTATATATGATCAGAGTCTCCTGTCATTTAGCAGGAAAGAAGAGGAAAAAAAAGCTTCTCTTCCAGAAAGTCTTGAGCTTTCCCATTCAAGAGCTGTGATGCATGCATCATTAACTTCTATGCAGAAAACATTGTTCACTCCAACCAGCAATTAGTGGCAACATTTTTATCCTGTGCAGTGATGAGAGTTTTATGCTAATCATTACACAGCAGTAAATTAATCATTTGGGCACATTTAGATGGTATGTATATTTCATGAGACAGATACAGATATCAAGATCAGTTTGATGTTTACTTATGGTAAATGGAAGTGTCTCAAATGGTTATGGGGGAAGCATACTAACTAAATACACACAGCCGAGGATGTTTGCAACGTAACAGCAGCACCACTGCTTCAACCCCTTCTTTGTTTTTAATTATTTTAAGGGAGCTAAAAATCTTCTGAGAACACACAGAACTGAATCAGTGAAACTTCAATAATGTCTTGGCACAATGAAGGATAAAAGCACCTGTCCTGCAATTCTTCTTTTATTACTGGCAAATTACTTACATTATATTATGCAGTATTGAAAACAGCATTTGTGCTATAGTCTAGTCAGGTAAATGAATTATGTATTGGCCTTGTCCCTCTGTAGCTATGTTTGAAACCTTGGAGTTGTAGCTGAAAGGAGGGCTACCCAGGGGCCTCCCTTCTCAGCAGATGGGAGAGATTTGTAATACCTTGAGGAAAATGATTATTTGAAATTTAAATTTGTGACATATATTTAAATACTACTGCTGTTTTTTCAGCTCACAGATCTTTGCAGGCATAAAAGCAAATGTTTATCGGAAGGAAATGCACACATGATCCCTTTGACTTAGAATGTTGTCAAGTTACTTAAGAAGAGCACAGATTTATGTCAGGTGACCTTCACAATAAAAGTAATGTAAATAATATCCTCAACTATTCCTTTGTCAATTAAAGTTGAGAAAGATTCTCAACAATAATGGCATGTCAGTGGATCGCCTCAGAAGTGCTCTGAAAATGGACCAACTGATACATGTTTAATGGACACCAATTGAAACAGCATAATTGCTACACTGAGCAGATAAGCTACTGCACAGACAGTATAAAATCCTACTAGGAAAGAAATGTATTAGCATGTCCTTGTTTATGGAAATTTTTGGAGACATCTGTACAGGCAGATTATCAGGAGAGCACTATGAACAGATGAACTTTCAGGTTTGAGAACCAATACAGATCAGAAATCTAAAAATGGTAAATGAATGAGACGGTGTCTTATTTTAATGAAATCTGGTTTTACATGTAAAAAATAATTGTTTTTCAATTTAAGAACTAAAATATTTTTAATTCGACTGTTTCTATAAAAATAAGATGGCAATTTTGATTTTTGAACATTTTTTTCTGAAACCTCTCTGCAAAGCTTCTCTCTAGAACTGTGTATCTGAGTGAATGCAAAGGTTAAATTTTCTTCAGGGGCACCATGGTCTTAATTTTTTTGGTCTGTCTTACATAATTGTGCTGCTTTTAGCTGGGGTATAGTTAATTTTCTTACTTAGGAGCCAACAAGCACACCTTGGGATGTGCTGTGGTGCCATGCACACCCTTGCAGTACTCTTCCCTGCAGAGGAATATTCTTGACTCCAGAGATTCTTTGTTTAACTTGAGGGAATGGAGAAAACACAAATTAACACCATTTCCAAGTGAGCATAGGTTAAGACTTGGAACAATATAGGTAACTCCATGGAATACCTTCTGAATCTCTGATGCACGAAGTCACATACCTTGAGAGAAAACAATAAGAAATACAGTTCAGGAAACAGTCAGTAATATTCTGTGAAGGTCAAAAGGCTGGATTCGGAGACAGCTGAGGATCTGTCCATGGTGAGTACCACCAACTATGATCTTGTCAAGCAAGTCAAAAAAAAAAAAAGGCAAGGCATCATGCCTGGAAGCCAAAGGAAATCTTTGCTAACTTTATTTCTATATTGTTTCTTTAAAAAAGATAGAGCAGCATATCTCCAACCAGCTTTTATGCTTCTGAAATTATTTGGAAGGAAAACTGAAGTAGTTTATAAATTTGATGGAAAACAGCTATTACCGTGGTAAACAGATATCATGATTAAGAATTCTATAGAAATGAATTGCTCATCACTCAGCTATTGCTCAACAGCAGAACTGATTACCAGCACCAGGGACTGCCTGCCATTTGGTTTAACACGCCACGTTGTTTGTTACGTTAGTTGTTTGGTGTTGATTATATTGCAGTAGTTATTCACAGTGAGTCTGCTTGCTGTAAAATTTAAAAGCACAAATAAGGATCATGGCACAAAGAAATGAGCAGAAATCACACATCTTAAAGTATTCCTCAAGACCAGATATAATCTTCTCTACAGATACACCTGAAACTCACCTGGATATTCATAATCTCAGCAGGAAAAAAAACCAAACAAAAAGCCAAAACCCTAAGCCAATAAAGTATATAAGAATCAAACTCCCAGATGAATTCCTCCATCAAAATGAATATGCACCAGCATCCTCTCACCCAGCTTCCAGCTGGGGAGGCTGTCCCCACAAGGGAGGCGCAGCTGGGAAGGGCTTCAGGACTATGAACCAAAATCTGCTCTTACACTTTGCTGGATATCAGCTGGCAGGTACTGAAGGTCACAAATCACAGCTGTGAGGCTGTTTCTGAAACATCATGGCATTTCAGAGAAAAACTGCCATATGAAATTCTCTGCTTGTCACTGTGGCGAGTCTTCCATCAGACGGAAAAGGACACACATGGCTTCCCACGGGAAGGTGGCGGAAAAAAGATGGGAGAAATGAGAGTCCTCTGGTTGGCTTCCTATCCTCTATGTCCTGGTTTATCTGAGTCTTACATGTCTTACTAGTAACATTTAACAGCAGAGCTGAATGAAACTATTAAAAGCCCAATTATTTGACTATTATTTGACCATTCTACCATATTACAATTAAAACAGGTAAGATTAATTTGCCCTATAACCTGAAAACTTCTAGAAACTACAGTATTACCTTAAAACAGTAAAAAGAAAGGGCTGTTTGGTTTATGGTACTTTATTCCAATGCATAGAATGAAAGACAGAAACAAAACGAGTAAACATGTACACTAACTCAATACATTATTATTCTGATGCAATAAATTTATTTGGTGCACTTTTCCTGCTGCATGGGATCACTGTGAATACAAATGGTTATTATATCATTGTCAAAGAGGTATTCTATCTCCATTTGAAATTTAAGAAGGACTTAGAAGAATACATTTTAAGTGAAAATCACAAATGGAAGAGATCAAAACAGCAAAAAGAAACAGGAATGTGTAAAAGAGCATGTACTTTGAGGAAAACAGATACAATAGTAAAGCACAAAGTCAAGGTTAAAAGCAGAATTTAGCACAGCTGTAGTCCACATGCATTAGTGGACTTACAATCTTTACTGAAGGACAGAAATCTTCTTTCTTGCTGTTTTATTACCTTGGCAACATCTCCTCCATGTCAGCAATTACATAGGAGACAACAGTCCAAACAGCAGCACAGAGATTCATCTGGATTGGATCCTGAACTGTCATCGTGTCCCCTTGAGAATGATGAAACCAGAAGTATTTACTGATGTCACTACGCAAGCTGGCACCTACAGACAAAAATGGGCCAAGTTCCATTATAGGAATACAAATATTTAAAGAAGAATATAAACTTGAATCTGTTCCTGGGCTGTTTATGATTAAATCCACATGGAACTGTATAAAAGTCATAATATATTCAAAATATAGTAACTGTACAGAGCCATGGCATGTGCAGTTTGTAGGTTTTAGGTTTATTGACTCCAGTGATCATGAGGCAGCAAAAATTCACACCAGGGAAAAGCCAACCTTCCCCTGGGAGACTCATTTCCTCAGCAACAGTATGTATCCATTTTCCTTTGGAACTAGCAGAGTCCAAGCAGCAAAATCCCTACAGTAACCCTATGGCAGCACTTTCCCTGTTCTCTATCCCACCGCTCTAATGGTGAGTTACAACTGAGTTATGAATCCTTTCCTTGCTTTAATTTGTGCAGGGGGAACACTTTGGAGCTTGCTTTTGCTTTTGAGACCTTGTTCGTCACAAGGGTGTGCTGTTCCAGAGCAATTTTCCAGATAACCTGAAGTAACTCAGACAGCACAAGACTACATTCCTCTCACAGTCAGGAGTCCTCATAAGCTGGGGCAGAAGCAAGTTGGGTGAAACCACAGTCTTACCACTCAGGAACTGATTCCCTCTGGAAGCACATGGGCAGGGAAAGGACTACTCCCCAAGCCAGGTGGGCTGGGGAGGCAGACCAAAGCCAAGATGAGTTGGAGAAGCTGCCACTGGGACTCACAGCAGAAACACTGGCAGAGAAATTTTCACCCTGGCCATTCTCTGCCTGGTCCAGTCCCTGTTGACCCTTTCTAACACCCGTCTTCCCTTGAAATTCCTTCCTTGTGTGGTTCATTAGCTCTGCCTCTTCTCTGATTTTGTCAACCTCAATCTGCTTTGTTGTAATCTCAACAACCATTCCATCATTAACAGAATTCCACACATTTTGAAAATAAGTGAATGTGATATTTTCCCCCACTACACTGATTCACTGCTTGCAGTTCCTTTGCACTGATTCCCTTGGCCTGCTCACTGACAAGAGCCAGGAGCTGCACAGCTCCCAGGATAAGACCCATCTAGCACAACCTCTTCCTTGCTTGGTCATCAAACCCAGAGAACATCCACTGATGTGAATTCACAAGTATGAGCCATGGGCTGCAGGAGGAAACACAGACTGAAGCTACTCCTACTATGCCAAGTAAGGAGGAAAAAAACCCCCAGGATTGTTTCATAATAAAGATGAACTAAATAAATTATCCATGTATTTATTTACATGCAGTGGAAATCAGTATTAGATGATGATGGCTTTGATAAACTCATGTGTGCCCCTAAGACTTACTGTTATGATTTTTCTTAGTTTTCCTGAGATGCCTGAAGCCTTTGAAGAGAACGAAAGCAAAATTTCCCACAGCACAACTGTACATTCCTATAATACATATCTTTTGATCACTTGTATAGTCATTCAGAACAGAGTCCAGCTCTCCCTGTGGTTAACAGGCATGTTTTCATTGCTGTAATGGAGACTGACTTGGATTGCTCATTTCACTGCTATTTTATAGAGAAGGAATACAAAGTTAATGCATTTTATAAACCCACACAGGATGAAGATTCCTTCATAAGAGAGATGATAAGCAGAAAGACCAAATGCTGTAGCATATGGTTATATGTTATTGTGACTGATTTTGTTTTAAGAGGCTCTTGTTCTTAAATGATTTGTTTGCTACTGACATGAAGCAAAGCAATCCGGCAGAAGTCACTGGGTACATTACAGGTGCTGAATTATGTTCCAATAATTTTCACACTGAATTTACGTCAACTCATATTCACTTCTAAAATTTGATTCTAAATCCTTTTAAATATATGCAACCATAAAAGGATTGAACAATGCTAAATTCTTTAACTGATAGACTTCTGCAATACAGACACATTACAAATTAAGCCACTGAGGCAAACTCCATTACAGTTTTTGAAAACTTCTGTAAGACTCCAGACAAAAATTGGTTGCCCTGAATTTGTTGTAGGACATCACAGTAGCTATGGATTTACAGAGTAGTGTTCTATCCCTGTGAAAGGAACAAGAATAAACACCCTTTGCTTTGTCATGTTTAATTCCCTGAAATGCTGAAAAAGATTTCTTTTTTTCTAAATTGATTTTATAAATCAGAAAATTCTAGACTTTGACATCAAGAAATTACTGTGCAGGAAACATCACAATGTGTGAATAGAGGGAAAGGTTCTCAAACTGGCTGTACTATCTCTTTCATGTCGTGGGCTAGCATTGAAATCAGTGACCTGTAAACATCTTGTGAGACGAAGGAAAAGACCCTGAGAAAGCAGGTTTATCCTACATAATCAGAAACAAAAATCCACGTTCTTGGTTTTGAGCACAAGAACAGTTCACAGCCGAGGGCCTTATGCAAGCCTCTAGACATGAAACACCCTGGGACACAGAAATGACTGCAAGCAATTTTCATGTCTCCTGCTTCAAACTTGAGGCTTCCCCATGCTGCTGTTCGCTGCCTGGAGACATTTATGAGTCCAGAGGTCACCTGGCTACGGCAAGACACTGAGCAGTGCTCTTTCACCAGTAACTGCATCCAGGACTGAGACCAGCCCTTACAGATGGTTGTGAAGAGTGAACTTCTGTGGGGCTCTGTGGACTGCAGTCATGTTGGGTTACCTCAGTAAAGTCCATGGGAACTTACAGCCTCCTTTTTAAAAGTCTAACAGAAGAAGCAATGCTATGAGCACATCAGCCATCCCACAGAAGGTGGGGGCACAGCGCTTCAAAAGGTGAGGATTCAAAGAACATCAGCTGGCTGACTGTAACATATCCTTGATAGCCACTGAATTATTAAGCCTTCTCAAAGGAAATCTGCCTGAAAGTCAAACATGCCACTTCTGGAAACTTGAAAGAATCTGGGAAAATTCCCCTAGATACAATTTTTAAAACTTCAATTGCTAACTATTTTGTTATTTCACCTATACTTGATCAGTTTGGTTTGGGTTTTTTGTTGTTATCATGCAACATTTCTCTCAAGAGCAACAGTCAGTAAGAAATGGAGGCTCATTTTTGCCAGCTATAAAAGCTAGCTGTCAAGTAAAGCAGATGAGTATCCGTGGTTCATAGACCTATCAATTATTCACCTACATCCATGCTAGCCACCTAGAAAGGAGACAGCATGCAACCTTACAAGTGTCTGAAAGCTTTAATTAAGTACTTAAAAATCATCAGCTGGGAGGTGTTTTGTAGGTAAGTACTGCATATCTAATTCTTATTTCCAGGTGGAACCAATACTCAAACAGAAAAAGACGAGACAGGCTCAGTGCTACACTGTCACATTTTATGCACTTTTCTTTTTTCCTGTTTGCAGAGCACCCATAAAGAAAAACGGGGATGTTTGCCAAACAACCCTCTTTAATTGTCCTTTTTCAGTCTGTTCTCATTTACAGTGATGCAAATCACATGAGGAACCATGCTGGCCAAGAAGGAAGTCAATGAGAAACTGCTTCTAGCTGGATGTAGTAGGTGCTGTGGCATGAAAACAGGGAATGTTAAAAGCTGCTGCCAAAAATGCTGTACTTATTACTTGAATGCATCAAAAATACTGGAAATTAAAAACTGAAAATAATGACTAATTTACAGCTTCAATGAAATAATACATGGATAATTCACAGTACCATTACAAGGTAGCAGAAAACCCTTTAAAAGAGTTTAGTTCCCTAGTTTAATGCAGTACTTTCACCTAGCAGCAGCTCTTTAGTGCCACTAGTGATCCCCTAGGGTCAAACAGTGGGACACATTGCCCAGAGAGCTCAAGGGGTGCCTGCCAACCTCAACCGTTCTGTGGAATTCTAACCCATGTGCCATTTCCTCGGCTCTTTCAGATATCTCCTCGAATTGACACAGCATAAACAAAATCTTCAACTCAAGTTCATCTGCGTCTTGAACTCACTGCATGAGTCTCTGCATAACGAGCTACTTCATACATGGTTTGATGCATAAGGCAGGTAAAAGCAGCTGCTTTGGTAATGGATACTGACAATATATTTTTAGTAATCAGCTGTGTAAGAGTATCTTGATGAAAATACATGCACACACATGTAGGAATTCTGAAATGCAGTCCATTCCTTCTAGCTGCTAGTCTCAGCATGAAATGCACAATGTGAATATTAATTAGCTGATGATAAGGATACTGACTTGCCTTACAGTGTGTTCACATTAAACACCAATTCTTCACACACTGATAAACCGTTTAACACAACTTTTTCTTGCCACCTTAAGAAGATGAGATGCTCCTATTGAGGTAAAAAGGATGAATGACCCACAATGATGAGCAGGCCAATGAAAACCACTACTTCTTGTCAATCTCCATCAGACACTATTGCCTTCATAAGCATTGCTAAGTCATCATTAGAACAGAACTCTAGTGACAGATATTTAAGCATTTAAATTATTGTCATTTGTGAAAACACTGACTGGAAAAGTAGTTACTGATTATCAGGATGATTACAAAGACAGCTTCCATAAAACACAAATATTTTCAAGGGGGAAATAATGCAGTAACTCCAGAATAACTTTTCATCTTAAAATGTTTTGCATTACACTTCTCTCTACATTTCTTTTCTTTTCTTTTTATATCCCAAATAGCATTTAATGGCCAAAGGAAGCCAAATGTGAGTCTTGAAGTCAGTACATGTTTCCCATAGAGCCCTATCAATAGCTTCCCAATTGTCTTCAAGTAAACTTCACAACTATTCCATGCGTCTTTCAGATACAATGGGAAAATCTCCACTGTTTGTATAACTTCTCTTGGGTATTCAGTATTGCAGTTAGATCTTTGGGATACTGACCTCTACATGTATGTTGCCATATACAGTGAAGTTCAGATGCTAATGATTTATAAAAAAGCACATAACGTTTTCAGGTTTCCTTTTACAGTAGTCCCTGGAGGACCTGACACTATTTGCACAGTATATCTACCTCTCCAAATAGAAACGACTCCAGCTCAGAAGCACATACACTCTAAACAGACAAGAGGGGCTGAAGGATGAAAGAGGCACGCAGAAATGAAATGACACATTCATTTTCTCACAGCAGCTGAAAAAGGAATAGATGTCAGACATCTGAGCTGAGGCCAGTGCCCTGTTGAGCAATCTGTACTACCTACTAACAGCAAAGCTGGAAACGCCTTTACAAGGGATATTTTGCTCAATGTTTCCAAAAGTTTACAAATAAAAAAGAAACGGGTTGCGAGATAACACACGTGCCTCTCTTGCATCTCTCAAGTATGTCTGTGTTTCAGTTTCACCTCTTTGTCAAGACCTGTGCACTATCAAAGGTACTGCTTGTAGTAAGATGTCAACATAAATGCCTGATCTGAAACCTTATTTTTATTTCTGCAGAGATTTTCCTGGCTATAAAAGACAGACTCCTTTTTTCCCTATCTATTAAAGACCGCTTTTGTTTCCTGTTTTTTCTTTAAGAAACAAGAAAAACTCTTTTATTTCATTATCAAGTTTATTCTAATCTCAGACCTTTCTAATGTCAATGAAACTATTGAGGAATGTACTAAAAAACTACAATGCTTTGAAAATAAAGCAAGACCTGATGAAATACATATGTCCTTTTCCTTTACATCAAGTACTTAGAAATAGCAAAACAAGAGGCAAAGGGACACAGCACAATCTTCTACGCAGTTTAAGACCGCTGTGTACACCAGGAAAGCATAAATAGTGAACTTACGAGCATTCTCCTCTTCACACCAGAGTGCTAACTCAGCTTTGTGTTCCCACACACCCTATGAAACAAGAGTGTGGGGTACATATATGCACATACAGTAACAGAGTCAATAGCCTGTCCATTCTCATAACTTGAGCTTTGCTGCCCCACACATTCTGCCAAGGTTTGATGAAGGTCAAAACTTCAGGGCAGAGGTGGGAAGACACACAACTATTCCTTCAAAGGATAAGTGTCAAAGACCTACCAAAGGAAAAACAGATGAATGATAGGATCAGGAACAAAATTTCTTACTTTTTTTTAACTTTCATTTTGTATCTTTCTAAAACCCAGCAAAGTCATAAATCCCAAGTGGTCAAGGACTAAATGTGGTGCAGCAATATTTGTGTTTAGGCTGGAAGGCTCTATCCATGCCACAGCATCCCTGTTGCTGCAAGCCCCGTGGAGTGCTTGGCTGCTTGCACTAGGTGTTGCATAGATATTTTGTGCTGCCCCCATTTAACCGCAGTCTGAAGAACTATTACTGTAATGAAAACCCAATTATTGCAGGCATCTATTGCATGTATTTTGGTGCTCATATTAACTTCTTCTTTTGTGGGATAACCTGTACCTGACAGCTGGCTTTAATGCCAATTATTTCATTATCCATTTTTTGAGTAAGTAGAGGCAATGGAGATACTAATGCTGTTTAGTGGGGCGCTGACAGCATTAGTTCTCTTGTCACTTAGTCTCAAATGATGAAATTACAGGCTACGTTGCTTGAGTTTCATGGCTACAGACACTGAAATAGTTTCCAGTACAGAGCTTATAAATAACATCAGAAGCCCTGCTGTTTCACCTCCTGAGTCACTCTCTCAAAAGTCTTTAAAATTCATGATTCAAACACCAAGACAGAGGGAGAGCTTTCAGTTAGTTGTTTCAGTAGGTAATTAAATGGGACTGCAGTGTAAGGGAGACAATATGAAGAGTGCATTATTTCTTGTTTTGCTTAATGCATTTGAGAATTTATCCTCTGGATATACTAAATAGACTAAATTACAGCTCAAGATTATCACAGTTACTTTTGCAATGCATTAACCTTTCACTTATTCCAGCAGAGGACCAGGGGATCCAATCTAAACTCTCATGAAATCCTGTGAAATGAGATCTCAGGGAAGAAACCAGTTCTACTCCATAGAGCATAGTTGACGAAACTCTAAAATAATATCCTAAACAGTCCTTGACTGGAAAAAAAGCCACAAAGCCCCCAGATAAAGTTTCAACAGTAAAAGGCACTGGAAGTTCTTCTTCCACTCATCCAACCTCTGTCTTCAAAAAGCAAGGCTCTTTCTCTAAAAAAAGAGAAAAGGGTAAGTCTCCCTAGCTGGTGCTGCCCAAACACAATCCACTTGTAGGTTTACTATCTGGGATGGAGAGATCCTTCACAGGCTTACTAATCCCATTTTTGAATCTATTTCCACCTCTGCCCACAGCTCCCTGTGGCAGGGCATGGTGTGCCTGAGCATTTCATGTGGGCGCACTACAGTTCTTACTTCAGGAGCCGTAGTAGTAGCACCCTCTCTTTTTCCATTCACCTTCATACCATTAATAGCTTAATACACATATATCACACTTAATACAGCAGCTTTTTCCCAAGCTGCATAGCCCTCGTCATGCAGAAACTAGGCGATATCTCTGAGGATAGAGGCTTCTGATGACTCTTCTCCCTTTTCTAATTGCATTTCACCATACCTGAGATGAAAAGATCAATACTGCCTGCAAACACCAGCATGTGAATGGAATCAAGATGTGTGTGTGGCATACCACAACACATCACCTATGGATGCTTTCTGTTTTTTCTCCCTTCCTTCCTTCCCCAGCTGCACAAAACTGTGTTTTTTACCATCCCTGGGTATTGACTTGACAATTTCAGACAATTATCCACAGAGATTCTCAGAACATTCTCCTTAAAAATAATATGGATCCTGTTGCTGTGTATGCATAGCTACTATACTGCATCACTCTGCTTTTATTGACACAAAAATGTCATTGGCTGTTGCATTGTTTAGGCATTTCCTACTATAAGATTACTGTCTTTTCACGGTCACCTTCAGTTTTGATATGAAATATTTGAAGTAATAATCAGAAAACTTTGTCAACTTGCTATTCTTGATATTCACTTCCTTTGCAGCTGACATCCATTTTTGTGAACATCCAAAGTGTCAAAAAAAAGGTGGCTGGGCAGCCTAAAGCCTTTCCCTATTAACAAGACCGGCAACTTATTTCTACCTTCCTTTAATCAGGTATTACTCTGAAGAAGGAAAATACCTCTCACAGGATCAACCAGGTTGGAAAAGACCTCTGAGATCATGGAGTCCAATCTGTGACCTAACACCACCTTATCAATTGGACCATGGCACTGAGTGCCACATCCAATCTTTTCTTAAACACCTCCAGGGACAGTGACTCCACCACCTCCCTGGATAGCCCATTCAAGGGCCTGACCACCCCTTCTGTGAAGAACTTCTTCCTAACCTAAACCTCCCCTGGTACAGCCTGTGTCCTGTTATCCTGTCATTAGCTGCCTGCAAGAAGAGACTAACGCTCACCTGGCTACAACCTCAGGTAGTTGTAGAGAATGATAAGGTCTCCCCTGAGCTTCCTCCTCTCCAGGCTAAACAATCCCAGTTCCCTCAGCTGTTCCTCATAGCACTTATGCTCCAGAACCTTCACCAGCTTCATTGCTCCAGCACCTCAACATCCTTCCTAAACTGAGGGCCCAGAACTGGACATGGTGCTCAAGGTGCGGCCTCACCAGTGCCAAGTACAGGCATTGCCCTGGTCCTGCTGGCCACACTATTCCTGATACAGGTCAGGACGTCTTAGCCACCTGGGCATACTTCTGGCTCATGTTCAGTGGGCTATCAATCAGCACCCCCAGGTCCCTTTCTGCCTGGCTGCTCTCCAGCCACTCTGTGCCCAGCCTGTGGCGCTGCAGGGGGTTGTTGTGGCCGAAGTGCAGGACTCGGCACTTGGTCTTCCTGAACTTCATACTGTTGGATTCAGCCCAGCTATCCAGCCTGTCCAGGTCCCTCTGCAGAGCCCTGCTACCCTCCAGCAGATTGACTCTCCTCTCACAGTACCTTCTTCCTCTGAAGGTCTGATCCAGGAGCTTTTGAAGACTCAGCTGTACTTTACTGACCAGATCCAACCTCAAAACTCCTCTAAAAAAAGTCGTGCTAGACTGGTGAGGCACGGCTTCTTTCTTCCAAAGCAACATGGACCCTTGAATTATTTTCATTTTTTCTATCTTGGGTCTGTGACGACCCTGGTTAAGTGAATCACAGACCTTATTTAGGGGATTCCCTACATAGGGCATATGAATTTAGAAGGGCTATAATACCTGTATTAGATGTCTGTTTATGTTTGGATGTATTACGTATATTTTAATACAGTTTATTTCATTTGTGCTTTCTTTAAAATTAGGTATATGGCTACAAATGTTATGCAGAGACTATTTAAAAAGTTGATATTATAAATCCTTTACATTTTGCATTCTCTTTTAAACACTGTAAGTGGGGTGAAAGTCTTTGCAAAATCAGCACTTTCTCTAATTCAGAATTCTTTTCATGTGTTTGTTTATGTCTCAGCTCAGTAAAGCAGTTAAAGATTGAACAAGTGATTTGTTTTAATGCCATTAAGCTTTAAGTGTCACACACAAGGGCCAAGTGAATACTGAGACCCATGTGGACCATCTTTCCTGACCAAAGGCATTTCTGTCTCTCTCTGTACTCTTCTCTCACCATGCAGTTGATACAAGCTTGCTTAGAAACCCAAAGTATTGAAGTGCTTTGATGTCCTCTGCTAACACCCAGTGCTAGACCCTTGCTCCACCCCGTTCCAACAACTTGCAAATCTCCCCAGAAATACGATGGAAACAGGCAGTCTTGGGCTGTTTGAAAGGCAGGTGTGGGGAGCAGGAACCATGAAAATGACCCACCTGTCAGGATTTTGAGTAGCATTTCTGTTTGCAGTAAGTGTCTGCATTCATTTACATTTTCAATTCATTCAAGAGCCTTTCTTGTATTTTACAATCAATGGAGTGATTCCCTAGAGTCAAACTCAAAAGCCAATTTAAAGCAAGCCTTTAGGTCTGCGTTTCCAGAGGATTCTGGAGATAGATAGGAAATGTGCGGGTGTTTTCTGTTTGCTCTAACCTGCCCTCCTAGACATGATTACAACTGGATGTTTAATCACAAAGTTCCTGTAGGACCCTTTGCAGCAAGCAGTTGACTATTAGAAATGCCAATATTCATAGGATCGAACTAAGCAGAGCTCCCTTCTGCCCAGATGGTGAAAAAAAGCCAGTTAATGACCATTCTGGAGCTTAACTAGTTATGAAAAAAAAGTCAACAACCTCCAACCACCACCACACCAGTCACCTAATTTAAGTAAAACAGATCCTAAGCACACTAATAAGACCATTATATTTCATATCACAGGAACTAAAACTGCATTTATACAAGCACACCCACAGGATGAGCACTGGTTTTTACTGTCTCCACTTTCACACCCCACTGAGACTATCAAACTCTTCAAGTTCATGGTGGATTTTAGATGAGGACCATTAGATAAACCTGGAAGAATATACTAGGCCTACAACAATAAAATATTCTTCAAAATATCTGTGGTTACTCTGAGTAATGCATACTTGAGTTTTAAACCTTTAAGTTATTTCATAACACGTTAGATGCTCCAGATACTGGTGATGAAGTATCTCTTTCATTTGATCTACAAACCAGTGTATATTTAGCGCGTTCATTAGTAACAGAAACAATGAGAGGTTCTTGAAACAAAGTTCAGAGGTGGTCTTATTGCAAGGTTCAGGACCATCCAGATGTGTGAGTTTTCAGTTTTTAGGGTTAGGCTTCATAGATCCACAAAGCCTACAGCGCCAGGGGCACTTTCTGGGGCTGCAAAAGGCATGTGAAGGGGAGCACAGCGCCAACATTGCTCCCTCCACACCTGTCTCAGCTGGGCCACTCATGGTGCTGGGCACCTGAGCCTCAGCCACCATGAGGGTTACGGGTGGGGTTCAGAGAACCATAAAGCCTTCCTGTTCTGGTCTACAGATCACGTTGTCCAATGGGTGATGAATACAAAGTAGCAGGAATGAAAACCATTCAATGTTTTAAAAAACAAATGGCATATTTTTTGTCAGCAAAACTGCAAAGAAGCAACACACTTCAACAACAACAACAAAAAGATAAAAATAATTAAGGTACAGTGAAGACACCTGCTGCAACATTGCTGTTCCTAATCTCAGAATCTTTCTCTGTTTTAATGTCTCATGACATTACCTTGGGCTCCATTAAGAAAAGGGGAAATTAAAGTACTTCTGTCCTTTAAAGTAGGGAAATAAGAGAAATTTCTCACACCTGTTCTGACTCTGCAGTGTATCACTACTTGTATGTGGGCACTGGCTGATCCACAGAGCAGAACTAATCCCAGAAGCAGACAAAGCAAATAAAGCAATGTCCCTAACTAGCATAGTTCTTCCAACCTGTAAATTTGAGTTGCTGTGATAGCTGCTTTGCCACAGTGCAAACAGTGAGTGACTTGTCAAAATGCAAATATATATTATTTGCAACAAGTCATATAAGCTTAGAAAGAAAACTATAAGAAGCTGACAACTAATTCTAAGTTGAAAGTTTAACCTGTTTGCTTTCATTTAAAGTGCCTCAGTCCCACCAGTAAATATGAATAGCATTTGACTTAAAGACAGGCTTACTGCATTCTGCTTTACTACACACAGAACATGCTGTTTTCTTATAAATTTGAGGGTTTTTTTGGTTTCGTTCAAATTAAATCTATATGGTTGAAGACCCCATTTAAAATGTGGAAAGCAAAGACTGGTTGGGTGAAATTTAACAGAAGCAGAACAAGGCATCAGTGGGTCCAGCTGCCATGAATGCCAGGCTGTTGAGGCTTTGAAAATCCTCCTCCAGAAAATCCTTATTATCTCCATCACAATCATAATTTTGCACAAATCAAGGATCAATATATGTTTTTCACCACATATGAATAAAAATGTGCAAGGTCCCATTTTAAACTATATACTTTTACAGAAAAGTGATAGGCAGCTCCAAAAGGCACATTTCACACATAATGCAACAAATGCAAATATCTGATAACAGTGACCAGACTCTACACAATACAAACTAAATAAACCTCTATTAGTTTAAATACTCCCTACCATCCTTCTTATACATGGTGCCCATTCTAAAACTTAAAGCAGTGTTTACAGCTGTATAAATTAAAATAATTTCAATTTGGATTTAGTCAAAGAAATCAAGCACAAGTACTCTCTTGCAAAGCTGTTTATGGTGCTATATTCAAACATTACCTATAGACAAACACAAAAGGGGAAAAAGAGCCAGTGATGATAACTGCTAGTAGCCTAGAGTAAGATTATCACCAAATGATTAAAACTATTTTTATAGAGGGAAGATAGAATTTAATATATTCCTTAAAATAAAAATATCTTAACCTCTGCATTGCTACGCTTGCCTTTCACAGGAGAGAGACACGCTCCTCAAATGCAAGTGTTCCTTTCAAATGCATAAATTGAAGACTTTTTTTACACATTAGATTCATAAATATAAACACAGAGGTATAGCAACTCACACATAATTAAAAACCTTTCAGGAGCCAAGTGTGCACTTGCTAAATAGAATGGCATGCTATAAATTCAAAGGACTGCAACGAGTACTCAGTCAAACTGGAATTAAAAGTGTTACCTAAAAATAATATCTGAATGAAAAATTTTTACACTCTGGCCAATACTTATTTTATTTTTACATCCTCACTTTAAAACTGACAGGCATCTCACAGCAAAAAAAGAGAGGATGATTTTTCTCTCTTTAAGGTCCATCATTGCAAAATAGTTGTGCATGATTATTGGTAGAATAGTTTCCATTTCCCTCTCCTACAAGGACTGACACAAAAGAAGAAAAACTAGCAGGTCTCATTAGTCCTGAGTAGTTCAACCTTAGCCTTAGCTATTATCAGATTCTTCAGAGGAGGTGAAGAAAAAGCACCACCTTTTCAGAAATGCAGCCATAGAAATTAAAATGCACTGAGTGAAGAAGGGAATACTTCCCCTGTCACATATTCTTTTCAGGGTCAAAAAACAGACAAGTGAGATTTTAAATAAGTAACTCATTCCAGGTAAGTACAGTCAAATTATTTCGAGGCTGACAGACTGCCATTATGTCCTACCACTGCCAGCAGGGTCCACCACCGTGACTCCAAAGGCTTTGAAAAGTGTGGTGTAGCAGAGAAGGCAATAATAATTACTTCAATAATTAGATTCTTGTGCTGTGTATCAAGAGCCCAAGGCTTATCTGCAATTAGATGAGGCACCCAGAGCACCTTTACCGCTCTCTACTTTAGCAAATGGAGCGGCCAAATATTCACTCCTTGAAACAGTGGAAGAGCAATCACGTTTTCCCTATCTCAATGAATTTGAAATGCACTGCAAATCAGGAAGAAAAAGAGAACGATCTGAAAAAAGTGGCAAAAGGCATGGAATAACGCTATCCATGATGTGAACAAATATTAAATCCTGCTCCTTTTTTTTTTTTTCCTTGCTAAAAAGATGCTCTGCACCTAAAATGGGGAGGCAAATGTTTTTGCACAGGTAAGATGTTATGAGGGCTGGGGACAGGGGCCAAGCCATGACTTGCAAAGCTCGGGGAGGTGAAGCCAAGGGAGGGTTGGCTGGGGAGGACAGACACGGGCAAAGCAGTGATCCTGCAGATTTCCACAGAGGCACGAGAGCTGTCTCAGCAGGCAGGAGCTCTCATGCCTGTTAAATTATTACAGGAGTGTTTCTTAGCCCTCTCTTAGCTTAGGCCCCAGGGACCACGCACAGTCCTCTTGCTCTGTAATTAGAAATTTTAAGTCATTACTCGGGCTAAGGGATAGTGAAATTGTGATTGGGTTCACTATACTGAGTGAAAAAGTTTGTAATCCAACATAATGTTCTCAAAACCAGAGTACTATGTCTCAAAATCATTTTATCATTAACAGATTTCCTGGCAGCTACTTGTCTGAGTGAAAGAGAAGAGCTGCATGGAAAAGAGAAAGCAAATGACATTTTTTACTGTGTGATGATTCCTTGCTTCCCCCAAGCATCCTGAAATAAAAGACATAAATGCAGAGCACTTAGAGGCTTCAACAGCATTCAGTGCATGTGCTTTTAATGATGACTGCACATGAACATCTGCCCTAAAATCTAGCCAGCAGGTGTTAGTGGACAAGAAAAGTACATAGTAATCTGGATCAACAGGAAGAGGCAGGCAGACTAAGTTTCCTCAATGCTTCCGAGTTAGCATATCTTGAGGATTTAAATTTAAAGACATGTATAATTTGGGCTGTTTTCAAGATTAAGAGGTCTAAAACTTGTCGATTCGTTTCAGCTGCACAATGAAATCTGTTTCTTAGCTAGAAGTCAGAAGGGCTAAAATTGTTCAGGCCAAGAAAACAATCTGCTGCAGTGAAGTGTCGAAGCCTTGACATGCTCAGCCTGTGGTTCTCGCACTGCAGCACAGCAAGAGAGCGAGAGCTGCCCTGTCAGATCCAATCTCCTTCATGTTCTTGGTTACAAGCTCAAGAGTAATGGTGGCTGGAGCACTAGTAACAATTTCAAGGCTGGCAGTGGCAGTTCTATGCAAATAGCTTAGGAACTTCCATAGTCCTTCTGCATGGGGAAAAAAAAACCCTCTCAAGAATTAATCTAGGCTTTGCCAAAACGAGGCATTTTGGCTATCAATGGCCATCTATTTCTGCAACCTTTGAGCAGAGACAACAAAACAAGAATGCACTATGACTTGCTTAACCAGCACAGAGTGTGCATACAGCAATCTACCAGACTGCTGCCTCCTTCTCCAGCAGCTGCTACAAATGCAAAGGCCCGATTCAGGATGCAAGACGCACCAGTTAACACCTGAGTGCAACAAGAACCACAACTGCCCAGCCTTCAGCAGGATTTATCTAAAGACTCCTTTCAAGTGACACCTGTAGCACATGCACCAGCCCTTCATTCTGCTCTGAAATAGGAATGAAAAGACAGTTAACAACCTTTATTTTTTTTTAAATATATTTTAAATCCATTCAGCTTATCTCAGAGTCTCTAATTTGGCAATGAAGGGCTGCTGCTGCAATCTCATCTGCCTACAGATTCAGTTAGCATTTTTAAAGCACAAAACAGAAAAAATATGCAGGGAGTCAATAACAGTAATTAGTATCATTAATACTTCCTGCTTATCTCTGGCTTAAATCTGAAAACCAACTGAAAGATGTTTTTGTTTGAGAACAGCTACTCTAGAAAGCTGAAAGCCTAAGACCCCACACAGCTCTACCCCAGCCACTTCACCTCCCCTCTCCCTTTTCCCTTCCCATCTGCCTTACACCGCCTTTCAGCTTGAGTCAAGTGCTGCAGTGGGAAGCCACACGTACCTGGTTGCAGGATGAGGGCACTGGATTTATATTATACAAGGGCTCAAAGGAAAGACAGCATCACAATTTACATCTAACATTTTAAATAACTCAGAACATTTCTGCATCTAAAAGACCACTGACTGTAGCATGTACCATGAGCCAGGTTTCCCGGATCATTTAGCATTATTTAGACGATGCAGGAAAGGATTACTTAGAACAGAAAACCAGCTGAACTGGGGAAAAACCCAAAGATTCAGCCAGTGTGTTTCCCACTCTCTGGTAGCAGCCAATGTTGTGAGAAAGTATCAGAGAAACAGGGTCTCTTCCTTTAGTACACCTGTCCAGTCATCAACAGATAAAGGACTTTCTGAGCAGGAACTGTGTTGGATAGTCTTTGCTGGATCTTTCTCCCATGCAGTACTCCATCCTTATTAAATTTAGGTTTGATCTTGGTCTTTGAAACATTTTGTGGTGCTTATTTTCTCCATTCAATTACGTGTTGCTTAGAGAAGTGTGTCTTAGAGCTGGTTAGTGCTGATGCTCTGATCCTCTGGTTGTATTATAAAAGGTGAATTGTTATTCTCTATAATATAATAGTGCTGTTTATATATATAGATATATCTCATGTACTTTTCATTTTTCTTTCCAGAGATTATAATAGTTTTGTTGGTGGCTTCTACCTTAAGTCATGAAGGGGACAGTCTGCTAAAAACTGGAACTAGCCTGATTCATGTCTGCATCAAAGTCCAGAGAGTAGTTTGTACAGTATAAGGGTTGGTTTCCTTTGATTAAAGTAATAATTGTCTTGTTGTAGTGATACATGATGCAAAAACTGCAGCTTCCTGGAGCGCATGAGACAGGCAGACAATGAAAGGCAGAGCTAGGAAAACCTGGCCTTTCCATTTTGTAGCAAATGACACAATTCTGCTTTTCGCTTGTCCCAATTCAATTGAAAATAAAAGGCACCCCAAATTTTTCTCATAAAGTGAAATAAAACAGCAAAACCAAATACTCCAATCATGCACGTTTTCTTGACTTAATACATACAAGAAATAAAAATCTTAAAAAATTAGATTCTAGTGTCACTCTAAATTCTACCTGAATGTTTATACTTAGAGAAATATTCACCATTCTGTTATTTTCTATCCTAATTTCATCAAAATAGATCCTGTTTATACAAAACAACATATTTCAGTATTTTTTTCCTCAGCAAAAGAGCTAATCTACCTGCAGAAACTACTTCTGCAAGGCATTCTATCTATGAAGAAACCCCAAAACATAGACATAGGATCAATGCCTTTAATGTCAGGCACAAAAACACTGATCTCCAGATGTTACCAGAATATAGCATGGTCCAGCCCCTCAGTGTACAAAATGGCTCCCTCTGAACTTGCTTTCTGATCTTATAAAACATAATGAAAGTTCAAAGGTATGTTTATCATTAAGGACAGCAGAAGAGAAAAGGGAAATGATGTATATTGCAAGGTTGCTCCAAACTGCATGAACAATGTACTCAGAGAATAAAACATGGAAGGATCTATAAAGTGGGGCACCACAGGGGTCTGAGGCTATCTGGTATTCTCATTACAGATCAAATGGAGTGGAGTCTTCCTACACTATGAGATGACACTAACCAGGGCCATACAGCATGTAAGGTGAGCGCAGGATGAGAATTTATGCAATGATCACTAAAGAGATACTTGAAAAGACAACTCAGGTTGATAATCAACAGGGGCAAGTGTGAACTACTATACCAAGAATGGAAAAAATGAACTTCACATAAAAACCTGATGCAAGAGGAAAAAGTAACCGTGTCTCTGGGTTCCCAAGGAAAAGAAGAAAGAGTTAATACACTTAAATTGCAGCAGGAAAGACTCAGGTTAGATAGCAGAAAAACTTCCCCAAGCACTAAGAATAGCACTGGGACAGACTGGCTGGTCTATAATGTTTCCATCATAGTAAGTCTTCAAGACCAGCTTAAACAAATGTGAAACAAATGACAGAGGCATTGGCAAGACCATGTTGGAATGAAGGATATGTAGAGGCTCTCCAGAAATCTTCTTGCCAGCTTAGTGGTTCTTTGAAACCTCATCTGTTTGTAAGCATTTTTTAAATAGCTGCTTAACAGACTACAGATCTTTTTCTGGTGTTTGGCTTGATCCATGGCTCCAGTCAAGTCTGGTCTGCGAGGCAGAGGGAAATTCAGGAGCACTATTCCAAGTGAACCTTGCAAAGACCAAGTAGACATCAAACTTCTGGAGTAACCCTGTTGCATTTTATGAACAAGAACTTCTCATCGGAAAAAATGCCCCACTCCTTAATTTCACATGAACTGCAATGCATACTTGTGTGGAAAATACCGGTAAAAGTCCTTCTTCTACAAGTTACCCATTTAAGGGATGCAAGGCATAAAAATTCTAGAAAATCACTTCTGTTACTTGACTGGGCATAAGCTTGGTCTTTTGTTTCTTCACAACTGTCTGATCAGCGATGGACAACTGAACACTGGCCTTTCTCAGCCCGCTCTCATCACCTCCCATTGTGCTTTGGTTGTTGTTGCTGTGAGTCTGGATTTCAGGGGACGCAGGCAGGAATTCCAGACAATCCTTGTTTATGTAAAATCACTTTGCTTTAGGATTTTTAATAGCCTTTGTCCTCAGAGAATTTTTCTGTCTCATATCTCTAATTCACTTGTGTAAGTTGCTTTCAGTAGCTCTCAGGAGGTGAAGTGTTTGTACATTACACATTCCCAAAAGGAATTTGGGATAGCTATAAGATGCCAATGCTCTAAACCCTCATGTTTCTGCTAGTAGGGATGGAGTATCTACCCTTTGAGAAACCAAGCTGCTCAACTTCATTCTCCTCCACAATGCCACATTAACAGTATTCAACTGCTTCCAGTTTTAAATCCATAAACATTTTGTAACACATGGGTTATCCCAATCGACAGCAAATGGATAATCAAGACCACTGACAACTAACTTGCTCTCTTAGTAGCAGCTGAAGTTGTACATCTTAAGGAGTAATCCACAATATCTCAGGAATCTGGATACCAGAGTCTGAAAATCCCTGCTTTCAGCTATTTCTTTACGTCAGCTTGCTTTAAAAACAGCAGCAACAACTACAAAAAATTTCCTGCCCCAGAAGGTCATTCCTCGGGTTTAATATAGTTAATAGAACTGAACTGTTTTAAAATCCAGTTTAGCTATCTAAGCAACAGGAGAAATGCCTATTTTCTTTGGCGGATTTCCAAAGCTGTGCATGGTGATTAAGACGGAGCTCTGTCATGGGCACTGAAAACATTTGAGAGCTGTGGACAGACTGGCCCTGATGGACAGTAAATCATAATTAGGTTTACTGGCACTTTGGATGGAGAATTCCAATAAACTGCTTCTCTTGTTGAGGTTCATCCTTTGTCTTTACAGACAGACTTGTTTATGTGTCCCTAAAACACATTTATAGGAAGCTTATGCTTCCACTTATGCTGCTCTTTTCTTTACGCACATCCACAACATTTGCTTGGGTGAAAAATCATTAGGGGAAACTGAGGAAGCACAAATTATTCACTGATGATAGCAGATGATGTCAGAACTAGAAGAGTAACTTTGTATTTTCTCTCTTGCATTCCTATGCAGCCCATGATACTTTCTTGAGAATTTGCCAATATAAAATACAAATGTATATTCAATTTCTTTCACAATTAAGTGTTTTTCTGTGGTCTACTCCATGGCTGAATTGACTGAAATTGTTGCATGAAAAAACATATAATGTCACTGAAAAGAGATACCTGGGGGAAAAAGAATGGTATTCAATAAATTCTGCTCTTCAGAAATTCAGTACCACTGTAGACCAAATCTGCAGAAATAGTTTTGAAGACAAACAGTTAGAAGGGTTCCCATTCTGCAGTTTATAAATGTTAATGAAGTCCTGGAGAGGCCGCCACTGAAATAATTTTGAACTTGCTCCTTTGAGGACAATGTGTCTATAAATTATTTCTGAGCTTAGTATTTGTTCAGTTTGGACTACTATCAAAAGCATTCTTCAGAAGCCTCAAACATTTACACCTAAAATGTCACCTGCAAATGAAAGTGTGACATGTTTGCTGCTTCAGGAAGGGATGAGTTTTCTGACTAGTATTTGAGCCTCTGTCACTAAAAAGCTTCCTGATTCTGGATCAAAATCATACTTTGTTCAAACCTCCAATGTGCCCTGCAGAGTCAGTCAAGAGGTTTCTCCAGCCTTTCCATGTAAAACTTCTAGAACTTTTGGGGAGAAAATGCTGTTGAGGTGCTATATTATTTGCTGTATTAGCTATAATAGTAAGCAATGAAAGAATACTATGAAAGTAATCGCTGTGGTTTAAACTTGAAAGTAGCTCTCAAGTGTCTGCACGGCAGAACTGGGAAGATGGGGGAGCGGGTACTACTCATGGTATAGGAAAATGAAATTATGGATTGTTTAGGTAATTGTTCAGGTAAATGGGGCAAACACAAATTAATGGTATTGGATGGGCTGCGTGGGAGAGCTGGCCAATGCCACCGAGAGGTTGCTTTCTGTCACCTAGGAAAAGTTGTGGCAATTAGGGGAAGTCCCAAGTGACTTGAAAAGAGGCAAATGTTGTACAATGTAAAGCTGCAGGATCCAGGAGCGAGTCCAGAGGAGGGCCACCATGTCGATTAGAGAGATGGAGCACCTCTCCTATGAGGAAAGGCTGAAAGAATTGGGATTTTCTGGAAAAGAGAAGCTTTTGGGGTGACCTAATTGAGGCCTTCCAGTATCTGAAGGGAGCCTACAAGAAAGATGGAGAGGGACTTTTTACAAGAGCCTGTAGTGACAGGACAAGGGGGAATGGGTTCAAATTGAAAGTGTGTATGTTTAGATTAGATGTTAGGAAAAAATTCTTCACTGCGAGGGTGGTAAGGCACTGGAACAGGTTGCCCAGAGAAGTTGTGTGTGCCCCATCCCTGGTAGTGTTTAAGGTCAGGTTGGACTGGGCTCTGAACAACCTGGCCTAATGAATAGTGTCCCTGTCCTTGGCAGAGGAGTTGGAACTAGATGATCTTTAAGGTCCCTTCCAACCCAAACCATTCTCTGATTCTATCATGATTCTATGAACTATGAACTAGAAAAACTAACCTCAGTCCCCAGGAAAATTATGGACTGAAGGAGTAGAATTAAAATGGGCGGAAAACTGCCTGGACTGCTGGGCTCAAAGGGTAGCCAGCAACAGTTTGAGGTCTAACTGGTGGCTGGTTATGAGTGGTGTGACACTCAGGGGTCCGTGCCAGGTCAGTACTCTTTACACACCCAGTAATGATCCAGATGAAAGGGATGGGCTGTTTCCTCATAAGATTTGTGGAAGGAGGAGCTGTGCATGCTGGAAGGCATAGCTGCTGTTCACAGAGCTCAAATTCCAAAAGTGACCTGACACAGACCTCAGAAAATTCAGCAAAGTCCTGTACTGGAACAGGACAACCCATGGCAGCAGTAGGTGTGGGAGATGCACAAGTAGGGCAGCAGCTCTGCAGAACAGGAGCTGCAGGCCCTGCCCTGCAAGAGGCACCACTGAGACCTTGGGGCAACGAGGTAACATATGAACCTCTTTGGCAATAAGGCAGCCAACATGTCCAAGGCAGAATGCTTCTTATACATTATATCTCTTGTGACTCCAGCACAAGAAAGGTGTGAACAAACTGGCCAGAGGAGACTCACATAATCACCCTGGCTGGATGATCAACTTGTTCTCATCATTCTTTATAATTTCAACATAGCAATTACATCAGCTGTGTTTTGCTGTAATTTTAAACTTGATTCCAAATCACCAACGAAAATTCTAAATATTTGAGGATACACCAAGCCCTGGAGAATCCTATTAGAAGCACTCATCATATGACTTCATACAGGAAACCACTCGGAGAGCTGCAAGCCAGATCTTAATACATTTAACTTCTGTCCCTCGCATCAAAGCAGTTTCCACATGGTCTTCCTGGAATGCTACTGAATGGTTTATGTTTTTAATACTGATGCCATTACAGTTTGTTTTCCAGGAATGAAATCCATGAATACACACATATTTTTGCTGTTGTTCCTAACAGCCATTTCTGGACCATTACACATTTGGTGAGAAATCTCTCAACATTTCCACACTATAAATGTGTCTTATTTTTCATACAGTCACATTTCAAAAAGGTAAAGAAAATAAAACCTGGAGAGAATCACATTTAACTTTCTCACTTTTTCCATTGGCAAGCACTTTACATCTCCAAATTCCTTACAGAACTCTAATTAACTTTTTTTTAAATTTTTTTTCTTCCTGTTTATTTCATTAATTGCATAAGCTTCATTGAAGTCAGGGACAGTTCTAGGAATAAGGCTAAATTATACTTCCAAAATGCATATTTAACACGTTAACACCGAGCTCCGCGTGTTAATGTAGGCCACTTTTTTTTCAGAATCAACAAAAGGCAAATACTTTCATATGAAAAAGAATATTCCCACCCACAGAAACAGAATTTAGCTTTCCTAGGCAGCAAACAATAGAGAATTACTATGTCTCTCTGAGGCACAGCCAGAATAAAAACAACCACACCCCAAATCCAAGAGATTCTCAGTTAGATATTTTCAGTGTGTCTTTTCTGAGACAGAGCATATTCTACTACTAAAAAGGTGAGTGGCAGATGCGAATTTATTGATAATTTTTGAGATATTTAGGAATTGCATATGCTTACAGGAAGAACCTATTGAATAACAAGTCTTTTACACCAATCCACCTCATTTAACTTTCTGAAGACTAAGCATCTAAAAGGAAGAAGGAAATGAAACCTTACTGATAATCACAGAAAGAAAAATGACAAAATAACTTTAAGAGAAAGAAGTCCATTAGCTAACAAGTGCAAGAATTTAGAATTTACCATTTTATTTGAAACACCTTAATTTAAGTTTTCATTACTAGATTGATGAGCTTATTCAGTATTAGTATCAGGTTGAATGCAGTGGAATAGTTCTACTTCTTTTAGGATTCTAAAAGGCAATGAGAAACTCAGCATTTTAAACCAATTTATTGTAATAATCATATAAGATTATTTTAAAGTTATCTTGTCTAAGTTTATTGAAAGACAGATTTTAAGAGCTATGTAATACCAGTATTACAACCCACATGCTGTAGTTTTTCACACCAAGAAAACTTTGCCAACTAAACTGCACCAAAAATACCGAAGAAAAGATAATACCTATAAATAAAATGAGAATTTCCGCAATGCGTTTAGAAGTTCAGCAATTTACAACGGAGTTTTACAAATATTTTTTGTTTCACAGTTCAAATTTCCTCTGGGATCGGCAAGTTAATGATAGTTCTATTTTTGTAATTCTAATTAGGATTATCTAAATGTTGTACAAATCAAAGACAAAAGCTTTTGATATTCAAAAAGCTAACCTGTTTGAAATGGGTGAGCCTTAAAAGGGAAAAGGAGCATTTCATTAGAGAAAACACTTGTAATATTTACTGGCAGATTCACAGACATTTTAAGGCCAGCAAAACCCATGACCATCATACCTTTGGAATAACACATGGCAAAGAACCTTATATCTACTGCATCGAGCCCATTCCTCCTGCTTGAATTGCCCTTTACTTTTTGAAGGACACCCAAGTCTTGTTTTAAACATTCAGAATGACAGAGAATTCACCAAGTCTGCAAAGTGTTCTATAGCTCACTAGCCCTATTGGAAGAAGGTGTTTGCTTTTGTCCACTTTGATTTTGTTTAGACTTAAACAGACTGAATTGCTAATGAGAAATATATTACAAAAGCCCTCTTAAAACTGCCAGGAAAATTTGCGCTCAGGCACTGTGCCTAATTGCTCAACCCCATCCCTCTCTCCAACAGCACTATCCCGGATGAATATCTGCATGGTCTGTGTCTAGTCTACATGAAACAGAAAAAACTCGCAAAACTGATGCTTCTTGTTAATTATTAAAAGTAGCCCAATACTCCAATGTGCCAGTACAAGAGTAGCCCAGGCAGAACAAAGGTGGAAGGAAATGTTAAAGTGTGGTCAAATTTGTCTGGTAGTCAAATAGAACAACTTACATGAAAACATACCATAACTTACAGACTATTCCTTTCATTAAATGATTAGTCTCAAAGACTTTATTAACTTTATTAAAAGCAGAGAAGGTCATATGAAAGGCTAATATAACTGAGATACTATGTTAAACCATGAGCCTTTTAAGGTATCCACCTTCATAAAAAGTTGCAGCATATTAAATTTATTTAATTACTCTAGAGTAATTTCTAATTTCAAAAGCCCATTTTAATGTAACAATGATAAATTAGAGAACAGATGAATTATTTTACAGATTAATACACACAGTTCTTTCTGTAATCAGGATTTTAAATGGGTCTAATAGCCTCAGCACTTACAGCAGGTTCTTTAAGTGCCAAGCAATTATAGTTGTTCTCTTAGCATACTGGTTTAATTTAATACCGCCCAAGTTGCAGAATATTTGGCTTTTACAGTGGAACACACTTATCCACCATATTTTCTTTATGAATGATAAAAGAAGATCTTTAAAAGGAAAGGAATGCCCTGGTAAAAGCAATACAATATTGCTAATTATCAGACAACAATGTTGGTATATCTCAGACTTCCTGAGATCAAGACTCAGGTAAGACATGAGTTCACACCATAAGCCCCTTACCCTTCATTTCCACAAACAAATAAATCAGGGTAATAGTGGTTGGTGTTGGCACTGTGCTTCAACACATGTCCAGCGCAGCAGGAACTCAGCAAGTACTGAAACCTAGGACCTGTGGAGTACCTAAAATTACCTAAGTACTTATAATACTATCCATAAAGCTTAGCTCTGTGAGTAGTGTTCAGGAGTTTTGTCCAACTTTTTGCTCCGTGAGTGAGCAGGAGACATTTGCCTCACGTTAGTCAAATAACTGGAACTCTTTGTGTGAATCCCTATGCTAAACATCTCAAATCACAAGTGACACAAATGCTACGTACTGAAGCGAATAAATTAATTTTAATGTCTACTTTTAGGGAAACTTTTTTCTCTTTCCCTCATCTTGTAGGAAGTGTAACATTCCTTACCCCTAGACATTCAAATTAAAGACCTTTCAGTACTGGCTTATGAAGTCCTAGACTATGTGAATCTGATTTTTCTTCTTTTTCTTTACAGCTTTTATTTTTTTGGAAACAAAAAAGAAGCTTAGAAACTGGATCCAAGGAGCCTGCCCAAGACTGTGGACAGTATTGAGAGGCAGTATTTCAAGCATTACTGTGGAGTATCACTTCCAAACAGTAACATAGCCAAAAGTGAACAAAGATTACTTACTTACAATTTGGGAAAGAGAGTTTACCCAATTCTTCATGTCCAACTGGCAACCTCAAGTCAGGGAGTTTTCCCATTACACTGCTTTCTCAGATACTTCCCTGGCTGACACCAAACAGAGGAGTTTGTGTGGCATGCCAGTAGCCTTACACTTGAGTCTGGTGCTTCAAAGGACGATGGGAGTGAGGGCAAGAGAGGGAAGCATGCTCCAGAAAAGGGATAGAACTGAAGGATTTAACCTCTTATATAATAAGAAAGGAAATAATCCCTGTCAAAGTCCTATGTCTCAGGCCAAAATACAGCATATTTTAGATGAAGGTTATAAAGAAGCACAATGAAAATGAGAGAAATGATATATTACGTTATTTGTTTGCCACGTCTGAATGACGAATAGATTAAGTTAGCAATGAATTTTTGATTTCTGAAGAAACATTAAAGTTAGATGAACTACTGGTTTATTAGTTTCTGGAAGAATAATTATTCTTTTTATGCAGTGTAACAAAAAAGGAAGACATTTTCACTGTGGAGACAGAAAGACATGAACAACCATCAAGGTTCAGACTGACATGGTAAAAAAGGAGTTTCACCTTTAGGTCACTGGTTGATTTTTAAAAGAGGAATTGAAACACACCTTTGGGGAGTTGCTTGATGTCCTGGGTCAGCTCGATCTCAAATACAGCTCAGTTCCTAATAAACAAGTGTTCCCATCATAACTACTACAGCAACAGATAACCACCCTGATGAGCAGAAAGGCAAATCCTTGAACCAGCTTTCCTGGAAATAATGTGTCACAACAGCCATTCCCTTGCAAAAATAAGAAAGAACCCATTTTCATGTTCCCAAACACCTAAAGCTGAACTAATGTTCATTGGAATCATTTCATTTCCCCTTCTCAGATTCTTAAGGTTTGCAGGGAAGGCTGACCCAGACCCACGGCTGTTACCTTAGGAACTGGTCTAGATCACATTGGAAGCATCTTGATAATCATTAGCTATCTGTGATCATCGGATACCTTGTTTTTTCTACAAAAATACCCAAGCGCTGGTTTAGCAGGGCTTGTTTAGTGGGTTTTTAACCCTTTCGGACACTGAAAGAAGCCTGTTGTGAAAAAGTATGCTAAGAAACCAAATAAATAAACCCAACCAACCCATCTTCCCATCTGTATTTGCCAATTCTAGCCAAACCTGACTGGGACTTAGTGTTGCAAAAGAACATCTTTATGTGCCACAGTTTGGATGTATTCCTAAATAAAACCAAATACATAACTGAACGTTTAAAAAGAAGAATGAGAAAAATAATTGCATAATTATTAAAGGAGCAGTCTTAGTACCAATGGTCACCTCCAACTGTAAAACCACAGCATAAAATACCACAAAACCCTAATTTCATTTGATTTATGCTTCATGAAAAGGCAAAACAAATGTTATACAAATATTTTCAGTAGCTGAAAATTGGCTATCAGTACAAAAACACAGCTACAGACTGTCCTCGTTGCTGGGCTGAACTGTTCTCAAAACAATCCAATGTAAAGGTCATTGATGGAACTATTTCTAACGTTCTGCAGTCACAAAGCACCAGAGTGCTGTGTTTGGTGCAGATCACTTCGCTTGTGCTTTAGAGGTATTAGTTAAGCTTCAGTCTATGATTTGCTAAGCCCTCTGAGCTCTTCTGGCCTCTCTCATCCTAAAATCTCAGAATAATCACCCTTGTTAAGTTGCACATTTGTTTAAGTAACATTACAAATAACACTTCATTGCATGCCCATTAAAAACAAACACACTGGAAACAGCACAGATTAAGGAGCCACAGTCTCTCTGGCTGTCCCAGAGCAGCTATGAAAAACTCTGAAAAACACACATAATGTGGATCTTTCAGAATAAAAGGAGCAGGAGGAGCAGAATATTAACAACATAAAAAGACGAATCCTGGAATTTATTTACCAATGAAAATGTGAAAAATTCTAGAGAAACTATGTCAGAAACCATTCTTACTTTTCAAGAAGTACACTGTATTTTCTCTCACTGTTGCAGAAACAAAGCCACCAAGTGTATTTTCAAGAAAATACTTAAATAAAATTGATGAAGTGTCAACACTTGACTGCTTGTTTAAATTGGATAAAATTATAAAAGCTGTTACAGAGTGTTCAATTTGTTTCAATGTTATTATATACCATAAGGGCTTATTGGAGCAGGAAGAATATTGCAGATAAGGCGTGAAGATTACACGATGTCTTAGATGTCTCCCTGGTACAGTACAAAATACAATCTAAATCAGCCAAAATTCTTTTAGTGAAGCTAATTTCTTCTCTCTGGGGCTTCATGGGGAAAAAAAGAATCAGTGTTCCTTTATGCTGCAAGAACACTGCTATTTGCTTAACAGGAAGTTAAATGAACCAAAGCTTCAGCAAAAAAACTCCACCATCAATTAATGTGACAAATTTTTAATAGGAAAGCAAATCAGATTTATTTAAAAACTGAGGTCTTGGTTCTGGTATATTCATATTTTTCTGAGGATGAGCTTATAGTTTATATTTTTCATAGTTTATGCTTTCTGAGGAGTAGAGATGTCTGTGGGAGACAGCTTCCATTCCTGCACTGCTCCTGATGAGTGTGCTTTACACATGTAGCCCAAGGACTAATCAAGAGGACCATGGCAAGCTGTAGCTGTTTATGCTCCAGGTGCACCACAGCTGATGAGATATGGTGTACAAGCGCTCAATACACACTGCCATCACAAGTACCACTCACATTATCAATTGAAAACAAGGCATTTGAATGTTAATTTTTTCTCTCTTCTTCTATAATCTGTCACACTCAGATGGGAAGCAAAATGGAAGCCCCTGAGGACAATCTGTAATGGTACCAACACCTTACCTAGAAAATAATTCTGATACCCTTGCATTTTCTCAACACAGTCTGAGTGGTGAGTTCTCTATCACAGAATCACAGAAATACACTGAGTTGGAAAGAACCCACAAGGATCGTTGAGTCCAACTCTTAGCCCTGCACAGGTCCATCCCCAAGAGTCACATCATGTACCTGAGAGTATCATCCAAATGCTTCTTGAACTCTCTCAGGCTTGATGCTGTGACCACTTCCCTGGGGAGCCTATTCCAGTGCCCAAACACCTTCTGGGTGAAGAAGCTTTTTCTAATATCTAACCTAAACCTTCCCTGGCACAACTTCAGGCCATTTCCTCAGGTCCTGTCACAGGTCACCACAGAGCAGAGATCAGTGCCTGCCCCTCTTCTTCCCCATCCAAGGAAGTTGTAACTACAGTGAGGTCTCCTCCAGGCTGAACAGACCAAATGACCTCAGCTGCTCCTCATACAGCTTCCCCTTAAGGCCCTTCACTATCTTCGCTGCCCTCCTTTGGATGCTCTCTAATGGCTTAATATCTTTCTTACAATGCATTCCCCCAAACTGCACACAATATTCAAGGTGAGGCCACCCCAGAGCAGAGCAGAGCGGGACATTCCCCTCCCTCAACCAGCTGGTGATGCTTTGCCTGATGCCCCCCAGGACAGGGTTGGCCCTCCTGGCTGCCAGGGCAGTGTTGACTCATATTCAACCTGCCATGGACGAGGACCCCCAGGTCCCTTTGCACAGTGCTGCTTTCCAGCAGCTCATCCCCCAGTCTGTTAATGCATTCAGGGTTGCCCTATCCCAGGTGCAGAATGCGGCACTTGCCATTGTTGATTTTCATATCGTTGGTGATTGCCCAGCCCTTTAATTTGTCGAGGTCTCCCTGCAGGACCTCTTGAGGGAGTCAACAGCTCCTCCCAGTTTTGTGTCATCTGCAAATTCGCTTAGTATCCCTTTCAGTCTTGTGTCCAAGTCATTTATGAAGATGTTGAAGAGCACAAGGCCCTGCTGAACTCCACTAGCGACAGGTCATCAGCCTGATGTTCCCCCATTCTGTTACCCTCTGCGCTCGAGCCGTGAGATGATTGCTTACCCACTGCATGATGTGTTTATCCAGCTGTGGAATGGACATTTTGTCCAGAAGGATCCGGTGAGAGACAGTATAGAAAGCTTTACTGAAATCCAAACAGATTACATCAACTGGCTTCCCCTGATCAGCTAGGTGGGTTACCTTGTCATAAAAGGAAACAAGGTTTGATAGGCAGGTCTTTCCTCTCATGAAGGCATGATGGCTGTGACCAAGGACAGCCTTGCTTGACTTATGACATTCAGGCATTACCTGCCCCTGTGCCCTTAGCAGGTGATGTTTTAAAAGTGACCAGCACTGATGAACCCCAGCACCTTCAAAAGCATTTTCCCAGGGGAAATTACTAATTCCCTGAGCAGCCTGAATTCTGTTCTCCTCACGTCCAGGGTTGAAGTGCCAACTTCTCCTCCCAACAGAGATTTCAAACACAATCACTTCATGGTTGCTGTGGACAAGACAGCCACCAATCTACACTTCACTCACAAGATCCTCTCTGTTGACAAGCAGCAGATCAAGGAGGACATCCTTCTGAGACAGCTCCCTTAGGACCCTTAGGTCTGAAATTCTGGAAGAGCAAAGGCTCTTCCAGGGTGTGGAGGATGGTGCATAGCTACAGCCTCTCAGTAGTGCTTAAGGTATCTCAAAACAACTCAGCACACCATTGTCACAGCTGCATGTCATTGCACTCAGCAGCTTCCACCTTGCCTGGAAAGCAGCGCACCAGCTGAAGGTGAATCCCTAGCTGTTAAACAATACCCATTCATCCATACTTCTTGCCCAGCATAGATATTTTGGTTTGAAAATTAGACATCCATATGTTTATCAAGACAGTCAACTTCATGGTAACTCTGTACACTCTGAGTGAGAAGCAAAGCGTTCTGACTGTAAATACAAATAATATATTCCATGATTCACTGTTTCTTCCACAAGGTAGAAAACAAGGCAGTTAATAAAACATTAAGAGATTCTAATCATATAGTAGCAAGTCATAAAACTACCATGAGAAATGTGCCAGCCTACTTCTCTCATAAAACACAGGAGAAAAAGAACGTTAAAATTTTAAAACTGCCCACAATTTTTTTAATATCATGGTTATTAAACCTTTCTACTATTATTCAAATGTAAATTCACTATGGTTCACCCAGGCTGGCCTCCAGTTGGAATTCTTGTGCTCTGAAAGCCTCTGTGCTAGCATGGGGTCTCATGCACAAGGGGTGCTGCCAGTGGTGGATCTCTTTCGCAGCTTACAAGGTTCTTTGCTGAAAAGCTGCTCCTCACTTGGAGCCAGATACAATCCTCCAAATAAACCCCTAACCACTTCATACTTTTATGAATTGTATCCCTTTATCAGACCTTAATGACCCATAACCTTTTAAATGTTACATCTCAAAAACTTTGTTTCATCAGCATATAAAACAGAGAGAAAAAGCCCCATATTTCAGAGTGAAAATAATAATAATTAAAAAAATATTTCTTCTACATTGGAGAATTCCCCTCTGCCTTGGTTTACTATTTATACACCACCAGTCTGGGATTAATTATTATAAATCCTTAAAGCCGAAAAGAAGATTTTAGGCATTTTATTCTACATATAATCTATACTATTATTAAACTGTAGTTCAAATGCACATTATGTCCTATTTCTGTTGGTCACCTTTTAACATTTACGCAGTTTACTTACAGAAGATTTTACTCCCTGCAGAAAGCATTTCTTACTATTTTCAAAACACCAGATCACTCATCTGACATGGCACTGCCCCGGCAGAGCAGTGTTACCTGTGAACCACACTCACCGGGCACCCCTTCCCTCATCCAGAAATTGATGTCTGTTCCATCTGCATTGTCGTAAACATCTGTAGCATTGATGGGCTGCAGCAGAGTCATGATCTCTTTCACGATTTCACGAGCTTTAGCACTGCCAGTAAAACCCAGTCCAGATGGTTTGAAGGTGCCCTCATCAGACTCCATGACGATATCAAAGTTGGAGATATTTTCCTAAACATGTAAGGAAAGAAAATATTGTGCTGTGGTTGCTATTTTAGCTGGCATCATATACAGGATTCTAGGTGTCAATGTGAGCATACCACAACAAATTTGCTTAAGAAGCAGATAAATTCTTCCTGTGACCATGTGTATACAAGCATAAATTAAAGGACCTAATCTTTCTGCATGAAAATGCTGAAACAGTTCAGGTTCTGTTATGAGGCACCAATATTCTGTAGAAGCCACAACATGCCCAGTCTGCTATCCCCAAATACTTCCTTTAAGACTTCTGAATTGCCACCTAGAAAATAAGCCATCAGTACCATATTGCAGTTTTCACTTGCAGTTCTTATCTTTTCAGACCTGAAACTCAGAAATTCTGTTGCAGTGTGGAGGGTACGCAGTCCCATGGCTTTAAAATTAGACTGCTTAGACTGTGAAGGACATTCTATTTAATAAACCAGCTGCTGTCTGTTCAGAAACAGATTATTTTCAATATACCATGTAGTCAACTCTGACATTGGTTGGAGGACTGAAATGCAAAGGTTCTCCCTGACCTGAAGAAATAATATCTGTTTTAAGGAAAGTTTGTGCTTCCAAGGTAAATCATTGCAGGAAACATGAAATGTAAGATTTTGTGTACAATCAGCACAGTAACATTTGCATCTAGTGTGCATTTGGAAGAATCTTTCTAGATAAAAAAACAAAAATTAACATCCAGAACAATTTACCCACATTTGCTCAGATTGCTCAGTTACAAAGGTTTAATTGGAATAAAATACGTACAGTTTTTACATGTAGGAAGATCTCTTTTAGAGAAGCACAAAACTTTATTTCAAAATAAAACATTTTATGGTCATGTCAGGCAGAAAAAAGCTGTACTTCAGACCATCTCCAATGTAACTACAAAAACTTGCTGCAGGTGTTTCTCCCTATGCCCAGATCTCATTCCAAAATTTTATGGCTGATATGGGTTGTTACAAGAAAATCCTTAAAAGAGATACATGACAGCAGCAAGTAACAGATCCAATTCATTAACAGCTTAAATAAGCCTACAATTCAGTAAAGAATTCTTTCACATATTTTTGTATATAAACCCAAATATGAACTACAGGTGTCTGTGAATGATTCACATAAGTTTTCAGAAGTCCTTTATAGAATTTGCCAAGAACTGTGTTTCACGCTTTCCCAAAACTTTTCTCTTTTGAGTGAAACAAGTTCTAACATAGCAGAGGTATTTACTTTTACCTTAGAAATATATTCAGCAGTTTAAAAATGTAATATAAAATATTCGCATGATGAAGTAACTGTAAATGTTATACCTTAAACCCACTCAGCTACTAGAAATCAAAGTGGAAATAACCAATGTTGTCACCACACTGGCAATCATCATGTTTGTACAGTGAAAAAAAACCCTTCAGTTTGTAAAATATTACATGTAAATAATTAGGCTACATGTGGTGTGTAGGTCTACCGTCAAAGGATGTATTGTAGGTCATGAGCCTCAACATGAATTGTGATCACAGATCCTCCGAACACAGTGGGAGAGAAGCAGGCCAAGGAAAGCACATCGCATGCTAAAAGGGATCAATGATGCTCCAATGTAGCAGATACAACAGTGTGATAGTTTTAGTCTAGGCCTTCCTGGCAACCAGCACGTAACCAAGGAAGTGGCCACATTGCTGGTATTCCATATGATTTTTACGCAAACCAGGGTATAAATAAGAAGGGAGAGAAGCCTTTCCCCTCTTCTCCTCCGACGGATCTGAACGCGCAGGTTCCCTGCTGTCGGTCCTGCCCGTGTGGGGGACTGAGGCCCAGTGAGGCCTTGTGGCCCTTGGGAGGCCAAGGGTGCCAGCGCTCATTTGGCACAATTCTGCTGTCTCAAGGACAGCAGTAAGAATTTATTTTACTAGTTCTTTATTGGCTGTTCCCGGGTTTCGATTGTGCATATCTGTTTTGCCTTTTCCCTTTCCTGTTTCCCATTCCCTTTTCCCTTTTCCTTCGGGGGGTATTCAGGGTTCCCTTTACTATGTATGTAGTATTTTAACTGTATATAACTGTGATATTTGTAAAAATATATATTTTGATATAATTCGAACGCTTTCGGGTTCTTCAAATTTTATATTTTTTTTCCCTTTGCCCTAAGAGAACAAGGGAGGGGGAGGGGGTTGTTACCGTGAGTTCGAGCATTTGGCGGGGAGCCAGGTCTGAACTGTCACAAACAGAAAGAATGCTTCAAAATAAGAATCTTCTTTATATCACATGCTCAAGGAGCAAGACTTAGGGAAGACAACACACATCTCAGTGTGCTGCTGAATTGCCAATGAAAGCACTGCATAAATACTGTGCTATGGTACTCGGCCTCTTTGGTTGAGTCTCCAAGTTGCACTTCTGACCATTTTTACAGAAGCTTAAATGAGGAGGAGCAATAAGAAAAGAGGAAGGATGTATTCAGGGCAGTGAAGTGAGAAGAATAAGCTTGGGAAAAGCATGGATACCTGGAAGAAATCTCACCTATCACTGGAAAGAACAGAACCCCCAAGTTCAAAAACTTCATAAACTGTTAGTATCATAGCAGTCTTCAGTTGTGTTTTCTCACATACATTTTTGCATGTGTTTTTAATATGAAACTGAGTAAACAAACCACCCACAATACATTACATCATATTGTTGTTCTGTAAGAAAGCTGTTCAGTTCTGAGAATGTGCTGGAGAGGCACGAAAACAGGATACCCTAGGGAGAGAAACTGACTTCACTGGGGAACAAAAAAGAAACGGGTCACAACTACTTGAAGTACCATGTATCCTTGAGAAAGCCTTTTCCCTATTTAGTCCACTAGAAGACATGATTATTTATAAAACTATTCACCATTCAGTTTGAAAGTTACAGTCTTAAAAAAAATTGGTTTTACTACACCCATTTTTGTACAGATATATTGGCATACTTAAGCAGAAAGAAATACATACCAGAAAACATGTTATAGTGAAGATGCTTTGTCATCACTTGACATCTACAGTGCAGGGATAACTGCCACAGGCAGAGTAAGGTGAGCCCAAACATTTCCCCCTTGACTAATTCACGGGAACAGCACAATAAAACAGAAAGATTTTAAAAAATAACTGCAGGTTCAGCTGTTTCCTTCAGTTGTGCTCGTAGTGAACGTACCAGTTAAGTATTTTAAACGAAGTATGTAATTTTTTTCAGAAACTAATTTCATTTGCTATATTTTGATATTGTGCCACTTCTCTTGGTATGTACCAGAAAATTAAAACTTGTTTGTGTGACCTGCTGCCATCATCAAAATAGACTTTCGTCCTTTATCTTCCTATGACTTCGTCACAGAGGAGGTCACCTCTCTTTATCTTATCATGCTTAGCTCTTCAAAAGAATTTTTAAACAAAACATGACAATAAATACTACATGGGCAAATTGGCTTTCTATAACTTGCTATTTTCATTAAGTATGATCCTTGCCAATACTTCTATTTTTAATTTTTTAATTTTAATTCCTTTTATTTCTGTTTTCTCTATAAACAATCTATTTTTATCTCTGTTAAGCAAAACTAAAAACATAAGTACTTCTCATCTATAAGGCAAGAATTTGGAAACACGAAATCACAGAATCACAGAATGGATAAGGTTGGAAGGGACCACAATGGGTCATCTGGTCCAATCTCCCTCCTCAAGCAGATTATCCTGGAGCACATTGCATAGGATTGCATCCAGATATCCTGAGTATCTTCACTGAGAAAGAATCCGCAACCTCTCTGGACAGTCTGTTCCGGTGTGCGGTCACTTGCATAGGAAAGAAGTTCTTCCTCGTGTTCAGGTGGAAATTCCCGTGCATCAGTTTCTGCCCATTGCTTCTTGTCCTATCGCTTGGCACCACCCAGAAGAGCCTGGCTCCATCCTCTTGACACCTTCCCTTCAGATACTTATAGGCATTAATGAGGTCTCCTCTCAGTTGCCTCTTCTCGAGGTTGAACTCGCCCAACTCTCTCATTCTTATCAGAAGTTAAACTAGATTCCCACATCTCATGACCAATCTACCAACTCACTGATGGCAATCCCTCTTACCCAGCTAAAGCAGTGAGAAACCTGGAAGTATAACGGAGAGAACAGCTATGCTAAAAGCCTTCAGTAATTAAAATAGAGTATTACTTGTCCAACAGCTCATTTACTGGTTTTGTTTTTCATTCCACTGAGAAAAATGATCACTTTACAAGGAAAATACTAAAGTCTGTAACATCAAAGCACTGTCCTTGAGTAATGGTTCATTTGTTCCAGTGATAAGGAACATCAGTTAATCCAACACTGTGTTTTCAGCTTTCTGTTATTGATTTACACTTTATTTTAGGAAACAACAGCACTTGTGTTCCCGTATTTGTTTCAGAGCATTTGGGAAACAAGCATAGCATGGCAACAACTGTGTAGCAGAACTCACAGCGAAGTGACGGTCATCCCACTTGTAGTACTAAAAGGGGATTTAAATCAGCAGCCAGCTTTGTTAGGCTGGCAACTAAGCCTACAGGAAAGACAAAAAAATCCACTGCAAACATCTAAGTGCATGTGACAGCTGGAAAAGTAAAAAAAAAAAATATCGTCTAAGTATTTAATAATATATAAACATAATGAAGGGTAATTTTGAGTTGCTGTTTAGCATGAAGATTACTTAATGAAGCAAAAGAGCATAAAAGAAAACTAGAGAAAAAAACTCACCACAACAGCTGTTAGGGAGCAGAGATGCACCAGCATCAAGGCATAATAACCACCAGCCACAAAATGATCATACCATTTACACTCTTTTTGAATGAAGACAGGGAAAATCAGGAACATTGTGACTAATAAATTTTTGTAAATGATCCCATCATTATATGGGAGAAAGCTGCTACAGAGCTCAAGATTAGCACAATTTTTGCTAGATGACAAGGTAGGAATAAGGCTCATATGTTTGTTACAAGATGAAATATTCTTCTGCCACATTTTATGGGAAAACAGTGTGTAAAGGAGTCCACAGAATTTATGGCTTGTTCTGTATGACAGTTACAAGTTCTGACCTCTGGCAGGCCAATGACAAAATTCCCAGTAACTTCAACAGCCCTGGAGCAATTTGGTCATGTACTTATTAGCATTTCACTCAGTAAAAACGTACTACTGGCATGTCTTGCCTTGTACAATACGACGACTGTTTCCTCTCTGTGGTTACTTGCCAGCACTCACAGAGATGACCATTCAGTATTGTAAGTTCCCGGGGATGACAGACCAGAAAAAGCAGACAGCTCTGAAGATGGTAGCAGGCTAAGAAAGGCATGCATTGGATTACCTGAAGCCTTGTCTTGGGAGGCTTTCTTCTTTTACAAAGAGGTGTATCAAAGAGAAGTGTTTGCCCTGGAAAATGTTCCATAACTTAAGCCCTTTTACTGCTCAAATACAAGGATATCAAAAAATGTCTGTGACTGTGAATGACTATCCCACCACTGTCCTTTTCTGAAAGGCTTTAGGTTTTCACTTGAAAATAGGCAACACTGCCAAAATTAAAAATTGTGGTTTACATCTTTCAATCGAAGATAATGTTGACTCCTTCAGGAAACTAACGAGTACTTCTGCAACTTTCAATAGAAGATATATGAAAAGAAATTTGCAACACCTTATAAATTATCACAGCACATACATCATTAATATTTCCTGGTTTTATGCAGAATGCTTTTAGGTTCTCATCTGGGTAAGAAGTGAAATGTTGAAATGAAAATAAGCCAATGAGGACAGTTCACCATGGTGAGTCCACAAGAAGCAGTAATTTTCTGTCTTGCACAGCTGGAGGGAGTTTAGATAGAAGTATACCAACTTTCTTACAATAGAACATCCCAATGGACCAAGGACCCATGTTTAGGTCAATCTGCATAAATATTTTAAGAATGCCTTCTGTAATACAGTTTGAATTAAACTCATAACACATTAATATCTCCAACGACCACAACAGAGTTACTAAAGTAAATTTGAATGTGGCCTAGGATCTCTTAGTCTTCTAACTACAAAATGTATTTGCTTTCCGAGACGATTGTATGCAATACTTCTATTTCAAAATAAATATTATCAGGTACTCATAGTCCCTTAATTCATCTGGGTAAATAACTGTAACCTTGTTTCATGGTACACAGACCTTTCACTGAAACTAATCCAAAGCAATGAGAAGAGGGACAGACACTACATTACATATACTTCTTTCTCCCTTCATGAAGGCAGTAAAAGGGTAAACATACAAACAACTTAAAAAGCCCTGGTGGAGGGCACTCACATACTGTTGTTAAAGGTTGCAGGAGAAACTGTACTGAAGAGCTGCAACACAAGGCCATTTAAAATTACGTTCCTCCAGTTCTTCCATTCAATTTGTATAAGAAAGTAGTATTGCAATGCTTCACACTTCTGAAGTTATTTATTGCATTTACTGTACTGTAAGAGCCCTACATAGCAACTGGGTTGCACAACATTAAGCACTGGAACAAGACTTCAGATATAGTGTTGAACTCCAAGATCTGGAGCCTGATTTGCACTTCGATCCTTTAATTTCATTACCCTTCATCAAGATAAGGAGCTTTAATGTTAAGGAAAAGCAACCCTTCTTCTAGCCTGGGATTAAATCTAACTATTTGCTAACAGCTAAAAGCAGTGACCACTTCAGCAGGTATCTTCTCTGTGAGCAAAGGGGCTGGTAATTCCCCTGGGAGGCTTCTGCCCCACGGTCAAAACTGAACAGGTGCTCTGTGATGTACTGGTGGGTGGCAGGTACCCTTACACTGATGGAGGCACCGAAACTGCCGGAAGATACACAGCCTTCAGCTCTTGCAAATGGCTTAGAAAAATCATACAAAGGAAACAATGGATGAGGACCATGAGATGCTCTCCAGAAAAATATGTGTATAAAATGAAAACATGGTTGCATGAGTAATGTATATGTCTGAGCTTAATCCGACTACAGGTGGGCAAATATGCTTTTCCTAAGCATATAATCACTGGATGCTGTCAGAAACAACAGACAGCACTGGACCGCCTAGAGCACTAGAGCTTTTGATCAACCCAATATGGCAGCTCTTACATTCACATAAAGCTCTGAATAGCCAATATCTCCTATCACTAGCTTTAATAATCAGAAATGATAATACTGGGATCTACAGAAATACTTGAGTGATATAAATGCTGCTATTATGCAGGGATGTGAGTTAATTATTGGCACCATACTAAAACTACTGATCGTTCCAAGATGGCGGGCGTGCCAGTGGCCACGCTGCTACCGGGCTCCTGCAACTCCCGGGGCTCGCTGGGGTCCCACTCCCGCTGGCCCGGCCCGGCACCGCGCTGCTCCCATGGGAGACGCTGCCGTGCCAGTTTCTGCG
>JAWMRA010000078.1:128636294-128657729 GCA_035584735.1 Pseudotriccus pelzelni | reverse complement strand
AGCCACCAGCGCGCTTGTAGCAAGCGTGGGTAGTGCCCTTCCCAAATCTTCGTTCGCGAAGCCTAGCCATGATGACTAAAACTACTATGCTGCTACTACTATTTCAGTTATTTCTGCAGTAACTTATTCACTTTCTAGCAGTGGCAACCTACAATGACAGATGAGGAAGAAAGACCTGAAATTAAACTGAAAGAAATAATAAATAAGGTACAAAAGCAGGAGTATCTGTACTTGTCCTGTACTATATTGTCTTCATTTCTTCTCCCTTGCCACATTTCCACTGATGTGAGGAGGTAATTTACAATGTCAAGGAAATCCAGTCTGCCTCTGCTGAATTACTGCATTCATATTTCTACTTGTTTGTAGCGAACTAAAGTCATAATAAATCCAACTATGTAGATGAGTCATACAGGCTGTCTTTCATTTAACAAGACATCTTTAAATACCACTCTTATTTAACTTGTACTCATTACCATCAGCAAGCACTGTGTGCGCCATACTATTCTAATTGCCAGAAATTTGAGCAAGTAAATCATTAAAAGGTTAAGTTATTTTTTATGCTAAATATAATGTACAATATTAATCTGCTTTATTTTGTTAGTATGAGTAATGTAATGTCCTATAGTCGTATCAATTTATAATTATGCCAGATCACATGGCAGGGGGAAACAAGAACAACAAACAACAGACAGATGTCATTTCTACTTAAATCCTCCACTGTAAATTACAAACTCTTATGTTAGACAGGGCTCTCTTTACAGAGCACAACATCCAGACAGAATCTCATCAGCAGAGCAAGAATTCAGATGCATCTTTGTCTCAAATATTTTAAAAGCAAAGTAACAAAGTATCTTTCAAACAACACTCAGCCTGCTGTATATTTCCCTATTGGATCCTTAGGCCTGCTTTTTGGTGTTATTTCTGAATATAAATCTTTGAGACGACAACAAAATGCAACCATTTTGGCAAAAGATGAGACATCCATGAAACTATTTCATATGTTGCTGACACCACCACCATAGAGTGGATCTCATTGTCTAACATGGAAATCCATAGAGGTAAATCATCAAATATATTTCTGATGAGTGGTGTGCACTAGGCACAGCACATCCATCCAGCTCCTCCTAAATGCAATTCTGTATAGGAGAAGCATCTCTTTCAAGTGATACCTATTCCAGAACATTCCATTCTAGTTTAATCCTGCTGAACATCAGAGTACCAGTGGTAAATCCAGAGTCCTTAACACATACTACACTGCAACCTGTCACCTCCCTGGAACTGAGAAAGAAAGTTCTTTGGTATCTCTTCCAAATAAATGACAGAGCTGAGCTATCCCTATAATTTGGAGACATAGGGAGGAACAACATTACAAATGGATAGTTAAATATACATCTTAGTAATATTCAACTATTTAGTGGGAAATAATTGATGGTTCACCAATTAGCCAGAAAACTGTAACCGCTGTAATGCTATCTCTGACAACTCTATTGCAGATGCAAATTGATCTAATTTTGTTCATCACAATGAATTTGATTCAAAGCGAAATTTCTGTTTATTTGTTCTGATAGGTTGCTTAGCACTAAAAATATACTTGAGGAATTGCTTTTAAGCCTGCTTTCATACTATTATAGAGCAGGTAACTTCCTAAACACATCTGCATTCATCTCGTCTCTGCCTTGGATGTATTAACCATTGCTGAGTTCTAATACTAACTTAGGGAAAAGAATAAAAAATAAATACTTTAGACTAGTTATATAGTACAGCTTAATTTTTCTGGGAAAAAGAAAAAAACCCCACATATTCCAAAGACTTCTCTCCAAAATAGTTTTGGCAACTGCCCTTTATGCCATGATGTACTTTGAAACACCAGTTGTTGGCAGGAGAGACAGATGTGATACTACACAATATTTTTATCCTGATAACCATAGTCATAGAGTTTGTGTGTTTTTTGCATCATCAGAAATCAACTTTTGAAGATGTTCCAGATCCCACAAAACTAACAATTGGCAAAGTGTATTACAGATTACACACTACTAAGATAAGATAGCAAAGATTTTTCTTTACATTATTTTATGTTTTACATTGTAAAATGTTATGGGAAAATGCAATGAAGCAGAAACATATAAGTCAAAGAAAACATTTATATTGCAAACATATGTGGACCATTCATCATTTGTTCTCAGAGAGTAAGCTATGTTTGAAAGCTATGGCAGATATCATCATGAAATATCTGTTTCAGAACTGGTTTGTGACAGAGTATCTTAGGTCAAGCGGAACACGTATATGTGTGGTCGCATCACTTACTGTTAAATGTAAAATGCAGTTTACATTTATGATTAAGCCCGGAAAATGTACTTGCAGGCAGAACTGGAATCACTGGTTTTGGTTAGATATTAGGCTTAACATTTTGACAACAATACTATGCAAGTCACAGGACTAGGGAGCAAAGTGCTGTCAAGAAAATGATGAAAAGATGTAATTTACCTTGTGCAACTGATAATATTGTTCAGCACCTATTCCTCCTTGCTCTTCTCCTGTCCACAGCACCAAGCGCAGAGTCCTTTTTGGGCGAAGTCCTAAAACACAGTTTTTAATAATTTTTTTTAGTACTAATTATGTATACAGTGAAGCATTGTTTGCATTGGTCTCCACCCTCCAATGGATGAAAAACCTGGGTTTCCACAAACTAAACACAAGCTATTTCAAGTGTGGTCTTTGTTGTCTATAATACTGTTGCCTTGTTTAGAGAGAAAGACTGGGCTGTGGGAGAGAGCCCACATGAGGAAGGAGTGGGCAGATGTGGTGCTGCTACCAGTTGCAGTAGCACAAGAGAACTACATTTTGGGGACGTGCTGCAAGTGTCTGAAAACCATAACATAAAGTATCTACCTTGACAGATTTCTGAAACAGGTGCTTCTGTCACTGTGGTGGTCTGCAGTAAGGAATGCGCACCCACTTTCACCAGATCCAAATCAAATTTTCGTGAGAACTACCATTGCTTTGTCGTGGTTAATTTATTACAGTTAATTGAGAATGAGCTGCTAGATTTTTCTGGGAAATGTTTCTCCATTTCACGAACTGAATTCTGTAATATTAGTTTGCATTTTATCAGAGAAATGAAAAGCAACAATCTGTATTTTGTAATCTGAAATACAGTCAGCTGCTGACTGTATGCATGACTTTCTGAAACAAGGTGAACATGAGGCCGTTTTCTACTTTGCAATGGTAGCTCAGTAAAAAAGATAAGTTCTCAGATAAATTTTGAAGCCATTTCTGCCATGGCAGAACTGAACAGATAGAATTTGTTGCCCTTTATTTATTTGATTGTTTCTGTTCATAAATGAATACATTTGAGACACCAAACTTGAGAGCATGGAAGAGCAAACAGATAAAGTGTTCTCTGTGCAGTGGAATGCTAATTATGTTAGAGAAAAAAAAAAGACAAAACAGTGAGGAGATTATCAGAAGTGATAAAGCACAAAGTACCACACACACTTTTGTGATGAGCAGAAATAATAACAGTATCACTGGCAAAACTTATTTAATTTCCTAACTGAAATGGCTGAAGATTGCCAATAGACCTGACCTTCATTAATTTTTTTCTCTCAACACAATGAATATAATCTGAAGATTTCTTTCTCAAAAGTATATGCTAACAATCCTCATAAGTGAAGGCAGAGTACAGCAGGAATACTTCTGAAGCCCAGAAGAAGAACCCCGTTGAAGCCCAGTCTCCAGCCCACCACACCAAGGCTCTGAGAGCAGCCTTGGTAGGAAGTGCTTGAGACAGCAGCAGCAGCTCCTGCCTCCTCCCAGGAAAAAATGAAGATGCTTTAGTCTGACACCGCTGTCCAGCTGATTTCTCCTGCTTTCCAGGAGCTTGAGACCCCAGCTCACTTGTGGAGAAGAAGTTTGAGATTCTTACAGCCCTTTCCTAGCTCATCATTGTGTCTGTGCATTGAAGCTGGGAAAATAAAGAAACCCTACTGGGCTTTGGTCTTTCCAGTCCCAGAGGCAGTATATCAGCTCTTTCCATCTCACAGATTCCCATCAGCAAATTCATTTGTGTGTTCTACTGAAATTAAATGGATAACTTAAAAAAAATAAATAAATAAATATGTAAGTTATGGAGGCAGTTACTTTAAATATGAAGTGTACAAAGGAAAATTTAATTTCCTCATTATCTTAATCTGAAAGTGATAAGTATTTATCTACCTGTTATTAAAAACAGAGCTATTCTGACCAAAAACATAAAACAAATCCAATATTCACAAGCAAAATTGCCAAAATTCTTCTCAATGCATGTTTTTATTAAAAAAAAACCCAAAGTACTGTACTAAAGTTACAATTTATTTTTTTTTACTATGAAGTTTAACTATTTTGGTTTGCTTAAAAACTACGGCTCCCTCAGCAAGGTATCACCTCCACAAAATTAGAAGTCTTGCAGATCACAGCCCAAATATATATGGAAAAGACATGATAAAACAGCAACTAGACTACAGAAATATGTTCTATGATAGATGTAAAATGTAGAGGGGTATGTAGACAATTTTAAAATGAAGAAAAACTGTTCCACAAATAAAATAGTACCTCTTTTATTTTTATATGTATAAATGATCAATTATATTAAAAATAAAGAGGATATCAGAAGAAAAACCTATAGATGTATTTACAATTCTCCAATGTTTTAGAAAAATGTATTAGCTTTTGGGTTTTTCCCTTCTGCCTTACCCTTAACTGGGAAATAGAACCGTAGTTTACCACAGAGGTACATTTTACTGATCAGCCTCTACATTCTTATCGTTTATCTCAAGCATAAAGAATACTACAGAGCACTTGGGCTCCTAAGTTAAAGAAGGAAATAAAAACATCAATACAGTCAATCTGTGACTAAGGATACACGTGTAGTAAGCACAGCAGGACACTTGCTCTATTACAGTCCCTCTGTGCTGGAGCGGCTGCCATCCTTTCATTCTCCCTGGGTACCTCCTTTCAGTCATACCAAGATGCAGCTCTTATTGACTCTATTTTCTGTTTCTTTTAAATCATCATAGATTGCTTACATTTGCAGATACCACCATCAAGACTTGAATTTTATGTCCTACATGTCTTGGTCCTGCTTGATAGAATTGACACATTCCCACACAGCAAAACTGAAATGTATTGCTTGGTACACATAGAGACAAATTATAATGACCTGTCAAGTGCAAAGTAAAAAAATAAACCTGCTTCACTTTCAAGGCACCATGTAAGTCAGGACAGAGAACTTGAATTGTCTTTTTTTAATCAAAAGAGAGATCAGTACTGTAAACACTAAATTTCCTTCAGTAACTATTTTCCCACTTTATAAACATAAATCCTTACTAATGGAGAGGATTACAAAGATAGAGTATTTTCTAAGAAGACAGCACGCAGATGACTAAGAGACTTCTTCGATGTTGTTCTAAGACTGATCAGCTCACAAAAACATAAACGCATTCCACCTTTGTGAAAAGAGTTTTATCCCTGCAAGTCAAGGCACTGGCACCACGCACAAACAAATCAAATGGTTCAGCTTATATAAGGCATATAAGGAAACTGCAAGTGGATGTGAGTAGATTAACAGGTGTCGTAGCTTAACCCCAGCCAGCAACAAAGCACCACACAGCCCACTCCCCAACCAGTGGGATGAGGGAGAGAATCAGAAGGATAAAAGCTGGAAAACTCACTGGTTGAGATGAAGACAGTATAATAGGGAAAGCAAAAGCTCCAGACACAAGCAAAACAAAACAAGGAATTAGTTAATTCCCAAGCCCCTGCATAATGGCTTAGCAGAGCCCTGATCTGAGCACGAAGTAGAATATGCTGGTTGAGGGAGGTGATTCTGCCCCTCTACTTTCCCCCACTGGTGAGACCCCACCCAGAGTACTGCATCCAGCCCTGAAGTCCAGAGAAGGGTCACAAAGATGATCAGATGGATGGAGCTCCTCTCCTACGAAGAAAGGTTGAGAGAAGAGAAGGCTCAAGGGAGCAGCCTTCCAGTACCTGAAGGGAGTCTATAAGAAAGACAGGGACAGACTTTTTAGCAGAGCCTGTGGCAATAAGGACAAGGAGCAATGGGTTAAAACTAGAGAAAAGCAGATTCATACTAGAATTAAGATTTTTTTTTTTACAGTGAGGGTGGTGAAGCACTGGCACAAGTTGCCCAGAGAGGTTGTGAATGCCCCATTCCTGGAAACATTCAAAATCAGACTGGACGAGGCTCTGAGCAACCTGATCTAGTTGAAGCAGTCCTTGCTCATTGCAGGGCAGTTGGAGTAAGTGACCTTTAAAGATGTCTTCCAACCCAAACTATTCTCTGATTCTGTGTTCCCTTACCTTCTGCCTAAATCACTAACATAATTTGCTTCAGGAGCTACTAGGGAGAACTATATATAGATATATCATCCTCAAGTCTTGTCCACTGCTGCATTTAACATCATTGGCTACAGCTTTTTCTGCAGTTACCCTGGAACACGGAATTTCTTTAGAAAGGTGTTTATACAACAGGTAGGCAAGATACACAATGATGCTTTAAATTCCTATTGCACTCCCTACTGTTTTCAGGTTTGCAGATGATTAGACATAGGGGATTTACTGTGTGACATGAGTTGGGATATTTCTATCATGCATACACTTCTCATAGAATGCCTGGAATTTCAAAAACCTCTGCCACAGTTTAAGATAAAAATAAAACCAGTACTCCACATTTTGCTAAAGATGAGAAGAACTCATCATCAAAAACAGTGGTACAATATGCTTCCATTTTAAGAGACTATTACCTGATTCATGTATGCTGTGGTATGGGCAAGCACTGTTTTAGAGAAAAGGCTCTTACCCCTAGCAACCTGTTTCCCTGGCTAATTTCAAAGAATATACATATAGAAATAACTGCAATTAATAGGATGAAAGTAATAACACAGCTAATTGAACATCCAGGCTTTTTTCTCTGAAGACCAAGAACAAGTCTATTCTAAACCAGCAGGGCTTTGGCTTTCATTCTGCTATTAGAAATACCACCCTCCATGGTTCAGACAACTGATCTCACAAAAGTGTCTGTCTAGTCAGACTTTTATTTAAGAAGAAATATTTTTAATTGAATGATAATTAATGATTTAACAGAGAAAATCATAGAATCGTAGAACAGCCTGGGTTGGAAGGGACCTTAAAGATCATCTAGTTCCAACCCCCTTGCCACGGGCAGGGACACTTTTCAGTAGACAAGGTTGCATCTGCAACTTACCTGGGCAACCTCTTCCAATGCCTCACCACCATGACAGTAAAGAATTTCTTCCCTCCTTTCTTCAAGCCATTGCTCATTTTCCTGTCACTATGTGCTCTTGTAAATAGACTCTCTTCATCTTTCTTGTAGGCCCCCTTCAGGTACTGGCAGGCTGCAATTAGGTCACCCCTAAACCGTCTCTTTTCCAGGCTGAACAATCCCAATTCTCTTAGCCTTTCCCTTTGTGAGAGATGCTCCATCTCTCTAATCATCTTCATGGCCCTTCTCTGGACATGCTCCAGCAGGTCCACACACTTCTTATGCTGGGGTCCTCAGAGCTGGATGCAGCTACTTCAAGTGGGGTCTCATGAGGGCAGGGCAGAGCAGAGGGGTACAATCACCTCTCTCACCCTGCTGGCCATATTTCTTTTGATGCGGCCCAGGACATGTTTGGCTTTCTGGGCTAAAAGTACACATTGCCAGCTCATGTCCAGCCTCTCATTCAGCATCATCCCCAAGTCCTTCTTGGCAGGACTGCAAAGGTAAAAGCAAAGCATACCTCAAAAAAACCCTTTTACTACAACTTAAACCTTGACTATGACTTATTTCTAATTCTCTAGTGAAGCACAAATGAGACATGGGAAACAGCTTTTTGCTTGGGAAACTGCCTTTGTTTTCTTCTTACATCAGTTTAATGCAGTGCAATCTCCTTGATTTTTGTCTGTTGACAGGTTCTGTTTGCAGCACTAAGGACAAAGTACTGCACAAAATAGCACTGGAAAGTGAGTAAACCTCTAAGTCTTGAAAGTTGGAGTAAAGAGAGGTGAGATCTGGAGGAGAAGAGACATGGGATCACAGGAAGACAGAAAATAGGCAGGTCTGGAGCTGGAGAGGAGGAAATGCAAGAGGAGAGAGGAACCAAGCTTGATACTGCAGCTCAGTCTTGCCCGGGGCTGACAGCTTGCTCAGAAACACGTTTCAGGGGCTAAGAGGACACAACTCTGCCACTGGCATCGTCTGTGAGCAGCTGTCTGGACAGACCCCTGCAAAGAGGGTGCAGCAATGCCCACGGTGAGCCAGGCTAGGGAAGGACTCGGCTTGCAGAGCATCAGCAGCCTTGACAGCAGTGCAGCAAGACACTGAGATTACCCAAGCAATTTTCTTTTCCTGTTTTTAGGGAGGCTGAGGAGCTAACGGCAGAAGGGCAGATTTACAGATGAGTGGAGGTGGGAAATGTGAGAGGTTTTAGATAGAGTTATTTTTAAAAAGCAATGCAATATCCAAGAGGAAATGTCAAGGAAGGAGCTGGGTATTCAAGACTGGAGGGGAAAGCTGTGAATGATTTGCAAGCCTAGCAACTAAAAATAACATGGATTATGCCTTTTGACTGGGAACACGAGGGGGAGAATAGGGAAACCAAACCCAGAGCCCCTTGCAATGGGCTGCAAGTCAGGTGGCAACACTGCCAGAGAGAAGATTTCTCTGTGGACACCTTCCTGCCACCCAGCAGCACAGCTTGGGGGCAGTTCAGATGAGAAGTGCTGCGAAATGTGCTCTTCTGCATATGAGGTTTTAAAAAAGGAACTGGTTAGTGCAGTGTCATGAAGCCAATACAAGTCATGTCTACAAAAAAAAAAAAGAAAAAAAATGGAGAAGAAGAAAAGGAAACACGTTACCTGCCTGTGTAAAACAGCAAAGCCCAGTGTCAGTAGAAGACTCCTCCACTTGTGCCCTGCTCTGATCCTGTCAGTATGTTCTCCAAGTCCCGCAAAAGGAAGAGAACACTGTCCACCTTGAAAACATCCCTTATTCCTCTTTAGGAACACAACCTTCCTTAAAAATGTTTGGAGATTTCATCAAATTGTGGAGCAGAAAAGGCAATGCAGGGCCCCACTCCTGCACTCTCTGGGATTACAAATATCAGCTGTGGTTTGATCTTACTGAGTGGTAGCTCTGCATTCTGCCTCTGTGCCCCTCTCTGTGGTTCAGAAAAAACCCAAATCTGTCAAACTGTTCCAAGAACCTGAGCCAGAAAATGCACTAGCCACACTTGTGTCTTCATACTGAAAATTTATACCTTAAAAAAATGACAGGAAAGACAAGATTCCCCTGACTTCATTCGTAAAGGATTTCAGCATTTCACCATGTCAGCCACGTTACATATTGGAAAAAACCCCACAATCCACAACAGCCTCTATTGCCAGACTTTTAAGATTTTTATAGATAAACAAAGCTCAGATTTTATCTTGAATTTCCCAGGTAAATTAAAGCTTGCAAAGAAGCAACAGTCCACTAGACATAGGGCAAAATTGCTATAGAGGGCTGCATGTCTAAATTTACCACCAGATTAATAAGTTTTTATGTTTGCAGTCACCCCTCTGCTATGTCAACACAGTATGAAAATTGAAGATTTAGGTACTTGCCAAATATGCATTCAACCAGATGTTAAAATGAAGGAATATATGCATTTGTAGTGTAACAGCATATGCAGACATTTCATACCAAGTAGATTTAATAGATATGAAAAGGTGGTCAGAATAAAATACGCAACTTCGGGAAAGTGGAAAGGAAGAACAAGGAGTTAATATCAGGCATATCTGATTAAAGAAAAAATCCACAGAGAGTAAAAGCAGTCAATTTTGTCCCACAACGTATCTCTTAGACAGTAAGCAACTTCGCCACCACAGTTATAGGATATTCAGAAAAGGTTTTTACAAAATTTTTGGCAAGTACATTAAAATTGCATTATATGACTTCAATTAAACTAGTAGAAAAGGAATTACTCCAATGGCCATATTTTTAATAAAACTTATCTTTAGTCCTCATATATTAGCCAGCGAATTTGGGCTGGAGAAATGTAACTTCATACAAAGACTACAGTGACCTGCATAAAAATCTGTCTAGTGGTTTTCCAGTTGCATTAGTCATAGGTATAATTCAGATGAGAGTTACAATTTCATTTTTAAGTAAGTTTTAAGGGGGAAAAACTGTCTAATCAACTTCCTATAAGTTATATAAAAAGTAATTCAGGTAGTACATTAAAATTCTTATATTCACTGTTTTAAAAACATTTCTGTCGGTTTTTGTATCTTTCTCCCATGAAACAGAAATTTGGTTGTGCCAGATCCATGCCTACATCCATAGGAAAGTTGACTGATGAAACTCCACTTTCCCATAATGCAGGCAAAGAGATGAAGAGGGGGACTACACATAGCACCTATCACCACACATTTCTCCCTTTCTCAGGTGCATATACATCATCGTCTAGGAATGCAGGAAAGCTGCGTAAAAGGTGTGATGACTGGGATTAGATTTTGTCAACAATCATCCTTCCTTCATCAGGCTACTCTAGCAGAAATGGCATCAGGCATCGTGGCCTGGGCCTGGAAGAGGAAAATGTCCCCTGTTCATTCACTTGACTCCTGGTATTCCCTGTCTCTGGCAGCTCCCCATAGCAAATATTTTCTTACTTGGAAGAACAGGACTCCCAGGAGCACTTTGAGGCACAGTCTAAGCAGGAGACTTCCTGGTCTAACATGGCACGCAGACATGACCAAACATGAGCTCAGTGCACAAGACAATAGCAAAAGCAGGGACTGCTTTACTTTGTACCATAACCCATCACTGTAGTGGTCATTGGAATGCAGCCTTTCCTGAAGTCTATACCAACTACTTCAGTTAGAGGCAGGAGTTCAATTAACAATAACTGGCAATATCGTACACAGGTTGCAGTGGAAGCAACTGAAGAGGAAGAGGACAAGTTTGTCATCTGGCTAATTCACAGCACAGCCATTGCCTTCTGAAGATACTCCCTGTAAACACACAGATTGGGCAGCAGCTGATGGAGAGATGTGCACCTCTGTCCTTGGCAGGGCACCAAGAGCTGACTAGTGATGAAGCAAGTGAGACCCAAACACAGCCAGGGAAAGGCAGAAAACACATTTCTGAACAAGGAGAGAGAGCTCATGGGTAAATGCTGAAAGAAATCTGGGATGTGAACAAAGGACCTGTTGACTATTTGATTCCTCCTGTGCCAGCAGAGATGAGACTCTGAAAATAAACTAGACTGTAGTGGCAAGTAGAAGACACCATCTGGCTTCTCTTCTAAACAGGAAAAAAAAAATTGACTCCAGCTGTTTTAATTAAAAAGAGACACAACAGTTATCACTTCTGAATTTTGTCAGAAGGAAGCAGTGAAATTCATTCACCAAAATCCACTGCATCCCTTACTCCAGTGGGATCTCTACATCTGTTAGGAGACTCAAAATACTATGTTTGGAAAGCTGACACTGCCATATGACCACTTCTAAGACCTTTCTCTATCATTGTTGTTATTCAGTTCCCTCAAGCTCCCCTTAGGGATTAAAGTCCCCCATTTCCAGCACTGGAGGGTGAGGTGACTGTGGCAGGCTGCTCCCCAGGGTTGAAGAAGTCAGAAAACCTGTGGCCTCAGCTGGGAAATGTCCCTCGGCCAAGCAATGTGGGAACTCAGCTGGATTAGGAGCAAAGAGGCAGCATTGGCTAGGACTGAAACTACCAGATATATATTAGCTGCTTCTTGCTCAAATTCACTGTATACAAGTATTAGTCCTGAGCAAGACAAGAACTTGCCATAGGCTTGAAATGCTGGGAGAGGAGCACTTAAAAATAAAAGCAAAAACTATTGAAAAATTTACTTGAGGCATGAAAACAAACTGTATTGCTTAAAATAAAATCTGACCATCTTAAATGATAATTTTAATCATTTTTCAATAATTTCATTTATTTGGTCCTAAGCCATTAGCTGTTAAATAGTTTTGGGAGAAGGTTATGTTGCAAATATGGAATTGTATTTAAACTATAATCATTCTTCAAATATTATGGAGAATTATCAAAATCCCAATTAACAGGCATAATTTGGGTTCACCAGCCATGTCCAAGGGTCACAGTGATATCATGATGAAGTGCATCACTGAAAAAAAACGGCCTCAACAGTGTACTAGTATCTTGCTTTCATTAAACCAATGGCCCATGGCAGAAGTACTGGCAGTATTTCTCACTACACAATACAAACTTTATACTCTAGAATCTGTGTTTCAGAATGCTCACTTCAGCTTGAGGATCATATCACCACAGTTGTAAGATCAGTGGTACTCTGGTAAATGCACAGATTTTATGGCTACACAATGCACCATGGCTTTAAGACTCCCAGTACGCAGTAAAAAATTTCTACACATGCATAGAGCCAATTGAGTTGGCTTATCCTCCTTTCAAATGTATTTGGTGGACAAGACTGACTAAATTTATCTAAGTCCAAAACAATATTAAAGCCTCCACAATTCAAAACACAATGCTCACTCAAAACATAATCTATGGAATTGATTTTAAATAAAACTCATTAATTTGTTTCTCACACATTCTGCACACCTTGTTATTTTGCTGTCCTTTTTTTGTCATATTTCATGTGCATAATAAGATACAAAATCTGCACTAACCAATCTGCTATGGAGGGCAGTTTATGAAAGGCCCTTTGGTCACGTACAGGTTAGATGTGACGACCCAGAAGTCCTCCCCCAGCCTCATGTTCCTGCAGAACACAAGTACAACCAGAAGAGCTGCCCATAACAGAGGGCATCAGCAAAGGCTCTGGCATTTCCCAGCTGAAAGAAGGGCATTTCACCACAGGTCACACAGCAGCAAACACACAGGCTACTACCAGAGGAAATCAAATATTTGCACAAGAAGAAAGTGATGAATTTCAGTCATGCATGAAGGGAAACCCAGTGAATAAGAATTATACAATGCCACTGTGAACTTGCCCTTAAGAGACAAACCATTTTATTCTGAATGGAATAGAGTAGCAAACACAGCAGAACTTTTTCTTGAAGGTGAAGGAAATAGACAATTTTCCAAGCATGATAAAAAAAGGATTAAAAAACACTAAAAGAAGGCGTACACCTGGATTCTTCTGTAGAAGAAATATCCATCTGCCTTTTCCTCTTTCTCTTCTTATCTGACAGCAGGAGGGTTTAGTTTCACTCCTACTTCTGCTGAGCAGAAATTTTGGAGGACCAAGACCAGCAAGCTCAGGGATGACAAACTGTGCTAGAATATCAGCTTCAGAAGAGTCCAGCTGATCAAGAGGCCGAATTCCAGAACCCAGTCACCTTGTCCCTTGGCTGGTTAACAAGAATGATTCAAAGAACTGATCCCTGCGAACAGCACATGGCTTTGCTTCCTACAAACCTATTCTTGCAGGATATTACAGCATACAAGGCCTCGGTGTCTAATGTGGCTTGATAAGACACATGAGCCCACAACATTTGAGAGGTCACCACGGCTAAGCCAGACTTGACAGAAGTGTATCCCTGTAGTGATAAGACTGAAGTGTGTGCTTCCACTGAGCTGGATTATATTTGCCAAGGAAGTGAGCTCTTACAGTCCAAAGCAGATCATTGCCTGGATCCAGTCCTAGTTACAAGCTCTTGAGAAATGAAATTGTCTTGAGAAGTTATCAAGGGTGAGGTAAGGGGTTGGGAAGTAGCCACTGTAAAAGCAACATGTAGGACAGTGAAAGATTTAAGAACATGTTGAATTAATAGTTTGCTTAAAGGACAGAGAAAATACTAGAAGGCTGTGACTTCATAAATCTTCATCTTCATTAATAGAGTGAAACCTGTTAAGGCAAAATGAAAAGGAGTGACTTCCTTCTAAGCTACCTAGATATTATATCTTACACTGAACTTTCATTCTATGATGATCATGAACATGCAGGCTCAAAGCACTTTCTAGATCATTGACTGATGTGTTGCTTTTGAAAGACCCATGTGATGAAAGGAGGAGTTTAGTAGAAAAACTGAAAAGTATGAGTATTTGTGCTCAGAGAGATGGATAATACAGAAAATATAGTTTAGACATCCTACAAAATGTCCTGGAAATATAATGCATTGAAAATATTTTAAAATTAAATATTTACCCAGATCCTTAACGAGTGATAATGCTTCCCATGATATAAATGCTCCACCACCATCATCCATAGCTCCCTGACCAACGTCCCAGCTGTCCAGATGTCCACTGACCAATACAATCTAGAAAAGCAGTTACAAGAAAACATATCTACATTAAAACACTGAATCAGAACGTCTGTTTAGCATTTAAGCATTTTAATGATTTTGTCATAAAGTTGGCTTACTAGTTTAGAAAGCGAAGAAAGAAATAATTCAAATAAAACTAAAATATTGTTTTCTGGTTTCTGAATATAAATCTGGGAAGACCAACTTCATCCTACTGCTTCAAACCATTGCCTAAGTCAAATTAAATATGCTGTGAGAAATGTTTAAATGAAACATTTTGGTTTGTACATTATGAAAGTGCATACTTTCCAGAGATGCAGGATTACTACATTGCCGAATGGTGAAAATTTCTTTCATATTCCATCTGTTTAAGCCCTTAAGCATGAAATGTGATTAACCTTATTTTTGAGTGCATAAGGAAGAAATAGGAACTTAAACTGAAACACTCCCAGAGGTTTTTGTTTTATTATGCTGTTTTATCTATGCTGTTTGTCACAGAGGACCTCTAATTTATTACTGGATCCCCTGTGTGCTACAACAATGACAAGGTATTTTATAGTTCCATTGGTCATAAGGATACTTTAAATGGCTATTTGAAACATGATAGCAAGTTCAAGATGGATTTTCTGCTAAAAAAGTTTTGTGGCTACAATAGAGAGTAGTAGTATACACATCTCCAGGAACATCCCTTTTCAGACCTGAACTCTTCAAATGTTGACAAGCAGCATCAGAGTAATACCAGAAGTGAGACAGTTTCCTGATGGGACCTGAAGCTGAAGGGCCAATGGATCTATGATTGCAATGGAGAGGTCAAGGAGAGACAAAAACTCTGAGCCAAGCAGGCAGAGTGGTAAAATGATGCAATAGCACCAAAGCAAGAGCAGGAGCCACTGTATGGCCCTAGTAGTCTTTGAAGAACTTTGAAGAACCAGTAAAAACTACCCTTGGGATAGGGTGGAAGTGCTCAACCTATGACAGCTCAGCACTAAGGAAAAACTGAAGGAGACCCTGGAGCATCCACTTGTGTCCTGCCCAGAACTAGCCATGCTTCCTAGTCTTTGGCTGGCTGATGTCAAACAAGAACTAACTTGCCATCCAAACATTAAGATCTCTATTTCTTCTTCACAAGAGATAAATCTTAGTGTGTTTTCACTGACTACAAAAAATAATGGACTAACAGATCATGGCAAGACAAAAAGTATCAAGTGCTCATCAAACAAGAGTGGTTTTTCATCTAACTACGTACAAAATGACCCTGAGACTAGCTCAGTTGGTTAGAGCCTGGTGCTAATAACAACAACAGGCGTTAACGCAAACAGGGTTTGATCCCTGTATGGGCTATTCAGTTAAGACTTGGACTCAATGATCCTTGTGGGTCACTTCCAACTCAGAATATTATCTGAAATCAGGTAACATAACTTAAATACCCTTAGTATTAAACAAGTGCCATGAGAAAGTACTAGTCATATCAGCTGTACTGCCTTGAGTCCAATCAGAATGCACCAAATCCCTCTAAATATAGAAGATATACTGTGAGATGTTTATAGATGTGTGTGTTATAGAAACCAGAAAGAGTAATGCCTTAGGAAGAGGAAAAGCTTGCCATCAAAATCTGAAGAGCAGCTTACTCTTTCCTTCTCAGATGTCTCAACTCTCTTTTCTGCTTATCCAGCCTTAACTCAACATTTCTTTCCTGCACAGACTGATTTTCTTGGTAGTAGATAGACATGCTGCACCCTTTATTCCAAAACCTCCCCTCCTTCAAAAGTGCTTAAATTTGGATGCCAAGCCCCCCTGCAAAAGCTTCAGAATTACACAGTGATATTCCTGCGATTTAATGTCATGATCCTCTCAGGCCCAGCATGAAAGACTGCAAACAGCATGTTTTCCAGGGACACTGCCCTGCAGTAAAGTACTTAATCTGCGGCAACCCTCTACTACAATAGCAACATAGCTTGAAACCAGATCAGCTGAGAAAAGCCATGCCAGCTTTGGCGGTACAAACCATTCCGAAATGAGAGCAGAGAAGTGCTCAGTGTGGTACTCCTTGCTCTTTTGTTTTCTTGTAAGAGACGACTAAGCGCACGCACACACGCACACATACACACACACACACAAGTGCACTTGCAGGTGGTGAGGGCAACGCACGAATGAACTCTGCTTGGTGTTCACTCATGCAGGCGCAGCCCCAGTGCAACCAGCCTATGGAGGAGAGAGCTCAAACACCACCATTGATGCAGACTCAATACAGTCCACGCAATAAGGAATTTGCAAATAATATTAATTTTTTTAAAAGAACAGAAAAGGCGCTGAGTGAAAGCCCGATTGTCTGCGGTATAAAGGACGTCTATTTTGCAACTTCAAAATCGACACGTGGTTTGTTTATTCTTAAAGCAAAAACTGGTTTTAAGAAGATAACTATTCTGCCTCCTGGGAAACAGAGCTTCAAGATGAAGTGCATTATTTACAACGAGTTTGTAAACCCACTGAGAGAGAACCAAGTTTACCATAGAAGTGATGCCTTGTCTTTAGAAGTGAAAGAATACCTCAGTAACGCTATTCCCTGGCAGCAGTCTCAACATTGGTGTCTGAGAGGGAATTACTCCTCATTTCTGTGGAACAACACATATTGCAACAGCAGGAAATTCTGAATCAGAAGAAGGTGGTGTAATCTCATTTGGGATTACAGACTCCTATCATAAAGCACCTTTACCAACTCCAGAACATTACACCAAAATAGATCAAGGTTCAAGTGGATTGAGAAAGTCAGATAATTTTATGGATGAACTTTGACTTAAATTTACTGAAGTTGTTGCCAAGAGCAATTATGTAAATACAACCATTGTACTTCTATGTGAAACTTTTGAGAACAGGGTTTTTTTAAACTATCATGCTTTTGTAGCCACTGCAAAAATGAAAGTTTCACTGATCATGCTGATAGCCATAAACATTCTTTAAAAAAAAAGTCTATCCTGACCATTTCCCAAATATTTGGTTTGGACTACAAATATGTTAAGAAAGATCAGTGTGTTTCTGCACCTGCCTTTAAGAAAACACTAGCTGCCCCCAGTTAAACTGCAGTTGGACTAAATCATGCCCTAAATGTAAATCAGGGACATTACCACATTTAGTGGATTTTATTTTGTACATATAAAGATATTTCTTCAAATTAGTTTCTAGCTTTGGTGTCCAAATAACATGACTTCACTGGACTGCTCCTTTTATTAGATTTTACGCACATTAGGAACGGTTCTTAAATAATCAGTCTAGCTGCCTCAACTAATTTACAGTCCTAAAGATACAGTGAAGTTCAGAAAGAAAAAAATGATTAAAACAACAACTGTCTTTTCTACTTAATATGCAGTGTAGTAAGTCTTAACTTCCAGGCTTCTGATTAAATGATAGATCTGCACATGAAACAGAAGTGACTCACTTAGTCACACAAGAATCCAACCCTATTATTGCTAAAAAGCTGATTAACCTTCAAAGAACCCCTGTGTCACAATATACAGTAAACTCTTTAAAGCTGAATCTCTACTTAGTAGAAGTGATTGGAAAAAAGTGTTCTTGGAAAGTACTGCAATCAAACCTCCCTGTTTGAAGTGAGTCTCGAAACCGCTGAGTAGTTAAATAGCATGGGCTGATATCATTTACAGCATATAAGACAGTGAAGGAGAAAATTAGTCTGAAAATAAATTTTTACTGATAAAGGAGTTGTAGTAAACATAACAAGACATAGAAATTATATAAGCATTCAAAAGATAACCAAATATTGAAATGACCACCATTTTCATATTAAATCTTGGATTTTAAGACTTAGCATTTCCATATTAAAGTTCTCCAGAACATTTTATTTCCTGTTTCCTGAGCTATAACATTTCAGAAATAATACCACTCTTCATAATATTCTATTTTGAAAAAAGAATTTTAATTTATATATTTCAACCCCTTCTAAAGGTTTTAAGAGGAAAAATCATAACAGCAACTAACCTCTAAACAAAACCAGGCATAACCAAAATATCACCCTTGTAGCTGCTTTTTTTCTAGTTCAAATATTAGCAAAAAACCTCTGCAATAGCCCCGTATGAAAGCTGAAATGGCATTTGAGCTGATGTGTAGAGAGAAACACTCCTTTTTCTACGCATACCAAAGGAAGACTTCTCTTACACATGTAGTAGATAATTTTATAATCTAGAATATTTGTATTTATATATTTTTTACTTTAGGGATATATAGGATTCCACATTATTATAGATCTATCAATATTCCCAAATATTTTATCTTTGAAATTCCTTTTCTCAGTAACAAAATTAATCTCAGCAACAGAATTAATCTCAGCTAAAATAAACACTAATGCCTAATGCTACTTCTTTCACTGAAGCATTTACAAAAACTGTCCTACTTTTACACTGTGATACTATGCATTACCCTTTCCAAAACTGTAAAAATAGTAGATTTTTCTCCAAAAAAATTACAACTATTGTTTCCTCTCAAGAACACTAGTGGATTCCTCACTAAGTGAGAACCATGCTTCACTAGCACTACCTTAGAGCATTCTAATGACCTAAAATGACCTGAAAGACACCCTGAGTAGCCACCTCTCAACTGTCCTCAAGAAAATAGACTTGATTTTAAAATTTCTCCAAGAAGACTGCTGATGGAAGCAAGCCAAAACAACCCTTGGATGGCTGTAATAACAGCAGAGGACTACAAGAGAGGAGGCTTCAAAACTGAACACTTATGTCCCTGTGCCAGACACCAAGCATCAGGGAACACTTGAGGTTGGAAGGGACCTCTGACTGCACATTGACTTCCACGTTCTGCTCACAGCAGAGTCAACTTGTGTCTGATCAGAGTTTTGTCCAGTCAAGTTCTGAAAATTTCCTATGACGGAGATGCCACAGCCTCTCTGGACAAACTGCTTCAATCATTACCCTTAGGAAAATATTTTTTCTAATACCTACTATAACACGAGCTTTTGTAAAATGTGCCCTACTGGGCCCTCACTGCAGCATTCAAAAGTCAAACTGGATTTTGAATGCTGTCAGCTCACAAAGCTGCCTCATGAACCATACTTTCAGATGTTTTAATTATTCATCACCACCAGCTGAACACAATGGCAATAAAATTTTTGCCTCTTACCACACCGCTGTCCCTCACCATTACACATACTCAGAGGAGTGCTGATCATGTAATCAGTTCTCCCAAAAGTGTCTCATCATCCCACTTCTACAATCACAATGATCTATCAGATCAATTATCAGGCAAATAGTGATGCCTCTTGTCCTTGCTACTCTATAGTGGGAGGTGGCTCCATGCCTTTCTATCGTGATGGCAGAAACTTCCTCCTCTCACAATTTTAGAGACTCACAGCTGCAACTCCAGCCTGTGATGGAGACTCTTCTGATGCTACCCTTTTATTCCACAAATCTACATGTAGGCCAGGTCCTCGCCATTTCTTCCACTCCTGCCTAAAGGATTTAATTGTCTAGTATGCTAGAACACTCAATAAATCTGTCATTTGATTACTGTAACCCCTTTTTATTTCTATGGCTTATCCTGCATTCTTGGCACCTGCACAAGTTTTCTCAGAATTTTGCTAAGCTTATCCTTTTGTTTGTCACAGGGCTTTGTTAAGATTCTAATTTGTTACTAATTTTTTAATTGTATACAGAATATTTTTATTCCTCTTTCCTGTACACGTTGCTTCCCTCTTAAGCTGCACAATAAAATTCTCAATGCAGCACTAGCTTCAGGCATTCCCAGAAGTGCAGGAACCCACTGTGGATGTAGAAAGTTACAACAAAGTGATGGCTGAAACACCAGAACACAAAATGTGGGGAATTGCAGGAGGGTGAGAGGTGCTGTTGTCTCCTTGGGTTCCCAGAGGCATGGTAGATGGCTTGCGTGGCCAGGGGCTTGCAATGATGGCTGCAGGATGGAAGGGTGATGAGGGGGCACTGCCCTTTGCATGACAGCAGTGAGATCTCCTGGACCTCTGTCTGAAGGCTGGTTGATGAGCCAGACAGGAGGTTGTGGGTCAGGATTAGGAGGCAGACCAGTATGGGTGGCACTGCAGTGTGTCTGCTACAGAGAGCCTGAAGAGGAAGAAGTAAATGAGGCTTTCTGCAGACAAATGCCAAGAAGCCCCATATTTTCAAGCCCTGGTCCTCACGGGGCACTTTAACCACACTGAGATATCTGCAGGGCAGAAGCACACAGCAGGGTACAAGCAATCCAGGAGGTCTCTAGAACACACTGATGACAACTTCCTCACAGAGGTGATTGAGGAATCCCTGAAGGAGATGTTCAGTTAGACCTCATACTTACAGATAAGGAAGAAGTGATTGGGGATGTGAAAGTCTGCAGTGCACATAAGATTGGTGGAGTTAGGATCCTGAGAGAAAGGAGCAAGGCAAATGTCAGGATTTCAGCCCTGGTCTTGTGGAGAGTTTAGCCTGTTTAAGGAACTGGTCATAAAAATCCTATGGGAGACAGAGTCAAAAAGGAAAAGAGTCCAGAAGAGATGGCTGATTGTCATGGGTTTGCAAAAGTCCCCCTCCTTGGGGATTGGAAATAGTTTGTCCAGATGAATTTCCAGACAAGGGCCAATCAGGAGTTTAGGTGACGCCTTTGCCAATTACATCTTCAAGAAGAAAACGGAAGGGAAGGTGGTGGCATGAAGAGGAATCTTGGCAGCCATGTGAGGAAGACGTGGCAGGCCCCCAGGTGGGGGGCCAGGCCTCCCTCCTCTCCGGCCCTTGGCCGGGGGTAGGAGCAGCACTGAAGCCTCCTTAACCAGACAAGTAACAGAATGAAGAAAAAAAAAACCTGTAAAGAAGAACTTGGACTGTTGCAGAAGGAATTCCAACCAGAAGAGATAACGAAGCCTCCAAGGTCAGAGCTCGCAGCAGCAGCAGAAAGAAAGAAGCGGCGAAGGGGGGAGGCAGCTTCTTCTTCTCCTCCTCCTCCCTCTCTCTCCCTTCAGCAGGGAAAATACTGAAATCTAAAAATCCCTGCTGCTTGTGGGACATTGCTGAGAAACAGAGACAACTCCATTTGCAGCTTGAGGAACTCATGCTGGAGCAAAGAAGTACATGAGGAAACTGAGATTCCGTGGTAGAGGCCGAGATGAAACAGAGT
>JAWMRA010000078.1:128437989-128636194 GCA_035584735.1 Pseudotriccus pelzelni | reverse complement strand
CCCTCCTCCTCCCCTCCCCCTTCTCCTCCTCCTCTTTCTTCTTCTCTTCCTGCTTCTCTCTCTTCTCCTTCACCTCATCCTCCTCTTCCCCTGTCTCCTCCTTCTCCTCTTCCTCCTCATTCTCCAGACAAGGCAGTAGTGGTGGTGATGTACAATGCAAGGTGCAGCCTCTGCCCCTAGCAGAGAGCAAAACCCCCCCTGCTGCCTGACATATTGGCATTTGGTTTGGCATGACAGTCCAGGCTAGCAGTTTCTCCCACTGAGGATACAGGTCAGTTTGGAGGCCCAGGGAATAACTCTCCTCTTAATTACAGTGTTTTAACTGCAATTCTCCAGTGGAGTCATTCCCAATTTTTGCCTGAGTAAATGAAAGACACACTGAATTAATTTCACAGATTCCACACAGCACTGGGTATAAGATGGTCCACAGAAGAGGAACAACCTTCTTGTACATCCCCACAGACTCTTGAGAGGATGTATTTGCTCACCTCCTGCTTCAGGACGAAAAAATCTTGTCTCTTCTTGTTATATTTCTGATTAGAATCAGAACTGCTGGAATTGTTTGTGTTAGAGAAGATATGCAGGTGCAGAGGAGTTCTTGGTGAGTATGAAAATTTAATGAGATTGCTTTGAGCTAGAGATACCAACAACCATATCCTCCCAACTGATATGGACATAGCACATTTCTCAGTTGAAGACAGAGCATATAAGAAATGCATGATATGAAAGCTCTGTGGGTGTCAGCTGAGAACATTCACTGTATGTACCAAATAATACTATCAACCATTTTTAAACTGGCAGGAGAAAGCACAAAGACTTATACTCAGAGATTTGGTGCAAAGTGCTACTGTATGCTGGTTTAATTTGATTTTTTTAAAACTCCCTTTTTATTCTCCACACAGGCAAGGTCTCTGTCCATTGCTGTTTCTACTGAATGACCACTGAACTACGACTGAGCTGAACACAACAGTAGGATATGTAACCGATAGAAAATACACTGAAATTAGGGAGATGTAAACTATGTACAAATGAAGATGGACTTGTTTGCATCTCCATGCTTCTAATTGCAAGAGTAAAGTTGCAAGAGTAAAGATGCAAGAGTATAGTTTACATAAAGGAGACTTTTATAAAACAGAGCTGGAGAAAAACCTGAGGGGAACTGCTGTTCAATTCCAACATGCAGTCTGTGCAATGCACCGCCATACTGAAAGAATAGCAAAAATTGAACAGAGAACAAAGATTTCTAAGTGCCCTGTCATAGCTGTCATTTGGTATATATGTCAAAAAGTAAGCGCTCCAATATATATTCTTGTCCCTCTCTTGGGAATTTGCTTTACATGGTTAGTGATTCCAGTCTGCAGTTGCCGTGAGGGATTCCTGACCGCTCAGTTACATTGATTACTCCCCTATGTGGGCATACAATTACTAACAGAAAAAAAAACAAACAACTTTTCCATGACAGAGGAAAGGAAGAAAGGAAAGTTTTATCATACTGGCTTTTAGGAAAGGGTAGAACAGAAATATGTAGTAGAGTCTTATGTGTTTCTATATTAATACACTCCAATAGTCTTGAATACTTCTATGACATCTAGAAATGTACCAAGACAAATTCTTTTGCTTAAGCTACTATTTTTGGCACTGAGGCTTTTCAGTTAACTAAACAACAGTGAAAATTAATGTTGGGAGGAGATAGGAAAGTACTTTTTGGGTTCTGTGATCAATTTACCAGTGCAGCTGACATGAATGGGCCATAAGTCCTACTTGATCTTCTTAACAGAGTGTAATCCTTAATTACCTATTTTGACATCTATTAAGCATACAACACGTGTGTGAACTCCCAAGGCATGTATCTGTCTTGCCTTGCTAATCTCACTAGCCAGGCTGTTCCTCTGCTAAGGGTACTGCTGTGAGTGACTCACAGATGTAGTGTCTCTGCCATATCTCTGACATGCAATCATAATAATTACTCTCCATCATGAGAAAGGCCTGGAAACAATAAAATCTTCCACCTGTTGACATACGGTGAAGTCTGTGCCCTTTTTTAATCCAGGGTATAGTTTGTCAGTCTGGTGTTGAGCTTAAAAGGTCAGTGCAGACCTTTCAATGATATTGATGTTCTTGCTGTGAAGAGGTAACTGAGCACTGCTCTATTTGAAACAGCACGGACCTATGGCATTAGAGTAGGGGAAAGGACAGATGGTACTTCCTCATAAGCAATCAGGGAAGGATTTTTCCTTGAAGAGAAAGAGAAACAATCCTTTCCTTAATGCCTGCTGTTGCCAGGCTCTTCTACTTGAACAGTAGCAGGGCTGTAGTCCTGTCAACTGTCCCTCAGTAACACTGATGGAGTGTCCATACACTTCTTCACAATGAGAGTCAGAGAATTATCTTTCCTAGATGACTTGTTCTTTGAGGGCTGAGCCTTAGTAAAAATCAAAGTCTGTATGAAAACAGGGAATTAAACTAGATTGTGAAAGTTGAGATGCAGTGATTCCAACTAAAATCCCTGAGTTGTTCATGTCCGTATCACTGACAACATCACCATGTAACCACAATAGACTGAATACAGGAATGAATTTAGCGATGCAGACATTGGTGGGGTATGGTGTAGCTTTCAGGATCCAGCTGGGATAATTCAACAGGATATCTAACTTCTTTGCAAGACAGTATAGCTCTTTTATAACTGTGTGACCGACCCTTTCTCTAGCTCCATCAGATAAGCAAACTTTGGTAAGAGCTATAGATGTCCTGCTTCTGACTTCAGCAGAGCACTCCATTTCAGCAGTGGCAGATGGAAATTTGAAACTCATGAATTTGGGTTAGTGGTCAGCACAAACCTAAGTCTGAATCCATTGGATTGAATGGAATTCATGTCACCCAGCAGAATAGCAATAAGACAGAGTGGGATATTAAGAGGGGAGCATCATGGAGACAGGCTTGTGACAGTGGTGACTGCTACAGCACATCAACAGTCTCACAGAATTTGGTGTCATTTGTGATGATGCACCTGCTATGGGATCACACTCTTGAATGGAAGGGTCACATCAATCTTCACTAAAATGTCCACACTTAGCAGCAGTTCATGACTGCAAAAGATGTTTAGGGCCTGTCAACCCAGCGCAATGGAAACTGTGCAAGCAGATCAATGCTGAGGAAAGATACCAATTTAGTTATCAAAAGCAGTTCTGGAAACAGGGCTTGACCTAAGATGTTGAAGTGACTGCAGTGTCTCTCTTTGGAGTTATTATGTCTGAAGCTGTTTCGAAAACTTCTGCACCATGTTCCACTGAGTGGTGTAGACAGGCACCTATATATTAATGTCTCCCTTGAAATGTGGATGAGAATGGTGGTCCTTCCACAGCACTGCTAGGTTTGAATGTAACTTAATGTTTAGCTACTATTAATTATGAACACTGGAATGTTCCTTGTTTACTACTGGAAATCTATCTTGAACCTTCTGGAGTCTTAGCTCACTGTTTGATGAATATGGAATTTAGGCACTTTCATGGTCTTATGGTAAAGTCACATTTTGCAGAAATTTTACAAGGTTGTTAGACCTCAGTGTAAATTTATGACAATATTCCCTATCAAGTTTATACGTCTTATTAGTTAAGAATAGCTTACATCCAACCTAGATTTCTAAGGCATTGGCTATGCATGGCTTTGACACTCCTTTGACACTCACCTGTTCCAATTGCTGAGACTTTTTTGGATCCAAGGTCTAGGAGAGATGGCCCTGCTAGGCACTTATGAGTTCTTGGGTGCTATCTAGACAACAGGCGGGATCTATGCAAATCATATGGAGATCCAAGCTAAGATGTGTTGTCTAATATCTAAAAAGCACAAGCAGAAGGGGAGAGACCATCTTCATACACTGCCTAGTCTCTACACCTGGTCTTGTGAGTGAACTTAACATCTGGGGGCAAGGCAGTCAGGTTAATTCACACCCCTCCCTTTTATGGGTGAACTTTGGACTGAAAGGGGAAAGAAGTGTTTATGCCAACTGTTCAGTGGAGCAGTGGTAACTAACAGCTGAGAGTTTAAGCAGTAGTCCATATCCAGCCAGTTCTGGTAGAGCTGCAAAAGTCCGTGTCTGTCCCAGAGCAAAAGTAACTACTGCAATGCCAAACTCAGTAATTACAGTGTCACAAGAATGGCTGGTCTTGGATGTACTCTGCAGTTTATGCAAGAATTATTTAGAATAATTTTTTAGAGATCAGAAATAATGGTGTGAATATGATAGCAAAATGCAGTGTTGAATTACAGTTGAATATTGGCAGCAAAGTTTACTGCACCAACAGATATGTTCCCTAAACCTTTATTCTGGTGACCTTTAATTCTGGCTATTTTTAGGATTCACAAAGTGTTCTGAAATGGACATTAGATGTGAAAGAGATGTATTTTCAGGATGATGGGCTATATGACCTCTAGTTATTAGTAATCATGGAGACACAAGAGCTTTTAAGATGTTTCTCAAGAGATAAAAAATACATGATGTATGTTCTGTATATTTGCATTGTCCGAATGGTCATTGAAAGGAATAACAAGTTATATGTGTGCAGCAGAAAAAAAATTAAATCATTGCCTATAAAATAAGAATTTTGTACCTTATGCTAAAACCATGGCAATTCTCCCTTTGTGTTATGATGAGACACTTTAAGATACAGTGGGCCTGTTTTATTGTAGAACTAAGTAAATGGGACCTGGGTCAGATAAAAATTAGGTGGCTGCATAGAAAGAAACCAGGTCTGGAAAAGGAGCTTTATTTAGGAAAGAATAAGGCATGGCATTGCATGCCAAATCAGGAGGGGCACACCAAGCACAAGGCTCAGAGAAAGCTCCCTTTCCTGGACTCCCTGGGATGGTTAGAGCTGGGGCACTGGTTATTTCAGCTGTGGAGACTCTTATTTCCCACTCAAATGTCTAATCCTTCTTTGCAGCTTGCAAAGACAGTCTCACAAGCAATCCCAAGGGAAAGATTTCTTCCTTTATACCCTTTATACCCTGTGAGATGAGTTGTTAAGCTAGGATGATTTCCAGGAGCATTAAAATAGAAAGTACAGCATACCATTTTTCCTCAGCAAAATGCGTACTATTCTTGTACGTGTTTTCTTTTGAGAGTATTTTGGATACGTTTCAAAGAGAATATAAATCTCAAACATGTTTTTATCAGTGTGTTTGGTTGTGGTCCCGTTGGTCATGTTTTGAGGTGTAGCTCTATCTGCTGAAATGTTTTATCCTGCATGACTGTATTGTGTTGCTACAGTGTGGAAAGGTGTTGCCAGACACTGGGAGGATGGAAGCAGGAGTTCTTTTGCTCAATGAAATGTTAAAGGTTGAGATCAGGAGGTAGGGACAGGAATGATTATCTATGGTAGTGAGCTATAAGTTATAAAATAAAAAAATCCATTTCTTTGAGGAGCTGCTGCTTGGTACTGCTATATGTTGCTGTATAGTGGCTGAAATGTAAATTTGCCATCACCAAGAGGATGAGGAGAGTTTCTGAGAGCATGCAGGGGAACAGCTCCTGGCCCAGGCCAGACACAGCCATCCCATCCATGCAACTGCAGCTGCAACACCGAGGGCCTGGTGTGGCCCTACTGTTTCAGTGGATAACCCTCTCACCAATTCCAAATGCACTAATTCTATTGGATAGGATTGCATTCAGAGAGATCATGGCACTGCAGAATCGCAGCCTGACTCAGATTTATGTCTAAACCTTATTACACCATTTTGGCAGTGCCAGCAGGTCAATCAAGTGTGTATAAATGAGGGTCATCATTTTAGGCCGCTCAAATAGAACAAGGAAAGATCTGACAGCTGAGCAGTGAGTATTTGGGCTGCAGTATTTTCTTTCCTTTATTTTCGTTGGCACATTGTGTAATTTATATGGCAGCTTGAGTGTTTTTGGTGCTTTGTAACAGAGAAGACACTCTACTAACCATGCAGAGAAATAGAATGTGAAGACAGAGACCAATGCAGGTGGAGAAGATGCTTCAAACATCTCGAAAAGAGAAAAAAAGGTTGCTGAAGAAATTAAAGAAGGAATCTTGAAGACACTGGGACAGATTTAAGGAGAGAAGTACAAACGAAGGAAGACTGAAAACAAAATCATTTTGTCTTGGACAGTTATACAAGGGGAGAGGAAAATGAAGGATAGCAAATAATTTTGGATGGAACTGGCAGCAGTGGTGGCCAACAGAAAGGAGAGGCTGTCAGTGATGGACAAGTATGTGCTGCTTAAGTCTGTTTTAAATCAATCACACAGAAAATAATTTCCTGGACTTAAATATGGTAGAGCTGACAGAACCTGGAGATTCTTGCAGAAGCAGGTTGGTCAGAGGACCACAGGACACAGAATTCTGTGTTCTGCTCTGGCAAAGTGAACAAAATAAAGCGTGTAGAATATCTTTCTATAGCTTGACAAAACAGAGGGGGGATGAAGGGATGGAGAATATTTGAGAAAAACAGTCTGTAAAGAAGAAGTTCTCTCTTCCCCCTGCCCCCCAATCAATATCTAGTGTTTGCCTGTAACAAAAACTTAAATTATAGAGGGTCATGGGTTTGCAAAAGTCCCCCTCCTTGGGGATTGGAAATAGTTTGTCCAGATGAATTTTCAGACAAAGGCCAATCAGGAGTTTAGGTGACACCTTTGCAAATTACATCTTCAAGAAGAAACGGAAGAGAAGGCTTGTGGGTAGAAGAAAATTGGGGCAGCCATGTGAGGGAAGATGTGGCAGGCCCCAACGTGGGGGCCAGGCCTCTCTCCTCCCCTGGCCCTGGGCTGCAGAGTTGTTTAGAAGACCTGAAGCTTTAAAAGTGGAAAACACCTCCTTCTCCTCCTGGACTGATACAAAGGGAGGAGGCATGTTTCTGTAAATACATAGTGCTTTTGTTTAATTAGAATTGTTATAGATGTAGTTGCTTAGTTTTTATTTTTGCTAGTAATAAATCCTAATATTATTTTCTCCCCAATCAGATCTCTTTATCTACATAAACCTTCTCTCGCCCTAGAGCAATTTGTGGGGGGTGCGGTAAAATTGTCCCTAAGCAAACCCCTGACACTGATTTTCAAGAATCGTGCTGGGCCTGACCAGATGGAAAGGAGCTTGGCAGAGAAGGAGCTTGGGGTCCTGGTGGACAGCTAGTTGACCATGACCCACCAGTGTGCCTGTGCCTTGAACAAGGCCAACAGCACCCAAGCTGCATCAGGCAGAGTGCTGCCACCAGATCAAGGGAGGGTGATCCTTCCTCACCACTCAGCACTGGAGAGACACATCTGGGAGCTGTATCCAGCTCTGAGCTCCCTAGAACATGACTGTACTGGACTAAGTTCAACCAAGGGCCACAGAGATGATGAAGAGGCCAGAGTGCCTCACTGGGCTGTGATGGAGAAGATAACGTGTATAAATACTTGATGGCAGATGGAAAGAAGAGAGCCAGAATCTTGTCAGTAGTACCCAGTGACAGAACAAAAGGCACCAGGCAGAAACTGAAATAGAAGAAATCCCACTTTAAAAAAAAATCTTTTTTACTACAAGGGTTATAGAACATTGAAACTGTTCTGTAGTCCAGACAGGCTGTGGGGTCTCCATTCTTGGAGATATGCAAAACCCAAGTCCTACACAACCTGCTCTAGTTGATCTGGCTTTGAGCACATGGTTGGGCTACATGATCTCCAGAGGCCTCTTTTTGTAATTATGACACTGATTCAAATGAATAATGAATGAGTACTTCACATTTTCTCATAGACCTATATATAATCCATATTTCTTTTGGCTCTGAAAACTTTATTACAGACACAAAAGAAAGAACACAAGTTGGAAAATTCTACCAAGCCCTAGTCTGTCCTTCAAGATCCAGACAGATAAAGTACAACTGTAATCTTCAATATAGTATTTTACTGGCACAAGACAAAAGATCTCTTTTCTACTTAAGGCAGTCAAAATCATAATAAAAAGTTGGTTTGAAATCCATTTTATGAAATAATTTTCAATTTTTTTCTAATAGTTTTATTAACTGATGCAAGAACCCATAGAAACAGGACATTACTTAGCTTACAACATGAAGAAAAAGTCTTTATCTTACACTGACCATAAAATAATCGCTTTGTATATTGTATGAAACTTGTCTGCAAAGTATCAACAGAATTTTCAAATTACAAGTCTTCTTTCACCAATGATAGTCCCTTCAGTTTATTTTTGTTTCTGATAATTGAAACAGCATTTATATTTAGGCTTAAATGTGTATTTACATTCAAATTAATTATATTGTGTTGATCTCTTTGTCAGTAAATGGACTACATAACTGTTTATTATGTAGGGATACAGTGCAGATTAACATATATTTTTATGAAAGTTTTCACGGAAAATACTAAGAAATAGAGACTTGAAACCCCTGCTTTATGTTGAAATTATTGGAGCTAATTATAGAAATTATTTCAATTTCTATTGAAAGTTGTGCATCATTGCACAAACAGAAATTCAGTCCACAATTTCTATTCACAGCCCCACAGAAACCAGAGTCATATTCGCAATGGCACAGCTAAGTACTTGCAAGTAACACTGACACATTTCCCTACTCAATTCCCATTAGTGTATCTCAAAAACCCAGAGTTTTCATACAAAACAATAGCTCACCCCTCATGTTTATGTGTCCTTAATTTTTTTGTTTATATACTCCTGTGAAACTTAAAGTGTGTTTGACACAAGTTTTCACCAAGATAGAGAAGAGGCTGATTTTTCAAACTCAAACAATGTCTGCAAAAGACCAGATGAGAGAACTTTGTCAGGATGATTTCCAGGGTGGAATTTCTGCTCGAAGTCAGAAGAGATTTGGTTTATTGGAAGCAGAACTACAAAGGCTCTGGAATGCATCTGTAGTGCAGGGGACTTGGTTAAACCTGGTGGGAAGTACAGATGTGACAAAGCAGGAAAAAACAGTGGCAAAACAGGAAAAAACACACACTCCAAGACGTCTGGCATACCACAAGGCTGAAAGGCAGTTTAAGGACATGAGTCACCTGGGCACCGTATGTCTGCTGCCTGTTACATTCTTTATGTTCACAAGTGTGTCCAGAGACGGGCAACGGAGCTGGTGAAGGGTCTGGAGCACAAGTCCTGTGAGGAGAGGCTGAGGGAGCTGGGGTTGTTTAGCCTGGAGGAGGCTCAGGGTAGACCTTATCACTCTTTAAGTCCCTGAAAGGAGGTTGTAGCCAGGCAGGTGTTGGTCTCCTCTCCGAAGTAATAAGCAATAGGACAAGAGGAAATAGGCTCAACTTGTGCCACGGGAGGGTTAGATTGGACAGCAGGAAAAATTCATTCACCAAAATGTTTGTCAGCCATTAAAACAAGTTGCCCAGAGAAATGGTGGAATTACCATCCCTGGAGGTATTTAAAAGACATGTAGGAGTGGCGCTTAGGGACATGGTTTAATGGTGCATTTGGCAGTGCCAGGTTAACAGTTGGACTCAATGATCTTAAAGCTTTTTCCAATCTAAATGATTCTATGATGTGATCATCCTATGCCAGACACAAACCAGTGCTTCCCTCGCACAGAACGGACAGTAGATGGATAACTCATAGCTCTGGACAAACTCTAGAGAAAAGTGAGAAACAAGTCAACTACACTAAGACAAAGGGAGGAGATACACAGGGTCCTTGTGCTGCCTCTTTCCAAAATCATGGTGTGATTACCATAGGTGGGGGACCAGGAAATGGAAGTTATCTCATTTGGAATTTGTTCAGTTCATGTGAAACACTTGAGTATTCATTAGAATGGACATGCAGAGTGATTACAGCATTCATCCCAAAAGTGGGAGAGCTGAGAATCAAGCTGAGCCGTGCTTTGCACATGGGTCTCCACCCCCTCTCCATCAGGTGCCTAAGGAATGGCAGCAGGTTGGTATCATCTCTGACATTTTCACAGGCGCAAATTTCTTCATGTCCTCCATGGAAAGAGAAACTTTTTGAGCTTGTGAAAATGTTCAGAGCAGATTTTTTTTCCACCATGTCCAGCTCCAGCGAGGAAATCAGGAAGAAAGACACCAGAAACACCAGCAAGGTCCAGGTTATACAGACAGGTTTGTGTGATGTGGGTTTCTGTCTACTTGGACTTAACATCAAATTTATGTCCCTAGGCCACTCCAAATCTGTCAGTACTAACTAATACTCCCTGTCACTTCACCTCAGACTTAAATCTCTGACCTTTATCTGAAAGATTGTGTGTCTCATTACCAATGTCACCTCCTTCTAGTTTCTCTTCTTATGGCTGCAAGTTAAAATAACTTATTTACTTGTAACTATCTCTGTGCTCCCCGGTTTCACACACAGCTGAGGAATGTATGCTCACAGAAATTCTGACATCTACATAGCACTGGCTAACCAGCTGTCAAACACCACTGACTGATATTAGACATTAGTCTAATCTCCAAGATAGGCATCTAAAAGACTCTAGATTCATTTAGTCTCCACAATCCTGAGACTGAATGCAATAAAGGTTCTTGGATTTTTTAATGAAACTTTGTGTCATACTCCAATTATTACTGCTGTTCTACTTGTACTTCATTTCATATCTGCTTTTGTTGAAATGAATTTAATTTCTCCTTCAGGCACTGTTTTCACAGGCTCCTATTCTAATTTTATTAGGTTTTGTGTCTTTAACTTTCAAAATTAAACACAAGGGTTATCACACTAGTACACAAAACTGATTATATGTTATGAATTAATAAGCTTTAAAGGCATGTTTAGTTAAGATTTTATCAGGGCTGTACCTGCTTAAATTTTTTAATAGTTGAATGCTAAAAGAAACTTTCCCTATCCTTTAAGTAAACTTTTGACAAGATTACATGGAGAGAAATAGGGACATGCAGAACAAGATTCTCCTAATGCAACCACTCTAGTCCTTGGTATCAGATGTAACTGCATGAAAAATCCGGTTCTTTTTTTATCATTTGAGTGCATTCAGCAATTCTTATTCCCACATTAGTGGGAATCAATAACACAACAATTTCTGAATAGCTGATAGGAATCCGTAGTTATCTCTTAACTTTTGTCCTCCCACCGATGTCTTACAAAATTTACTACTGACTTTCCAAGCCATGCTGGGCTGCTTCACTCCTGTTGAAAAGACAAAAAGATGCTCAAATGTTGGCCAGCACTTCTTATATTTATCACACTCTTCTCAAGAGACTGAAGTCTTTATGCAGACAGTTCAGCTTTTGTGCGTATAAGACAGGGACAGACCAAAGGGAATGAGAGTCACCAGTTCCTTCAAAAGAGACAACATTGTGAAGGCATTTTAATTATGGCTTTTAAAAAGCGGTGATTGCAAAGTAAAGTCAGAACAAGCTTGAAACTTGACTATTTATTTCATTGATCTTCAACAGCAAGCAAAAGTGTTTACCTGGATTTTGCATCTTACAGATGAAAGAAAAAAATCAAATTAATTTGTTCTACTACTAAGAGCAAAAAAAAAGGCAAAATTACTCTGCTAGTGGGCTGCTACTCCTGTCATACTGAAATACGTGTCAGACACTCTCCTGGAAAAAGCTGCTCCAAAGAACACGTCCTCTGCAATGCATGTACCCCCACAACAAAGAAGCTGCATGCTCATTTTCTGAAACTACCTACGTGCACATAACCCATAGAGTAGTTGCAGATCTCACTCTAGTAATTAACTTTTACTCTTTCCAGCTGCAGGACTTTCAATACTAATCTACCCTATACCCTATTACACCCTTATAATTGTAACTGAGCCACACATAAGGAAAATAGGCACAGAACTGAAATATTTCTAGGACTTTGCATGCAAACTTTACAATCTAACAAGCAATATCACACTTTCTATTCCACACCCGAATAAGAGTTATTCTACATGTTCCAGTAAAGATGCTTTTCAAAAATGAAAAAGCTAACTAACGTTTTATTTCATTATAAATACATAAGGAACGAAGTCAATAGAAACTGTAAAGAAGTCAAATGATGTAAAGAGAAAGCTGCAGATAAAAAGTCTCCACAATTCTGTAGAAAGGACTGACTCCAAGTATGTCAGCAGAACTCCCCATGACTTATTGCCACTATCATCAAAATAGCTTAGATTTGAGGTGGAGAAATTTATATCATCTGCTGCCTGGGAACAGATATTAGCTGGTATTGTTGTAGTGTGATCTTTACTCTGAGCATGTCACCAGTGCAAGTAAAAATGAGTACCAAAAATTCAAAAAACACACACACACCTACAAAGAAACTTGCTAGATTGCCTCTAAAATGATCTCTACTGAGCTACAGCAGATCCTTGGACTAAGGACACAATCTCTTGAAATTATCCTGAGGAAACACTTAGAAACAAAACCAGGCTGGAAAACTAGACTATAAATATATTGCAGAAAAGCTTTATAAGTGGTTATGAGAGACTTACGTTTCCTCTGGAAAGAACAGCAAAGTGCAATAAAGGTTCCAGGTATATCGAACAGGAACTGCTCTGACAAAGCACGGGTATTAAATAGACTTCTTATGTAATAACCAAAGTAGCTCTAGAAAATGCCAAGGAGTTTCCATCACAAGGGTGCTTTGGCATCCCCACACACCACCTTCACAACAGCTGCCATAACAGTGTCTGGAGACCTTCCTTTCTTGCTCTCCAGACCATCTTGATCATCTGTTGCAGTCCACACTGGTTCTCACGAGCCAGAAAAGGCTAAGTATCATGTTGTAACTAAAAGGTTGTCCCTTTCATCCTCCCCCACTCCCGGTTTTTAAACTTCAATGTGGAATCCAGACCCCAGCACAGCTGATGAGTGTGTCAGTTGCCTTCAGTGGATCGCTGTGGCTACCAGGCAAATCAAAAGAGGGAGCACTTCCCTCCTCAAGATGTTCCTTTCCTCTCCCACTGCCCAACTTCGGCTGAATCAGAGCAACTTTATCTGAAAGACAGGAAAATCAATAATCATAGTAAGGACAGAGGGGAGAGGGCAACCTCCATTTGGCAACCCGAGATAGAAAAAATGTAGGGATTTTATCACATTCCTGGAAAGCTACTCTGTCATTCAATTTCATTCTTTTCTCCTGCCTCTCCAATATTCAACTCCAATTTTCTCAGTCCTAAAAGCCTACTTATTGACAACTTGACCACTGTGGAGGACACAGAGAAGAAAACACTTCATAAAGCACTAATCATATTCAGAACTGCATAAGGGGCCATACATCTTCAGATATGACATGTGGATGCACTCTAACCAGAAAATGTAACATTTGAAGTACCCTTAAATGTCCCGCAAGTTATTAAATCTTTAGTTTTCACAATCTAATCTCAGATCATCAAAGATTTAAATCAACAACTTATATATAAAAAGAGATGCATATGTTTTTCAATATGAGAAAATGAATGCACTTACAAAGTACAATAGAGTGTTATACAAATTAAAAGTTCAATTTGTATAACGTTTGTAGAAAATTTCTTTTCTGAAGTAACATTGTGAAACCCAGAATTATACCAAAGCCAGAGACGTGCATTTTCCTATACTTGTGGGGAAATATTGATGGTGAGATTATCTAGGCCAATAATAACAATGTGCTAAAGTAAAATGAAGAATATGCCCTCAATGATTCTGCATTTTGTTTTGCAGTGTTTGCCTTCCCCCAAATCCAGGACCTTAACTACAATTTTTCAAAAACACAAAATTTACTAGTTATTAAATATTTCTTGACTCCAGATGACTATTAAAAATTTTAAAGGCATTTTGTCCATGTCAGTCAGACATAGCAAGAAAACCGCTTTTCCAAAGTCTCTTAACAGAAGGGAAATTACCAAGAGCACTGCTATATATTAGGAATATTTAATGGTGACCATACGACCAGTGGCTGGAATTCTAGTGAGCCTGTGTTTTGTCTGGATATAGGAGAAAAAGACCTTTTGAACACAAATGTTTTTAATCCAGACAATACATCATGTCAGAGACATTTAAAAAAATTAATATGTGAGCTAAAAATATGTTACTGCCAATTCTCCCTTCCACATGATCTGCAGGGTCTAGACCATATTCTGAGTCTGGGTTTCTTTCGGTTTTGGGTTTTGTTTGGTTTTTTAACCTACAGACAAGGACTAGTGTATTTCACTGAGTTTCCCAGTATTCATCCCAACAACCCAAAAACTTCCATGGTGTTTAGTGATGAGTCCAGCATCCCTGTATGTTCCCTTCCTCATTCCACCTCATTGTAAAATCACTTGTTGATTAAACAGCACTGTTTGCATATGTTATACTGGTTTGGTGCAGTATGGAGTTTGACTGATTCCCAGAAAGCTGTTCCCTGCAGATACAGACAATTTCCAGTGTCAGTGGCTTTGGAAGTGCATTCTTTATAAATGAAAATACGGGTTAGTTTTATTAGTTGGAGCATGTTAACCACAGGCAGAAAGAAACCATTGTGTATGCCTGGTGGTTTGGTCAGAAGTTTCTCCTCTCCTAGTGCTTGCTGGAAGGGTGCTTCTCACACCATATTCAGAGGAACTGAGCAGTAGCCGCATACCTAAATTGTGTAATAGACAGCATGTAAATTTTGACAGCTTTTTAAAAAGAAACAAACAAAAGCACAAAGGAAGCAGGGGACAGTGCTAACAGATTACAAAAAAACCCACTTTGAGTAAAAGATGTACAATAACCTAAAACATTTCCTCTAGACTAATGTGGCTGAGGGTGGGAACCCCCTAATTTTCCTGAAAGGAAATGCATAAGACAACTCATGTACAATGCATTCAGGACAGCAGTGCAAGTAATAACAACCATATCAACAGTGCAGGAAAGCTGAGAAGGACACAGCTTTTTTCTCATGGCTTTTACAGAAGGGAGACAGGGAAACTCTGACCCTGTGTGAAAGCCTTTGAAGCTGCATATAAGCCTCCTCTACAGCAGCCAAGAAACAATTTGCTGGATCTTGTCTAAACACTTACAGCTAACACACTTGAAATATAGTTTTGATTAGTCTGGCTGCATCCTTCTGAACCAAGCAATGATCACAATATATATTATTTCTTTTGGTTTATATAACGTGTTCCATGCATTAACTTTCCATGTAAATAGTGATTAATTAGGTCCAATGTCAAGCTCATGTCCTCGAATTTCCAGTATTTTCAGGACATAACACTTTTTAGACAGCAGATAGTCAATTAATCTTCTTTTCCATGAGAGGCTTAGATGTGCATACAGCTAGATCCCACTTTATCCCCAAGTTGGACAATGTATCTTTAAAAGAATTTTGTTGTAGCTTTCACATAACTCCACAAAATGTATCCATTTTGGACTAGTCACTGTTAACATCACCCTAAAATACAAAATACGCTGCCTCGAGAGCTGGATTTTTCTACACCATGGAAGCCCTAAAAATAGGTCATTAAAATGTAATTAGGTAAAGGTGTATTATTTCAGAAGGTGGAAGACATCATCCCCAGAGAGATGCTGAAAAGAATTCAGGCTAGTTTCAATTTCCATCAAAACAGAAGAGATCAAAGGATTGGATGAGCAGGAGAAAAACATACTAACTACACATTGTGAATACCAAAGCAGCATCAAAGATGTACAAGGCTGCACGTGCAAAGCCAGCAGAAGTTCAGTCAGTTCCAGAAGTGTCTTATAAAGACAACTGCAATGGAGTCTTCTCCCAACAGCTGCGTAACTTCTGTCACTGCTGCCTTTGGCTCTTTCACTATCTACTACATGAATGGGCAATTATCAAATGAAAATCATCACCCTTTCGCAGGCGGCACATGCAGAAACTTCGTTTCTTTAGAAACTTCTTTGTTTCTATTCTGGGCTTTTCTTCCAAACTTTCCAGGCTATGGAAACAATCACACACTGAATAAATGAAAATCTCCCTCAACTAGTTCTGACATGTTTCTGTCATGTTCACCAACTGCAGATAAACCAAAACCAGTGGGAGTAAGTAAAAAAGAAAAAGTCAGCTTTGAGAACAAGCAACAGTTCCTAACAGCAAGCCTGAAAATTCAGATATGACAGCCCACAATCATCTTTTGATATCTCAAGGCCTCTCCAGCAACAAGACAGCTGAGCAAAAAAACATTTTTTTTGTATATTGGAATATATTTTGCCATTTAAAGTAGAAGTTCATTTAATAAAATAGTGGAACTAACAAAAACAGACAAAAAATGAGAAGCAGAAGAGATGCAATATGACAGCAAACTTTCTCCTTGTCAGTATTTTGCAGCATTTGAAACACTTAAGTGCAAATGAAGGAAACTCCAGGAGCCAAGTGATCGGCCATTCTGTAGACAGCTGAATGTCTCTCTCAGGAAGCTTTTCATATATTCAATCTAATATTCCCTGCTTAGTTTATCCCTGGCAATTATTCATAATATGTGCAGACACTTGTCATCCTCCCCTACTAGCCCACTTACAGAAACATATAATTATTCTACAATAATTCTCTCCTGTCATTCCCCATCTTGTATGTACACTTTGTGTTCTTTCCACTGAATTCCTTTAAAGTGATCAATACTACTCCTTTCCAGGCCTGAAAACTAAAAGCTAAAGATGGACTTCCAGATGAAGCCCCAGCTAAGATACATAAATTGCAACATATCCTTGCATTTTCATTATGTGGTGGTGTGGCAGCTCAAGGAAGTTCTATTTCAGAAAACCTCTGTATTAACCTGGGAAAAGAAGTGATTGAAAGGAATTACCTGTTCTTGAAACTATTAGTCATAGAAAGGGCTGAAAAAATACTACATCTAGGGAATTTAATTCTAGATGCAACTAGCAAGAACAAAATATCTGAAAACAAGAGTTTGTGAGTGCATGAGAAGGCCAGCTGGCAGCCAGCTCTCGGACCCACAGTAGCCCTCAAGGAATGCTGGCTTTGAGAACAGACTGGTTTCAGAAAGCTAAATAGTTAAAGAGATTCTCAAATTTATTATCTGCCATTTCTCATTTCTCTCTCTTCCAGGATTTAAAAATCTTGGATCTCCTCTCTTTTGATATCCTCTGAAGTTGTTCTTGTTTTAATTCCCTGTGCACATACCATGGTTCACACCTCCCTCCATCCTTTTTCTTTCCCCTTTGTAACCTCCTTTTTTCTGACAATCCTAATTCCTCAGTTAAACATGACAAGGGTAAAGGATTTCTCTTTCTACTGCCCAACCATGTCACTCCCCATGCCTCAAAATCCTCTTACTGAGTTTAATCCCTCCATTTCCCCCACTTTGTCAAGCAGCTTTCTGTACTTGGTCTGTACTTCTGAAACTTTTATTTTAAAATTGTACTTCCAAACTTTTTACAAAGCACTATTTTAATCGCTCCCTATGTGTCATTCACTTAACTCTTCTCGCATCCCTAGTTCAGCTGTAAAATCTTGGGGATAGTAACTACCCTGTTATTCTGTTTAAGCACCCTGAAAACCCAGAACACTACAGCTAACCGAACAGAGCAAAATTAAGAGGGCAATCATATTCTTTGTTCCAGCTGAGAACACAGCTCAGTCTCCTTTTCCTATTATTGAACTATAATTATGGCAAGTACCAAATATTCCTCCAGAGGGTATCTGGGTTGCAAGATTCAGATACCTGATCCCAGAGTTTTCGGTGCCTGCGAAATTCTGCCCTTCTACCAGGACCAACAGTACCTTTTCAGCAACGCGGACTAAAGCCAAAGCAATAAACTCGTTTCATTCATTCCTCTAGAACACCTAATCAGCTTCAGACTACCAGTCTTTATTGCAAGGTGCTCAGTGACCTGAACCTAAAAACCGGCGAGGATGACACAATGCCAGCAGGCAGTGCTGTGTCACAGCTGCAGAGGAAAGAACAGAACAGTCAAGGTCACAGGTGCTGTCACCGCCAACTTTCAGTGCGACGAAACACTTACACAGTACTGGTTAAAATGCAACTAACTTCTGACTCCTTTAATATGACTGAAAGTTGGCCAAGATAACAGGATCACTTTCGGAAAAAATACTTCCTGAAAAAAAAAAAGAGTCCAAGTGCCTGATCCAACGAATGCAGAGTGATTTTGGTCCCCACATTTGATTTGAAAGTAGCAAGGAGTACAAAGCTTTTTATTAAATAATACTGTGACTAGTATCTACCAAAATGAAGAAGCAAATAATGCAGCATTAAACACCACCTATGAGTCCTGGGCAAAACATTTTCTGTACTGATAAAAATTTGTACAAGTTAAAAAATAATCACTGCCAGTTGAATTTCAAAAAGACACAATTTTGAATGTCTGAATGCAGTAATTTCACACAGATACAGTTATAACTTATGTCTAGATTCAGAGCTGGCATCCATCACATGTTCAAAATGCAGATTCTTCCCATCCTCTCCTTCAGGCTTTCTTTTGGATACATATCAAATCTTCAAATGTCCTCTGAAGAACATTTTATCCCACCTAATAAAGCTACGATAAGTGTTTAAACCTACTTTGAATCCTGCAGGACTCATGGTATTAATATTTCCCAGCTACATATTTCCCCATTAAAATTTAGCTGAATAGTGCCAAAATGCCATTCATTAATATTGATTAGATATGTTTCCTTACAAGTTCATCACACATATAACTGCTCTGATATTAATGATAAAATTATAAAGACACCTATGTGTTTCATCTCCTGAAGTCTCTTCAGCAAAGGTTATACAGTGGCAGTTCTTCATAAATTTCACTTGCCATTATACAGTCTATTAACTAGGTCAATTTAATGTTTATTAAGTTCATAATCAAAGAATTAATAACTTTTGTAGCTCAACAATGAGAATTCTGAGCTAATAACATTTATTATTTCAGCACAGTTTTTAACAACTTTAACAGTGTTGAACAATAGTTCATTCCTATTCTCTTTCCTGAAGTCTCCTTAAGTAGCTTTACAAGCACAACCTGCTAGAAAAAGTTTTGAGACATAGTTTCTTCAGTGGTTATTTGTCAGGATATTTGCTAATAATTCTGAAGTGTAAAGTTATATTCCATCACAGTTCCTTTCAAATGCTGAGAAAACTGAAAAACAAAAGAAGAGGGTTTTTTCCCCTAAAATCATTCTGCTTTGCCCAGTTTATATCATGGCATCTGCATTTCTGTCACTTTGTTTTTAATTCTTTGTAAACAATTTATGGAAGCAGAGCAGTTCCCATGATCAGATTTTTAGATATAAGTATGATCTTTTGCCCCCTGCTTAAGCCCTTTATTATACAAACTGCAATCTTCTCACCCAATTTTTAAAGCATGATTATTGTCCATTATAAGACATAAGAGAAAGAAGTCAGAACAGTTCAGAGCATAAAGTTTCTGCAGGGAGGACACAGTGAAAGCTAAGCCAGATTCTCCTGCCTGTTTTTTGCTTGTAAAAATATCACACTTAATTAAGGGGCTTTTAAGAATTTTCTGACTGAGCATAATATTGGCAAAAACAAATCAGGCACCAGTCAAAACAAATAATCCCTTTGATTTACTACTCTGACGACTCTAACTGGTTGAGTGTAACTCATTCTTAAAAGAATTTCTCTCCCCAAATCCCACACTGTGAGTGGCTTTCAGCCCTGTTAACAAAGCGAAGTGGTCTCTGGTTTTCACAGGGAGGCTCAGTGATGTGGAGAACTTTGGCAGGGCTACAAAGGCTTGGCAGAATGGAGGCAGTCTAAACAGATACGGCTGTTTGGTTTCTTTGCTGGAACTGCTGAACACAGAAGTAAACTCTATGAACCCTGTTCGCTCCAAGTATCACCAAAGGCACAGTTCATGATTAAGTCTCCTTGCTACTGACAAAAACATGCTCAAAAGAACCTTTAAACAACGAATATGTATAAATGTTAAGTATTCTGTATGTACAAAAGAACTTAGCTGAGATGGCTAAAAGTCTAGAGCAAACCTGATTCTAGGTTAGGCACACATAGTACGAATCCTGAAACACTTAACCTATGGCCTTGTCACAGAAACTTTACACTTGATTTCAGGGAGGAAAACCAAAAAAGGACCAAAATATTCTTTAAAACCAGTGGGATGCTCCAGGTGTAAGACTGTTATGGAGTAACCTAATTGCTGCTTCCTCAGCATCTATCTCGGTTCTCCCAACTTCATGGAGACACTGCCTGTGCCATGGACTTCTAGAAACCAAACCCGGGGCAGACTGGGCATAACTGTACCGGTGCAACTGGGTCCTCCTGAGCATCTCCACTTGGCCTCATTCACCCCACCCCGCTCAGCTTCACAGGGTGCAGGTTCAACCTCACTGAGCTAATCCTGCAGACTTGCTGTCAGAGCACAACAGGGTGGGCAAGAGCATACTAAGGCAACTCCAGTACTAAAACCTCATTGAAAAAGAAAGAAGGGTATGCATTTGTCCAGCACAATCACTTGTAGCATCTTAATAAATCTAGTTATTGCACCCACAATGTTCAAATTCTGTATGATATCCCAAGCGTCCCCCTTCTAAGCCACACTAAAATTATTTATTCCATTAAAAAAGAGTACATTAGCCAGTCAAGTACAGAAAGCACCATTTAACATATTTAATTTCTCTGTAAAAACCTTTTTTGTTGTTGCATGATTTTTTTAGTAATTCAGTTACAGCTGAAGTGATTTGCTCCAAGTTACAAAACTGGTAATTTATTAATCATTCTGTCTAGCCTAGTAACTGTAGCACAAAACGCACTAAATAAAAGTCACAAACCCTTTTACCCTTGAGCAATTTTCCTTGGATACACAGCAATCCATTTACAGCATGTGGAAATCAGCTAGTGAAAGGATTACAACAATTTCTTTTCTGAGTGCAGCATCGCTGGAACCTCTTTGACGTACATTTTCAAACAAGACAAGCAATCAAAAGTACTAAATCTACTTTCAGTTACAGTATTTTTCATTCTTGTAAGACAGAGCAAAAAGCTGAAAACAGCATCACAGGCTTCAAAAGACACATCTATACAGTTAAAAATTGAAATATTCCGTTAATTTAGAATAATACAGAAAAGTACACTGCATGGGTTACCAGTGGTAGAGGAAATGGAGAAAAAAATATGCCCCCAACCAACAGCAAGTGAATCTGCTGGATTTAATCACTGCTCTTTATCCTCCACACAGCTCCTTCAATAAACAGCTGTATAAGCCTTAATCAAAATGAAGTTTGTAGATATAATTTTGGATATTAGATATAATTTAAATAAAAATCTCTACTAAGAAATTCATCTGGAGTTCTTAAAGGAAAAGTGAGTTGCTCTTAATTTATTGTTTTATAAGACTGTGCTCTGATCCATTCCCAGCTCTGACAACATTCACTGAGTATCATCCTGATTAGATTGCCAAAACCAATGAAACTCCATACCCAAGTATGTCAGATATACATTATTTGTGGACTGTCACACCCAGAAACAAAGCATCTTACACAGCATAAATTTCTCCCAAAGTTTTCCAAGTCTTCTTGGAATAAGCAGGTTTTAATGAACAAAAGTATTCATATTGCAGTGCAGAAGATGTATTTCCAGCCAAAGATTTTTCTCAAAGTATGCAAGTCAGGCTGTACAACACAAAACTTTCAGCAACCAAAAGAGAATTCAGCACATACTAATTAGGTTTTTTTTAAAACACAAATAAATTTAGAATACATTTTCCCTAGTACATAAGATCGCTTTAATCATTGTGCCAACACATTTCCATGAATTTAAAAATAGAACTCAGAGTCCTCCTACCCCTTTTCCTGAGACTAAGTAAAGAAATAACCTCATTCTCTCAGATGACTGATTGGTTGGGACAAGCAGGATCCTAGCAGAAGGGAAAGCTAAAATTCTAATAAATGGATATGAAGTATGATTTTTTTTTTTTCCCTTGGGAGAATTCACTTAATCAACTATATTCATTTCTTCTGGACGTTGTCTCCTACCTGTCCACCGGCAGACATGAAACTGTAGAGATTCTGAAGAGTACACTCAGGTAGAGCATTAAAGTTAAGGTACTAACAGCACATCTTGACCCTGTATTCCACAGAAAACTACTGCAGCCAGCAGAGCAACGGGATGGGAGCTTAGCACACAGGCTGCTGCTACTTGATATTTGCTGAATCTTTCAAAAGCTGCTTAATTTCCAGCACAAGAAAGAGAGAAAGAAAAAAGTATACAGATCAGCACGAGTCATGAATCTGGCCTATTGTGTCTTTTAGCAGACTAAGCTTAAGCCAGTGTTTACTAGCATCATGAATATCTGGGCATCCCCAAGGACTACGAAATCCAAGAGAATCCCCAGGCAAAGCAATGACTTCATCCAAGAGCAGAACTTGCACACGTGGACTGGGGTTTCTCTTTCTTGATGGGTCCTGTGTGTGAACCCTCACGGGGATGGCTGCTCTGGGCTGTTTACCACCATGAACATAAATTTCTCTACGTGAGGAAATGCAAATGCCAAACTACTCACCAGTGTAGTCATATACTCTTTGTTCTATAATCTATTTCAAGGGGACAAAACCATGTATTTCCTCTGTTTTCTAAAAAAATGTGTTTATTTTTTTCTGGAGAAATAGTATTTACCGATGCACATGGTGCTGTATTTCTATGTCAAAGAAAGTAAGGTCAAAGAAAGTTACCCTTCTCTGGAACAGAAGGTCAGTGAAAGCCTTATATCCTGAGCAATTTATTTCTACAGTCTTGGACCAATTTTGAGAAGTAACATCTCCTACAACAACTTTGTCAGAAGGGGGTCCATCATACAAGAAAAGAGTACCTACTGACTGTAAAGTTTTCACCCTGTGTTTTTAGATAGCATAGGCTCATAAAATTCAAGAACGGTAGAGCAGGCTCAATACCTTAAATACAACTAACCAAAATTTATCAGTATTGGTATGTGTCTTCAGTAGAAGACAGAAATACCAGGTTTGTGTGTTCCTCAGAATGACTTTTTGTCCCACCAGAACTCTCCTCTGCCAAGTCCACCTGTTCATCGTTTCTGAACTGATCTCACCTAAGCACCAGATCAATACAATCTTGGTCCTACTACTGGAGAAACATGTGGTGAGGAAGAATAAATATGTAGACTTGTCTCATTCACATGTTATTGGTGCCTGAGTCTATGTTGTCTTAACAGTTCACCTCACAATTCTCCGAGGTTGTTGAAACGCAGGAAGAGAACAGAACTACAGGAGTTTCACAGCCACTCATAGGGACTGGCTGAGGAAGGACTTAGAAGCATTTTGGCAGAGAAATCAGGGAGCAATGACTGTTGTCACTTTTTCAACCATTAAACAGCAAGACAGGCAGCTTATCTTCTGAGCTGGGCATGACCCACACCAATTCTAGAAAGTTAAATTCTGTCAGACAAGCTTATAGCAGCCTTTGAGTAGTCCCTCTGTGGTTTTGCTTGTGAGTGAGAGGTTCAGGCCAGAACATCAGCTGGCACATTCAGATTCTCTGGTGATACTTTAACGCATAAATACCGATAAGGAGAAACTTTTCCCTGAATACTTCTCTCTCTCATTTTTTTTCAATACGGAAATGAGGTAAGAATACTGGATAGGAAAAGCAACCCTCTGTATGTCACTTTGGACTGGGAGGGCAGTTACTTAAAATGGGTAATTGAAATAAATGTGTCTCATATGGGTAGCACTGCACGGATTACATCAAGTAGTCAACTGAAGAGGAAAACAAATCTCTTTAGAAACACACATTGGGAAACCCTGACCTCTGGCTGCCTTTCCCCAGGACCTGCCCTTGCAGAGTCAGCACTCCCCAGCCCAAATCAGCCAGGGGAGTTGGCAAAGGCACGTTCACCGTGTGTGCAGGCATTCAGCAGTGGAACAGCAGAGCAGGCACACATTTAAGCATCACAAAAATAAATAAAGATAGCAACAAGAAGCTGTATCGGTATCTCAATACAGCTCTTCATTCAAAAACATGCCCCTGGCCCACAGAATGACCCCATTCATGGCTGAGCCAAAGACCCACCCAGGTCACAGTCTTATGACCTGCACAGCGCTTCCTTCCTCTTCGCAAAACTGTGGCCTGCCCACCAGCTGATTCACTTTGTTGACCACCAAAAAGGTTTCCATAATTTGGTCTGCAGTCCACAGTGCAGGAATGTGGCTGTAGCGCACAGCTAAACAACTCTTCCTGCATTTAATTTCAAACAAATGCGAAAAGGAGGACAGACAATCCACACCACTTCAAAAAGGGACTGCAGTAAGCCAGATGGTATGGGTTCCATCTTGGGGAAGGCTGCTGCTTTACGATGATAGGATGTGAGGGCAAGTGAGCTAGAAATTTGGGAGCCCCCACCAATGCAATGCAGTGCAATACCTGCTGTGTGGGTAGCGTTTCAGTGATACAGGTTGCACCTCCAGGTCCAAAACTGAAACAGGCAGTCACATCATTGTATCTCGAATTCATATTTGCTTTGGATTTCTAAATTTGCGATAGGTAGGTTACCTACAGAGTGGCTTTATTTAGCATAGGTAAATATTTTATATCATTCATTATGCATGTGAAAAAGTGATGCAGAATTATTTCATTTCTTTGCTCACAGTTTGAGTCAATTTTGCTACCTATGCTACAGTTTTTCCTTTTTATTCTTTTCAAAAAGCATTAAAACAAAGAGTGTGAAAAACAGGGGAAATAAAGCTAATTACTTTCAGATCCCTTTTCCAAGGTTCAAAGAAGATTGTGATAAACATTTTATATTTATCACTTTTTAAATTATTGATCTTATATACTGATACACACCTCCAATCAATTCCAATTTCAACAGCAGTCCAAAATCATTAAAGATATATGTTTGCTACACCTGTGCCGGAAAGAATTTTATTCTCTTCTAGAGGCAAAGGTTTAATTAAATGTGAGATATTGCAGAGAAAATTAAGAGAGTTGTGAAAAAAATGGAAGTTCTTCACAGGACTGTCTAGAGAACCTCAGACAAACTGAGGTTTTTTAATTATTAATTCAGTAAGTCAGCTTTAGAGCAATTGCACAACATTATGCTAATTGTTTCAGGTAAATAATTTCTGTGGATTATCATCTGATAGAGTTTATATCCGGTTTATCAAGGAAGAAGGGGACAAAGTTGTCTCTTATTCTCGAAGAATGTCTCTTGCTCCAGAAGAGACGGATGGTTTGAGTTACGTGATAGGAAAGACGCCACATTATCTGAGTCACTGCAGTCAAAACCCAGGCCAGTATCGCATTCATAAAGCAGCATGATATATTTATTGAACACAGTGCAAATAATCCTTTGATCTCAGGTTCTGCTTGTTTCAACAGCCCAGTTTTAAATTGGTATTAACAATTAAGATTCAAATTACAATCAAATATGTGCTTTCAGATAAGGGAAAAGAAAAAAAATATCGCTTCTCTGCTTCAAAGATTCAACAATAGATTTTAAAGCGCTCACAGAAGCAAAATTAAGTTATTGAAAATATGCCAGTATCTTTTTGCACCACCCTGAGAGAAGAAATCCTTATCTATTCCTAAAAGATATACATTTAAATGAAAATGCAATTAGAGACAAAGAAGATTGGTTCAAACTACTAAAACTGTATTTACAGCAATTCATACAGTTTCAATGTCACTAGATTTTAACAGCTAAAATTACTGCAAGCTAGCTGCTCGTTCTTCAACTTCTTAGTGGCTTCCAGAAATCATCTTAATTAAATGCCTTAAGTGATTCTCACTTAAGCAGGGGAAGGTTTGGTTGGGATTTTTTGTTGTTTTTCCTTTAAACACACACAGCCTTTCCCAATTAGGGAAAAATTTCCTATTAGAAAACAAACATGAAAGGTCTCTGTGCTTTCAACACAAACTTGGATTCCTTTACCAAAACTGAATTTAATAGCAAGCGGTTTAATTTGACAGACATGCAAATTCTGTATTTCCCCATCTATATACTACTGTTTGAATCTTAAGTAACTTACATTTGTGCTTTGTGATGTTGCAGAATCCTATATTGAAAGGTCACTAGAAGAGCTTTAAATGGGCTACATAGATAATTAGAAAACAAAGACATCTCTTTAGTGCAGAGACTTTTGAAACAAACAGCAGTAATTACAGCATGGCGAACAACCAGATGTTTGACAGAACATTTGCACTCATGGAAGATTGTCTAGATGCCTCCACTCGTCTCTGCACAAACGTGTTCTTCAAGAGTGACTCTTCAACTCCCAAGTTGTGAGTATGTCAAAAATATGTTTTCTCACAGGGCAGAACAGCTCTTCCGAGGAAGAGCTGCATATAATCTCATGGAACAATTTGTACCATGCCTGTTAAGTCCTAAGTACTTCACAACTGCTTTCGGAGAAGATGGGCAAGGATCTTGTATGAGGGACCTCTTCAGTGGCACACTGAACACTAAATTTCTGCTTCCTAAAGAAAAGCAGATCACATTTCACCCTGATAAGTATGAACAGTTCCTAGGAATTTGCCAAGATTATTCTGAATTGCTGTTTTCTTCTTCTGAGTACTTAGTACTTGTATTTTTCTGACTCTGGCAGCACCTACAATCAGTTTTTCTCACCCTGGTCACTACCAGATTCAGAAGGTCACAGTGAAGCATGACTGTGAACATCCCTCAAGTTCCTCTTAATTCACAGAAAAACCTGCTACAGATTAAATAAAATTGAAGTAATTTGAGTCTTAACCATTGCCAACTTACAGCAAGGAGTAATCTCAAGCATCCTGAAAGGCTTGCTGGGTATTTTGCAGAAGCAGCAAGGGCTGTTAGGTTGATCCCTAGCAGGATATTGTGTGCATAACAAAGTCCACTGATAAAAGAATATAAAGTTAATGTATTTTCATATAATCTAGAATATTATCCTTACCAATTTTTTTGAAATTTAACCAATCTATCAAAGCCAGCTTATTTATATTTCTTTATACTTAGTTGTATCTCTCTCCTGAAACCCAGCATTTAAATTTGCCTATGCAATTTAAAATTAAACCGCTAAATTAATCGATGAAAAAGTAAATGCACCATACTTAGCGGATAAGGGTGCAATCTAATTACTCTGTTGAACTTATTTGAAGGTCGGAAACTCTAATGAACAAAAAAAAAACATCAGACTTGGGCTTGCTATAAATAGGCTTATTAACTATAGCCTATTTATATGCACAGCTGCAGTCTTCTAGAAGGACTCGCAGAACAACTTGCGGAACGTGTTAAGAGACAGTCAAATAAAGTATCATCTGAACATTAACTCCAGCTAAGTGAACAGATCCCTGGAGCACTTAACATGTAAACTAAGGTCAGTGGACTTCTGGCAGAAGTGAAGAACATAAATCCAAGACTTCAGGTTTACAATGCCAAGGAACAAAGTCATACAAGCAGAACAGACCACAAGCTGTAGTATCTGCTTCTAAGATAAGACAGAGAGGAACATCTCTGTCAACAAAGAAATGGTTTTTCCTTTCTTTAACAAAGGATAATGTGACCTCAGGTCCTCTTCCTGATTATTTGAAAGAGGAAAGGAGAGGACGAAGGACATTGCTTTTCAGATCTCAGTAATCACTCGCTTGGCAAGAAGCTGGATGACAAAGATTTCCCATTTGGAATGGTAGAATATGTTCTACTCTGCCAAGCAGCATCTCACAGAAGGCGGTGTCCTAAAACTGTCTCATATATATATTTTTATATATATATTTATACACATATATATATATGAACACACACACACATATATATATGTCTTGTAGCAACAAATTCCACTACAGTGAAAGAATATTTTTTCATGAAGTACCTTCTCCAAAAAGCAATATACTAAACTTGGCACACGAAGAGGATGAGAAATATCTTTGTCCAGCTGACATCACTGAAAGTAAAAACTAAGCACAATGATCACTACTATATAGGTACACAATTAAAAAAATAAAGCCCAGAATTACAGAACTACTGACACAGCATTAATATCCTTCCCCGCTGAGTGAAAATATTTAAAATAGAGGGAGAATTCTACTTCTATTTGCTTATAGGCATTCAAGGGAAAAAAAAAACAGAACACTGATTTGATGCAATTTATAAAGTAATATGGTTTATAGACTATTTCATCTTACATCATGATATTATTCCATTCACCCTCTATTTGATAACATCTGATTAAATGAAATGGAGCACCGGGGCGTTTTTTCTGAGTAATTTATACCAGGACATTGCACACTGTTCTTGAGACTAATATTTTGCAATGATGGTTGTAAATTCAAACACTGTGATAGAAATCAGATGTCAAGCAATTACGTAACTATCACAAGAACACACATTTTAGTTTATTTTTGTTCAAATTTGTAAAACAGTCTATGGGATAAATGACAGAATAAAAACTAAAGTGAAAAGCAAATGCAGACTGCGAGGAATATGCTTTTCAGCATGTATAAAGAAGCAAATCTACAGAACCTGTAGAACAAAATACATTTTCTGTTAAAGACTTTCTAACGTGTCCTTTTTTTTTCCTTTGCAACTTTGGTAAAGAAGAAATGGGATCTCAGCGCTAAACACATAAATCAGTTTACATTTGTGACAAATACTATTGAAAAGAGTCAACCATGTAAATCAGGATTTTGTCCAAAATTCCACTTACCTACTACAGTGAATTAAAACTATATTTATGAACATTTAATTTTAGGTTACTTACATATTACATCATGACATATTGTTGGTATAAGTAACGATACTAAATGAGAAGCTCATATGAACAAAACTCATTCTTCCATGTAATTAAGATTTATGACTGCCAGCCTCACAAGACCTTTAAAATTTTATTAACAATCATTTTGGACATATTTTATTGGTATTATGTGTTTTACAGCATATTTTTCTTTGCCAAATGATCATAAATACTTTTGCATCATTGCAACTACATTTACAATGAAGCTAGAGTAGCAAAGTTCAAGGTCTCAGAAGCCTGGGGAACTCCTTCTAGACAATGACACTGTATAAACTATACAATAACAATATTTAAAAAAAGAAAAAAAGGAACAAATGACATCAACATTTTTAAGCATGTACTTTGTAATAAAGCAAGGTCTGAAGAGTCATTTTCTTAAAGACCACACCAACTGTTGTCAGCTTATCTCTCCCCACTCCCAGTTCTCACAAAGCAGCAAAGCAATGCATAAAACCCTACAAGTCTACCCACAATTCTGAAGCTGATCCTGTATTTCACGGTCTCTCTGCCCACCAAAACTACGAACTCTGCTACACCCTTGAGTAACCATCTCTCTCAGTTACTGCAATCACACATTTCATAGAGTAACACCTCCACTGTCAGTATCTCAATGTGATTAAGCAGATCAGGTTCTTTCCCCCTTTCACCTCAGTCCCAACCTGACCATTTTACAGTTCACTGCTTTTAGCATTTCCCTTTCACTTCACTAACCATGTTACCTCTGTCCACTAAAATCTTACTGTCAGATCTTCCTCCACATTGGTCCTGCATGTGGGAATCTATGAATCTGTGTCAAACATCCCTCTATATCCCACCCACATGCTCTGCCAAACCCAGGACTACTCTTTAGATATTCTTGCATATCAGAATGCAAGAAAGATGTAGTGTAATTTTAGAAGATAACATTTTCAATGTGAAGAAAAAAGCTTTTACAATCATTCTGTAAACCCTATGTGTATTTGTAAATTATTACTGAAATACAACCCCACAGTAATTCTTTAAACTGTTGTGTGGGAGTTGAGACAAAGGAATGGGTGGAAAGAAAAAATATTATAGTGTATTTGTTTATAGTCACACCATCAAAAGGACTACAAAACTGCATGCTCTGATGAATTTGCTATCAAACAGAACAAGCACTCTAAATGCTACCTTTGAATTTCTAGTCTCACAGTTTAGTTGGCTGCAGTTTAGGATGCAGAAGATTTAAAACCTAACCAAACACTCCGAAGAGTAGTGCACAGAGCAAAGGTCCAGCAAGTAGCTTTGGGCAGACACCAGCCTAGATTCGAAAAAAGGAAGGGGCTGGGGTGGGCAGCCAGCTGTTGTGTATGTGGCGGTATCTATGCCCAAGCTCAGGTGAAAGGCAGAAAGCCCACTGTCTGAACGTCCACCAAAAGAACAGAATGTATAGCCGGGTGACAGCATCACTCAGTTCTTCCAAACTCCACTTGACTGTAGTGAGGAAGGCCACCTGGATGTCCTCCTCCCTTGACACTGTCACCCTGGTGCTGCAGTAAGGCAGGACATCACCAGCTGCATGCCAGTGAGCTGAGTCCGCATACTCTAAGAAGGTGCTGCTCCCTCCAGAGACCGGGCATTGGTGGTAACTAAAACTAACACATTTTCCCTTCATACTGCAATGGTTCATATGCAGTGACAGCAACTGTGCCTCAGGTGGCAAGAGGAGAAGCCTTTCAAAGAGTTGCTGGCTTGCCCACACTTAGTGGAGCACATCCCTTGGTTCCCCTCTGGCGTCACCAAGCTGAGACACGCAGCAGCTTCAGGTGTCTCCGAGATCAGCAGAGGCTGCTACCACCCGACCCTCTCCCCACTCTCACCTGCCCATTTAGAGATATGGTTTAGTCATTCTGAAAATATCTGAACTTCACAAAGGTCACACAACACTGGTGAAACCAAACTTACTTCTTCCAGAAAAATTACATCAGGAAAAATAATTTTTGAAAATATCTAGGTTGTTGTGGATCTTTCTTCCATATGTACACATTCATTTGTTCTACCAATATTTCAGACACACACCTCTAAGTAGTACTAAGTGTTTTGAAATGCTGCCCCGTAACAACATCAACCCCTATGTACAAATGGCTTTTAAGTTGTAGCTATTGCATACCCAGATAATGAAGTTTCCAAAATACAAGACTAAATTATGGTGCAACAGTCAATTAGTCAGGAGTCAAACTATGGCCAAGTTCTCCCTACCACAATTAAATGCTTTCAGCCAGCTCTTAGGTTTTAAGCAGGCAATTCAAGTTTTAGAATATTTACCAAGCTTTACACCACAAAATCTAGCATGGACTTTCGTCTTAAAATTTGGTAGGCCCTCTGGTAGTTTCAATAAATAAACAAATAAATAAATAAATAAAATTATCAAGTTACAAAGAGAGATTTTCCTTTGTATCAGTTTCTTATTGACTGTTTTCATCATGACAAGACCTCTGTTTAGGAACAAATGACAGCAATATTGCCACTCCCACAAGGCACAGGACAAAAGACAACCCTGCCAATTAGTAGCAGAAAATCCTGTTACTAATAAAACAGACACATCCAGACGGTACTACTTATTTCGGCAAATATCAACACAAATATGTTAAAGAAAATACAACATTTCCTAACAATGCCAATGTTCCTTCTTCAGCCTTTGCCTTGTTTCTTTTTCACCATTTCTCTCTCTACTTCTCCTTCCCCATCTGTCATGAAGTAACGGGCGGGCATTCTCAAAACTCTAAAAATCAAAAGTCTCTAACAATCCCCTAATTCTTTTAAATACACTTAAATTCTAGCAGCAACAGGCATCAGCTTACAGTCCCAGAAGAGAGGCTCACAGATTGCACTTAGAAACCCTTCAACATTTTGGAATGAATAGCAAAACAATCCACATGGAGAAAATGTGATAATGGAGCCATAACGTGATGGCATCAAGTTCTTAAAACATTTCTCCTCAAAGCTCTATTGTATGCATGATTTACTTTGAGCATAGAGATGTCTGGAAGCCACATCAAAGAGCTAATGGAGAGACATTTTGTTAACATATGTAGAACTGATGCCAGGCCATAAAACAACATTGTACTGAGTATTACACATCTTCAGAAAAGTCTGGTTGTTTTGAGTTTTTGGGTTTTTTCCTGGGGTTGGGGTGGGCTTTTTTGGTCTACAAATTATTTCTTCAGTTATGTGCATGAGTGCCTAACAGGCTCAGGAGCCTGGAAAATTTTTATGTTCTCTTGCTCCCTGGATCTTTGCCCAGTATCACAAAATCTGAGAGAGGGCTGATCTTTGAAACAGGGAAAGGAAGAAGAATGAAGAAGTAAATAAGCAGCTATTTCCTTTGCAGAACAGGTTCTGTTACATCAATCACAGATTGGTAAAGACCTTCACAAATTATTACCTTAGCATCTCTGTTTCTCAGGTCATCCTGCTACTTTCAAAGGGTTGTCCAAACTTGGCTCTGAGCTACAGTACATTCCACAATGGTCTTTCATGCTTGTGGTGTTCAATAGAGTCACTTTTCAAATGGTACATACTGTATATATGGCATTCCACAAAAACAGGAGGCAAAAGAATGAATTCCTGGAACAGCTCTTCAGGATTCTGAAAAAGCCACTTATGAGCTCATCTGCTTCTGCTCGAAAGTATTTATGGTAGATCGCAGAATAAAGAGTAACCATTCAACTGATGCAGTTTGTAGGGCACTTAGGAAACAGTTTTATATCACTTAGTAAATGCAGGATAAGTAAAACAGCGCTGCACACCAAGAAATACACAGTATGGAAAGACACTGAAAGTCAGGATTATATAGAAGAGGTATATCTAAATCCGCTTTGATACCTTTTCACTTAATCAAGTATTTTGTGGTTCCATGTTTGGCACATTAGGTACACTGAAGCCAGATTAACAACAAACAGCTGCTATTTATAGCATTTCCCCAGAGTTAGGAACAGTTGCTGCTGCACTTCAGGACCAATCACGTTACATCTGTATTGAAATAAGAAGACAAACACGTTTTACCGCCAGCTCTGCCTGAATTTCAAATGAAAACCACATTAGTTAACTTGTGAATTTCTCAGTCAGTCAGTCTCCAGTGTCAACTACCATAGTTTAAATAAAACATCTCACCAATACACAGTACAGCACAAAAGGATGCTAACAGCATAGTCCTAGGTGCAATAGTGTGCTTCAAATACTCCTCCAAGATAAAAGTCAGGAATGGTCTGCAAAGGTCTCTAGCCTGCAATAGCCCAGATCTCAGCAAGTTCTGCCACCGTACTTCTCTCATTTCACAAACTCTTTGGCTCAACTGGCAGTAGTCATACAGGCTTAAATATGTTAAGTCCCACAACCCCACAGGTTTTCTAGTCTTGCTGCTGTCCTAAGCACTGTGAGAATGGGATCCCAAGCTCAGAAAGGCTACAAGGGCATCAAGTCACAGCATGTTTGATCCCACTGCTTCCCACCTGTTTATATGAAGAAATGGTTAATGTTGAATTCATTATCTTACAGGCACAGGCTCACCTCCTTTGGGCACCTACACGTAATCATGCTTCAGAAGGTACCAAATGAGGACCTCAAGACTGGTGAGGATGGTGGATGTCTGTGTTTAAAACACATACATTCATGCCTGTTCTGACATTAGCAAGGGTCTTGTCTGGGGAGAGCAGCCCTTTCCTAACTTAGAAGTAATAACAAAATGATAAACAGAAGAGAGACACTGGTGAGACACTGAACTTTACTGACAGCGTGACAAAATCCATTTCCTCTTTCTGTTCAGAAGCTTTCTACACCACCTGAAAACTTGACACAGCAAAGTTGCAATTTGCAGTAGGTTTCACAGTACATTTTTCTTAGTTGAAGCATTTGCTTACTGCCTACTGGCTGGCCAAACAACGGATAAAGCAGAAAGGAAACCTGAGGTATCAGTGGGTTGATTTCTCAAAAGTACTTGTGCATTTGGTTCAGAGCTGCCTCAAAAAGCAACAGGACATCTACACTCACGTCCCATCATTGCCTCTGAAGATGAATGCATTCCTGAGAGCTTGATGCTTCACAAAGCAGTAATCACATTTGTTTTACTGCTTTAGGTTATTCAGAAACGTAAATGTGTTGAAGTTAAGCATCAGTGCCTACAATAAGGTTTGCAGGTTTGACAACTCTGAGTATCAATTTTGGTGATATCAAACATTTCTTGCAGCAGCAATGACTTTCAGAACGTTAAGTCTAAAACACGGCAAATGTTTTGGAAAATATATCAGAAATATGTCAATTACTTTTTTCTGTTTTCCTTCCCCCCCCCCAAACATCCCAATTGCTAAATGCAAGAATCCACATAAAACACTTGGAGAAATGATTGAAAAAGGAGGAACTGAACTGAAAATGCTAAAAAGGTGGTCAAGTAAAAAAAGGAACAAAACCAAAAAATACTCTCCAAAACCCCCTTAAACAGGGAAGAAAAACCAATAAATTGCTTTCTCCTTCAAAGGATTTGAGTAATAATATTCAACATTACTTGTTACAGATAAAACTGTCAGACAAATATTATTTCAGTTCATGGTGATTATTTTTAATAAATATGTTAAAATCTTATGGGAGAAGTTAATGAATTATTTATAAATCAAGCAGTATATTAAATTCTGGTCAATATATAGATGAACACAAGCACATCTAAATGTGCAGTTACATTTCAAACTGAATCACTTTTCACTAGACTTCTTCAGTGTCCTACAGTGACCCTCATTTTTGATTAAGTTACGGGATTTTAAGTTATAATTTGCGGCAATACCTGTGGCCAGTTATGTTTCACAGGCTTCAACCTAATTTCAAACTGTTTTGCTTAACAGCTTTGTAAGAGCAATGCTTAAGCACCGCTGATTTCTCACCCAGAGTTCGGAGATCCACATTTGCTTTTGTTTCAGTTCAAAACTTAAACTGAAATCTGGCCCGTGGAAATGGCACTTTTCTGTTTCCCTGGATTTGTACTGCATTTTGAAACAGTTTGGCATAAAAAGCATTGTAAGAGTCTGGGTCTGCAATGTATTTTATTGCCTAAATAGCTAGATGGTTCCTATTCTTACCAGAGTAACGCAGTGGAGTGAGTGGTGCGAGGCACCCATTAAGGCTTTGAGAGGAACTGAGTACTAAAAAACCTAAACATTCACTTGTTTTATTTTCTTGTTTCTTGGTTACATTTTGAAAGTGTGTCCACTACCACTCCCATTAACATCAGCAGGGGGCTTGTAAATAAGCCTTTACCCAGTGTTCAAAAAAAATTTGCTTCTCAATGGAAGCAGCAAACAGATCCCAATCCACTTCATTACTTAAAGAAACAGAGGGACAGCGAAGAGAAAATCAACAGGCAAGTAAAATTAACTATAATTTAGAAGCTGCAGCATTTAACTTGGTAAATATGTGTTTCATGGAGCTACACTCACAGGTGATGGTATGTAAAACAATCAACCATGGGGATAGTTACTTTTTCCCTGCTAAGAGATGAAGCTTCTGAAACTGTATATTCATGCTAACACTGAGGATGTCTAGACACCATAAGCCAGAGCTACAGAACTACCATCACATAAAAGATGAAACCTTTCAAGAGCTCTGCCTGGTTTAAAGGTAAGGGACAGTAATTCCATTGAAGCCATAAAACTACAATGTTTAAAAAAATTGCAGCTCAGTAGGTGCTCTAGCAGAAATTTCTAGTGCTGCTGTAAATGAGGTTACATCAGCATTTTCACAATAAACCATACTGCCAGAAAAGTCATTTCATATTGCAAGATGACACAGACCTCACACCAGGCACAAACCCTTCAAGGCCATGAATTTAGTTTGTATGATTTTTAGCTAAGAATCTGGAAGAAAAGAGAAAGCAAGAAGAAAAGTCTTATAAATGGAAACCAACAATGTAGGATTAACTAATGTTCAAACAGAATTTGTGGATACTTTTTGGTGCAAACACACATCCAACACCTGCTCAACGTAGCAATGAAACCAGTCACCTGAAAAAGACTGAGAAGCTGCAATGTCTGAAATGTAGAAGGGCAGCTGGATAAAAGTTACTTATTGGAGTGATTTCTCAGAAAGGGCTGTTCTTTGGGTTTGTTTTTTCATATCTTTAAAGAAAAAATAAGTTTCTTTTTGTATAGTCTGGCTCACCTGCTCTGGGTACTTGCTTCCAACTATCTCTGCCACGGTGTTAAAAGATGGAGAGTCTGGATAGGTCTTAGCTCCCATCTTCAGGTGCACAACAATCTTAGTGCCCCGGAAAGACATTCGTGACATCATTTCAGCATCTTCCACGGAGATGCAAGCAGTGGGGATTTGGGGTACATCAGGCTGGTAACTCTGCCCCCCCGTATGTGGGCTGTTAAAAGAAAAATAAAAACACAAGTTTAACAACCTAGCTCTGTAACTTTTTTTATCATTAACATAGAATTATTTAAAAGAATACATTTACAACTATCCCTAGCAGACTCTCAAAAAGGGCGTATTTACTATTTTAATAAACCTTTCTATAAAATACATCAAGTGCTTTTAAACCAACCAGAATATCTGATTGTTACCATTATATATGTCTGGAAATCTATTCTGTGTCAGCTCTATTTAGGTCACTGTCATGCGTTGACATGCTCTGATACCACACTTTCTTCACAGCTTTATCAGGAAGAAAAGCAATGAAAAGTCTGTAAGTGAACAGTTTACAAGAAGTGCATTCATTTTTTTCCCTGTGACAAGTAATGAAATTGAAATTCACTACTACATTTTAATGTTATTTTCCATGTATTATATAACAAAATTGCAGAATGGCTGAGGTTGGCAGAGACCTCTAGAGGTCATCTGGTCCAACCCCTCTGCTCAAGCAGGGCCACCCAGAGCCAGGTGCCCATAATAATGTACAACATGAAAATCTTCACCTATGAGCCTTCTTACAGTAGCAGACACCCAAAGAAGCAAACAAACCAACCCACCAAAATTTGGGTTACTTTTAGGTCTTCTAGACTGCAAAAAAAAATCCCACTTAATTTCTGGAGGAGATGTGGGGAGGAGGAAGGGAGAAATCTACTTTGTAAGGTTTAGGTAAAATGGGAGGGATTATTCAGTTCTATTTGTTTAGAAGAATAAATCCTTCTCAACAATAACAAGTCATACTGCAATCAATAATACAACCCACGGAGTAGACATGTATAAATATTTATTGCACAAGAAAATACTAAAAAACAGTTACAGAGGTCTTACAGGAGCTGCTGCAGAGTATAAACCGATCTGTTTATATGTGGCAACAGCTCAGGAGATTATTGCTCCCAGTTGTTTACAGCTGAACCTCATACGAAGGCCAAGGCCGGTGCCTCTTCCATCAGCTTTGCAGGTTGGGTGACCCACAGCTCACCTTTGGAATAACAGTTAGCCTGGTACTCAGAAATGTCTTGTGCCACATAATCCCCCTGAGTGGGATAAACTTATGTAGACTTATTATAAGTTCAGATCCTCTTTTCTCTCTTTTTTTTTTCCTTTCCCTTTGTCCTCATAAGGAAAAAAAAAAAAAACAAAACAGGCAATCCTCATCCCCACTTTGAAACTGTGATAATTTGCTGCATATGTTTAATATTTCTTTGAGTGTTTGAGGATATACCCAACATGTTAACCAGGCGACATTCCAAACAATGTAAAATAAACAACATACTGGGGGGGAAAAAAAAAAAGGAGAGAGATGACAATTTCATGTATTAATGTTCAAAAAAAACCCCATGTTCAACAACTGAGCAGAATCTCTTTTTTTTCTGCTCATTTTAAATTAATCCATTCACGTGTGTCTTCTGGCAAGATTATGTCCTAGTACAAATGTGGTGTGTACGCTGAATTGCAGTAATTCAAGTTTTATTACTGATTTCACTGTCCTTGTTATTTCCCAGATGCTCAACAAAAGAAGCCCCAAAAACTGTATTTGTTTCTCCAGTATAAGCAGTAACTACATTTCTTTGAGATGCTCAATCCCAACGTTCCACCACAACTGTGAATAAAGCTTCTGCCAACTCGCTGAGATTCACACATGCTTACATACCCCAAATGAGTGAAGGCCTGTAGGTACAAAACCTACCCAGCTAGCCAAAACATAAACCTGGAAGTCACCTGGTAGCGCCACTGTTATGCCCAAACTACTATTTTGCCAAGTTTACAAAGGGTAAACCCAACTACCAAAATTAAGATATATTGACACAGGCAGGCAGAGGCAGCAACTGTTCAGATGATACCAGGGCCTGAAGAGAATGGATGACTGTTCAAACAATTGCCACAAAAAGGCAAATGGACCCTAAGCATTACCAGTACAAAGGCACAAAGCAGTAACACAGTACTGTATGCTCCTAATGCTACAAGATAAACTCACAGAGAAAACATTTGTGGCAGACACTAAGAATCCTGGGAAGCACCTGATTAAAGTTTACATGCGTGCAAAAAATATGCCATGTATTAAGTACAACATCTACATAATAAATTGCTTAATAAAGTGTCAAAGAGTACATAAAAAAAAAAAAAGGTGAAGCAAATTAAGGCCGTTTTATGCAGAGATAACCAAGAACTGGAAAGGCTACTCACCATATGGCAAGACCTGAGCAAGAATTAACTAAACAAAATAGAAATTACTTGCAGACTCTGTGTGTAACAGATGGAGAGAAGCATTCCCGAGTTTGGCTCAAAATAGGGCAAAGAGGATGTAGTTCAGGAGAAAGAATTTTTGTACTGGGGGCAAGGAAGATATTTTTCGTAGAGTCTGAATAAACATGACTTTTTGACTATTATTTCTAAAGAAAAGGGATTTTACTCAAAAAAAAAAAATCTCTTGCATTTACCGACCCTATTCCCTACCCCTTGAAAAGGAAAAGAAAGAAAAGCATCACATAAAACCAGCTAGAGAGATCATAAAGCAACCTTTATTTGAAATCAATATTCAACTTTACAACATTGGTACCTACAGGCAAGCAAGGCACACCTTCATTGTCATTTGGTCCTGACATTCTTGTTCAACAGCTGACAAGATTCAGACAAATAAAGTGGATGAGTTTTGCTTCTGATAACCCCCTAGATTTCACATCTCAGAATGGATTTAAGAGAAATATCATGGTATAAATAACTAGGCAGAGGAAAGGCTCCAAAAACAAACAAACAAAAAAAAGCACTTTCTCTGTTAGAAGAGCATGTCGAATGACTAGTAAGGAACAGATGTGGTTTCTATCTTACAGGAAAGTGTAAAGGAAGAATAAAAAAACCAGGAGACAGTTATTTTCTCTTCTGAGTAAAACAATCAAATGTGGAGAAACTAAAAAATGTGAATAAAAAGATGTGTTCTTGGTGTCAGGTCAGTTCTAAGTCTTATTACTGTGGTAGCTGACCTTGCACGCTTCTTTACTTTGTTCCTGCACTTCCAACCCTTATCTCTAAGATAAGCTCAAATGCCCAGGGAAAAATAATCTGTGTAAGAACCAGTGCTTCAAGCTAAACTGGATACTCTGATGGAAAATACATCTCAAGTTGAAGCCTTGGGCAAAGATAGCAATCGCCTAAAGAGAGAAGTAAGCATGACATTACAAGAACTCTAACATGTCTAAAAGAAAAAAAACACCAACCAAAACTTGATTATATAAAAGCTTACAAAGATCTACTTCAGCCATAATGTGTATACACACACCCCCAATGCACCATTCTTCACATCAACCTCAAAAAGCAATCTAAGGTTGGGAAATACAAAATTAATGTTGTCTAAGTGTCTTTAGTTTACTTACTCAAACAAAACACATTGCAAGACTCTAATTACATATGTGGCCACCTATTTTCTACAGGACCCATACAATATCCACTGTACAAACGACATGTAAACTAAGAGTTCATATCAGATCAGCTAGTTTGTTATTATTGGCTTAAATCATAAAATACATTCCTGAAGAAACCATGACTATATTAATCACTAGCTATACCCACAGCAAGATCACAGCCTTAACTCTAGCTAATAGGCTCACATCCTCCTCATACTTTGCTTTTGTTTTTTCACTTGCATATTCTACATATCACAAAAGATCCCCCCATATACAAAGCTTTACACTTTAAAGTGAATGAAAAAACATACTGCAGCAAAGCAGAAGAGAAACTATATATTTTGCTCTCATGCTCAGCTATGGAGAGTAGTTATTCATGAGTGCCTCACTCTGCTAACTTTCTCTGCATCAGGAGCAGCATGGCAAGGCCTGAACTCTAGTCAAGTAAATCCCTTTTTCCAGCATCATAAAGTCCTTACAAAACAAAACTTGTCCTTGTGTGCACTCGAACTGTGTATGTTCCTTCAAGACTCTCACAGTTATCTATATAGAGAAGCCAAACTGTAATTGCAATTAGCCAAATGTCAAAAATATTGTTAATCTTCTCAAAGTATTAGTTCTATACAAATAAAATCAAGACTATTCCCTATTTACAGCCACTTGGCAAAATATAAAAGAAATAAATTCAGCCTAATTTTGCGTTTCTCTCATAATTTTTCCCAAGATTCTGTTGCTTTGTTTGCTTCTTATATTGTCTTTTTAGGATTTGATTTGCTGGTTTACAGTAAGTTGAAATAATAACAAGACTGTTAAATTCCAAAGCAAATAGGAATATGCACAGAAAATGTCAAGAAACGAAGGAGTAAAAACACAATACAAATATGGAATTAATACTGCAGCAGTCTGCTACCAAAGTTAGAGTATTTCGAATCAAGCCACGCAGTCTCTTCCAGATTACTTTGTACCAATCTTTAATTGACGCAGCATCTACACAAGTACAGTGAAGCGTAAGAGAGGCTTCAGAAACTACCGGCATTACCAAGGAAAAGTCCCTTTGAAAAAGTGCATTACTCTGTTACCACATGGACTCCGTTTAAATTAACATTCAGAAAGTACTGCATTTAATCAGTACTAGGCACTCATTAAAATTAGGCTTTACCAAACAAGCATAATAGCTTTGTCATAATGACATATGTCCTAGGTTACAGAATGCAACTAACACATATATGTTTGTATTCCATTATAATATTCAGTGCCACAAGCACCAAGGGAGTTCAGTAAATGCAGAATTTTTTAAAAATAGCATGAATTAGATAGGGGGTTTCAAACAAAAAGCAGAAAACAACTGTGAACGGTAAAATGATCAAATTAACAAAGTGCAATGAATTCCCAGGACTATCCAACGGCTGGGAAAGTAGAAAAGTCTGCACACAGCTTTCCAAGGGTCTATAGCAAATGGAAGTTTGCATCATCTGCTCTCTAACTGAAAATGAAACTTGTTGGATCTTACAGACATGAGGACGACTCTCCAGCAGCCAACAACATCTTGAGGGAACTATTTAATTCATACACCTGTTTGGCCTCCTTCTGCTCAATATGAGCCACCAAGCTCTGTCCTCCTGTATTTACATCCCTGCCTTGTGAGAATGCAGCTGCCTGCTGATGCTACCATAGGTACGTTAGCAGAGGGCTCCTGAAGGGATCACCAAAGACAATCCTAATTGCCAGCAGCTGCAAGGCTTCTGGCTTCATGGGCTTTTTTTTATTTTCTTGCTCAAATGGCTTCCCAGACTTCAGCCAGAGCCTTATTTAAATCTTCACTGACACCCCTCTATCACCAGAGACTAGTGAGCACACAAGAAAAACTTTAAAAAACCCTGACCGAGAACAGATGTTGTATTTTATACCTGCAGGAAGGATATAAATAAATACAAACAAACAAAAACCAAAACAACAAAATCCTCCATTCTCTTTATTTGGAAAGCAGCAAATCAGACAAAGAAGCATCACAGGGCTAGCAATGCAAAGCAAACTAAGTATCAGCTAGCTGTCTAGAATACTGGCCTTCATACCTCCTCCATTTAAAGATGTTTTTTGTTACTGATAATCAAATCTTACATTAAAATTATCAGGCACAAAAAGGTGTGAAGATGCATCAGAGCTTTCAAGGTAGCATCAATCACCATATCTTCCAAGTCCCTGATTCATTGCAGACAGGAAGTCGCAGAGAAGGTGAAGCTCTCACACACAGAGGCATATACATTAAGTCACCAGAAACATGAGTCTCCTCTGACAATGAATATAATATATCGTAGGACAATACAGGGAGGTTCCTCCTCCTTTCAAAACATGGTCATGGTAAAGGGTAACATGCAGTCAACACGCAGTGATCTGAAGGAAAAGGGTAGGGATGGAGGATACTGGTCTTACCACCAGTAAAAAAACTTCTCCCTTTTAATCAGCTGACCGCAGAAGTAACTAAAGGGGAGCAAGGTCTGAAAGGAGGCAGGAGAAAGTCCCAAGCTCACAGAAGAGGGTGTGGATGGTGCTTTTCTTCTTTCCTTCCTTCTCCGTGCCACACACCACACAGAGCAGTAAGCTCTTTGGACAATGTCCTCCCTAAAAAACTGAACTACAAACTATCTTAAATGCATTTAGGAATACCTTTTCCCTTCAATAGGTTGAGGTGATGCAAACAAAGCCTCATGGAGATACATTTTCAACATGTAAAAAGTAAGACTTGAGCACCAACAGGAAACTAGAAAAACCCATAAGGTAGGAATGGGAGTGACAGAGGGGAAGCATGGTCTCTGAAGACAGCAGGACACAGAGCAGTATCTTAGTACCAAAGGCAACTACATGAACGGATAAAAGGGGAAAGTTTTTAAAAGTAAAAAACTACAGTAGAATAGGATAGTTATTATCATCTTAGATAGCACAGAATTAAATCACAGAAGTCAAACAGAGGAGAGGAAATAGAGAAATCTAGTCATCTTGTATTTGTTTGTGAGTATAGCACTGTTTCCACCAAAAGTCTGGGGCAACACTTCCATTAACCTCAACAGAAGAGGGCAGGGGAGGAGGGTGGGGTGGGAGAAGGCTTTAAAACCCAACTTGATATGGGAAGAAAGAGCGAAAGGCCTGACTGGATTCAATCTCAAGGCTGAGCAAACCAAAAGCCACTGCAAGACACCTGTCTAGATGAACCCCTATGTTTTCTGAAGAAAACTGAAACTCTAAAACATTTTCACTACATAAATGCTTCTTTCACTCCCACAGATCTAATTTCTACAGAATATTAAACACCTTCTTGATGTTCTATTAACCAATCCAATACCTTTGCCACTCAAGTAAGAAAGATAATAAAAAATATGTTAGTAAAAATAATAGAGATGGGGCCACCACTAATTTTTCCCTTCAACTGAGAGATTTTAGTAGTGCCACATGAAAGGGACTGTTTTAATATCACCTGATCATTGTATTTGCCTGTTATCTAGTTCACACCTTATACAGTGACACTTGTGCATGTAAAATGCAATGTAAATGCCTAAATGATAAGAAAACTATCTAATAGTATATTACACTTATTTGATAAACTCGCTCTCCAATAAACGGTATGCTTTTATTTTCAAAATTCAGGCAACTCCAAAGTTACAGAGATACCTGGAATTTTTCATTCTTGATCTTGACATCCACTGTAAATAGAAAAGTTCCTTTTAGGAACAGAATGCATTTTTAAAGCTTATTATAATATTACAACTCCTGTAAACCAGGACTAAATATTGAGCACAGCAAAATGTCATGCCAAGTGTGAGTGTCCTTTCCCCAGCTGTATTTGTTGACTGTTGACTGTCACAGATTGTCCCAAAAGCTTCCTAACCTACATCAGATGAAATAAAAAATGTCCCAATACATATGTCTTTCCTCTGAACAGCTCCTTTCCTGGCAATTAGTGTGGTGACTGGGAAACAAAGAGTGTCAGGCTGAAAAAAAAAATCATTCCGGTGCAAACCATGGTTGAGACAATGATTGAGTAAGTTCTGGGAATCTTCCTGTGCTAGAGGTTTCTTTGGGAGTATCCAGGAAGAACACCCGGTACAGAGCAGTCTTCACGAGGAAATTAATGTTGAGGTCTTCTGAGAAAATAGTTGAGTCTTGAGCATTCAAGTCATTTTCCCTCCTCAAAAGGAAAAGAGAAATTGCTGACAAAATGCAACACTTTCTCAGTGTTTTGGTTTTGATATCAAGTTTGTTGTGATCTTCAATGCACACTATATAGTCATATTATTTTGCTTAATGTTTGACCATTTGTGCTCTTCCGATCTAATCTAGGAGATACGCTGATTCTTTCATCATTTGCTGAAGGGGAGGGAAAAGATTATTCTCAATGCCACTCTTATATTTTATGGATTTCTTTAATATCTAATAGTTCTTAGGAGTCTATGCTGGAAAAGGGACTGTCTGAAACAATACAATTTTCACTCATTTTCATCAGTTGATTCATGTTGCTCAGGAAAATGTTGTAGGAAAAAAGGTAGCAGGCTGGAGGCTTTTGCTGGAGTGTACAATAAAGATAATGACTTTTGTAGTCTGTACATAAATCAAAATGCACAAGTGATTTTGGACTTTAACCAAGAGATACAAGTGCACAGCCAGTCAGATCTGATGAATTGTGGTGGTTGAGGTGACATGGATTTAGGGACACAATGAGATTCCAGACTACCTGAAAAGTGACAGCCATGAGAATGCCAGAACTGTCCGAGCTCACCTCTGGTAGCTCCATGAGATGAGGACTGTTGGGGTGACCATGGGCTTCCCCCCTTCCTTCTCACCCATCTGTCCAGAGTCTCACTCATCTGCCCTGGCAGCCTCCACGAGGAGAGGCCTGCAGTGAGTCCCCTGCATTCATGGACTGGTGCACACCCCACTGCCTTAGGGCTCAATACACTTAGTGCAACATTGCAAGACAGTAACAGAATAAAAAGTGGGAATCTTCTCCCCAGTGTTCAAATGCTTGCTAGGAATTATTTCCACACACACACCAAAAAACACCATGCAGGAAAATTATCTTACTGATTGTGAATGATAGATGTTAAAACTGAGATCATGTATACAACTTAATGAATAATATAAATAGAAAAACTGTTAAAAAATTATACCTACATAGAAAGAAATGCATCATATAATTTTTAGAAGCAGAACTGTGTTCTACAAGCTAATATACACTGGCTAAATCACCTTGCAGCTGTCAAACTAAAATTTCTTTCTATAAAATAGTGTATACTACACTTCTGTGTAAACATAGTAGAGTTACTTTTTCACTGGAAATTGTACTTATTTCAAATCTAGCTTGTCTATAAACAGATGCTGAATTCTACAGAACTGAATGTGTGCAGTTCATCACTATTATTGTGTAGTTTAAAGCAATTGTGCAGCCCAAAGATCACCTGCAGCTTGCAAAGCCTTTATACATCCAGCCCTCAAAGTAGGCTTTTAATGATTTAATCTACATGAAGATAAAGTTCTACTGACCTGCAGGTGAATCCTGTGATATAGCCCATACACTGATCAATACCAGTATTAACAAACTCCTGGTTTAACAGGACAGTGCTTGATCCCTGACTTAACCACTGAACTGTTCACCTGCAGTGAACAGTTGATGGCTAATGCAGGCCAGGATACACTGCAAATCACACAGTAATGCTTCTTGCTGCCAAAGCTACGAAACTGTTGAGCACCCTTACTGCAAAAATGCTGATAAAACATCTTCTTCCCGGGAAGGTCATGATTTGCCAAACATTTTGGGGGAAACAGACCTGATTAGGTCCTTCCAAAACCCTGACAGTCAAGACTGTTGAGCTCACAAGCTCTGCTCCTTGTTAACCCTTCTAATGTTTCTGTGTTAACCCTTCTAATGCCCCCCTGGAAAACTCAGATGGAGGTGGAAAAAAATAGTGTATTTGTAGTTGGAATTTCTGCCACAAACATATTCAGACTAAAAACAAACTAAACTAAAAACTTCAGACACCTTAAGAGGGAAAATCTAGAGAAATGAATGAAATTCTACTTTCCTTTCTCAGGAAACTTCTACAGACAAGCATCACCCAGAAGTCTGATGGTTTACAATGGTGTTCTCCAGTTCCTGGTCATCTTATCCTAATTGCCTGGATTCTGGCATCCTTTCACTAACATTTAAGCCACTCCATTAGGTAACATGGAAATACCCACAGAACAAAAAAGTACCACTCTACATGGGAAAGGGTTAAAGGAATCCATCACTGACTGTCACTAAGAAGTACCATACAGAGATTTACATGACTGAAACCTAATTTTAGGCACTGAAAACCAGTTACTCTTCTAAAAACATAAGCTGCAGCTGCACTTATTATTCCAAGTAGTTCTGCTAAAGTTTTCTTATGGGTCTGCCCGTTCACATTGCATTTCTGGCAAGACTGAAATGTTAGCATTCTCTCTGATGCTGCAGCACACCACTCCTGTTCTCCTAGATTGTCAGAATTATAAACTAAATAAAGGAAGAGAGGAAAAAAATCGACATAGTTTTGTGGAGTTACAATCTTAGATGGTGTCCCAGATAAACTTGGTTGCCCAGGATTCTGCCTGCATCTGGACACTGCTGAATCCCTTCTCAAGATCTTTGGCCTTGAGCACAAATGTAAATCCCTCTAATGCCCTTTCTGGAGATACAGAGCATGTACTCAAGTTGCTTGCTCCCTTCACGTAATTTCTGGTGCCCCTATGTCTCCCAACAGCAACTGCAGTCTCCTCAGAGCCTCAAACTGGCAGCCCTGAAAACTGTTGTTTCCTTGTTTAGAGACTGCAGATAGAGATAATCAGAGGCAGACACAGACCCACTTCAAAGAAGGATCAGAGTCTACTTCCTGAAGAAGTGCAAGCAGCAGATCCAGCAAAGTGATCCTTCCCCTGTACTCAGCATGGTGAGGCCACACCTGAAGCGCTGTGTCCAGTTCTGGGCCCCTCAGTTCAAGAAAGACATTGAGGTGCTGGAGCAGGTCCAGAGAAGGGCAATGGAGCTGGAGAAGGGACTTGAACACAAGTCCTTTGAGGAGAGGCTGAGGGAGCTGGGGTTGTTTAGTCTGGAGAAGAGAAGGCTCAGGGGTGACCTCATCACCCTCTACAACTACCTGAGAGGAGGTTGTAGCCAGGTGGGGGTTGGTCTCTTCTTCCAGGCAATCAGCAGTAGGACAAGAGGGCAAGGTCTTAAACTCTGCCAGGGGAGGTTTAGGTTGGATACTAGGAAAAAATTCTTTACAGAGAGGGTAATCAGGCATTGGAATGGGCTGTCCAGGGAAGTAGTGAATTCTCCATCCCTGGAGATGTTTAAGATGAGACTGGATGTGGCACTTAGTGCCATGGTCTAGTAACCATGGCAGTGTTGGATCAAGGGTTGGACTTGAGGATCTCAGAGGTCCTTTCCAACCCAGCTGATTCTATGATTTCTATGATTCCATACACAGATTACAGAAGAACAGCTCAAACCTCCTTACATCCCACCCATGAATTCACTCTTTCCAAACCTCAGACTTTTGGCAAAAATCACATTTGAATCCTAGGACCTGATTTCTAAAGTTCATGTTGTTCATGATGATAAAGAGCTGTTACTAAGAAAAAGCCTTGTACTTTTATGAAATTCCATCTCCTTCATGCTTTCCAGTGGCTTCAGCTATCTCATGGCAAGTTATTACTGAATTGAACTCAAAATCCAGATCCTTTGAGCTACAGTCAACTAATTATTTCTAAACATTTATATTTGAAAGTACAATATTCCAAGGTAATGAACTATATTCTCTGTCATTCACCTCCTGCCAGAGATTTCCCACAGATCCCAGTTAGGCCAACCAGAAATCTCAATCTAGCTGAAGTTAACCATCAAACACATTACATTTTATTTCCTAATAAAACCCCATGTTTATATAATGGATTATTTATCAGCAGTAGTCTCCCACTGTTCTATAATAACACAACCGTTGCTTGTTTTTGGCACAGGCAAATTTTTGTAGAATCTACTATTGACTACTTAATCACAGGTCAGAAGAGTTGACTTTTAATGCTGTCTTGTTTACAGTAAACAATGTATAAATGTTATTCTAAATTAATACTCAAAAAACATTACCACTGCTTGCAAATAGGAAAAGAGAGAGATTACTGCGAGCTACTCAAGATCCCACAGGGATGCAAGGCAGAGTGAAGAATGGAACTTCAGAATCCCTGGTTTTAGTTGATTCATGCGATTATTCTCCCTTGTATGAGAAAAGTATTTTTGTTGTCTGGTGCACAAATGTCTAGAATCAATCTGGATTTTCCAGAGTTAAACAGTACATAGTTTTAATATCTTTTGTTAAGGCATTTTTTGTGTTCTTCACAGCCACCGGCAAAATAATGTGAAGAAATCCAAATATAAATAAGTCAGAAACAATGTGGTTATATTCTGGTTTTTATTCTTAGAATAAATGTTCTTCTTTTGCAATCACAATAGATTAAAAAGCCATGAATTGCAGTCAAAGCTAAATCCTGCTTAATAATAGTAATAATGAAAAGAAGCACATAAAAGACAACCCCTCTCTGTTTCCCAGAGTATTTGCAACATTCACATGAGACAGCCAAGGCAGAAGTGCTGTGAACGGTGACCAGGAAATCAAGGTAAGGTGAAACAGTTTAGCAGAAGTCACAGACACTAGTCACCTACCCAGCTAATAGGAAAAATCTATAAATATCAAAGGCCAGATTTAAAAAGGAATGTTGGAAGAGAACAAAGTTACAGATTTAGGTTTGTACCATCCACCTAAATATAGAAACAAAATGAGAGAAAGTGTAAGGTGCCTGAAGGAGAGGACAACAGGCAAGTAATCAAAGCTGGCATCACTGGCAGAGCAGAGACAGGAGTTGGCACCCCTCATTTAATAAACCCAAAGGAGAAGGATTTTCACCATTTAGCCCTAGCCTGCAGGCAAGACCAAAGAATTAGTATTTGATGCAACAAGATGGACACAGTAAGAGATGCGCAGGTGACTGATTGGATTTGAAGGGGAAAAGAAATCTGGAGAAAAGGATTTCAGTAATTGGAATGGTTACACTTGCAAGGCACAAGACTGCTTCTACAGAGAAGAGCCCATTATTACTGTTGGCCATCAACATCAGACTACATTTAGAAAACAATTACAAACAACAACTATGGAATAATTGGCTCTGGCTTCCTAAAAAAATTGTGTGCCATAAGTAAGGGGTTTCATCATACAAACAGGTCTAGCTAATCATACTTTAACATCTGACATACATCATACTAGAGCTAACACAGCAGGGTGAGGCCATCCTACGTGAAGACAACACTTAATGAAATAACACAGAAATACCCTACCATATGGGCAAGCCACAAGCAAGACTGTGGGGAGTGGAAGCAACAGCAGAAACGAGAGACCTCCTATCCTCTGAAAAACAGTGCAGGCATTCTAATAAAGAGAAATCATAATATGTTGGAGTAAACCATACAAATTTAATCACATGTTTAAGCAAATAAGGCAAAACAAAATGAGATATTGGCATTTCCAAATCCTCTGCAAGCATCAGGAGTTAACCAGAGAGATTGTGGATATTAACAGTTGAGTAGCACATAAAATATATTTTAAAATTGGCACCTATATTTGGTCATCTGTTTGTTCAGTGTGACATAAGTAAAAAGTTACATATGGAAATAAAACATTATGTTGTATACATGAGCTAGATTCTGAAGCACTCAAATCCAGCCAGAGTGCCTACATAAACCTGTGGTCACTTTTGGAAATAAGCAGTGAAACTTGAAAAGAATACTTCAGATGTTTTAGACAAGATACAACATATTTCACAAATAAAACTTTGGCATATTCAAGCTGAAATGGTTCTGTAATCTGTAGATAAATGTTAGTAACGTCATCAGTTAAGAACAATACCAAATAGATAGGATAAGTATCTTGAGTAAAACAGGAAGTAGAAACAATATTCAATGGAAAATACAAACTGGAAAACCAATTATAAGACATGAAAATAATAACACTTGATATGCAGCTGAATCAATACAGTAGACCTTGTACAAGCCGTTTCAACATTTCCCGGACCAAAAGAAAAAAAGTGAGTTGCTTGTTGAGAGCAACTTGAATGGAGTTTACTTCTTTTTTTTTTTTTCTTTTTTTAATGAAAAAGAAGAATATTAGGCTAAGACACCCCAAACACCAATTCTGTACCATTCTGGCACAACGATTCTGGTAGTATTTAATGTTTTCCTGTTGCTCAGAGCCACATGCTCATGTGCTCTGGATATGAACACTCCAGATAAAGTCCTAAGTGCTGCACTTATACAGAAAAAACATGGAGAATTACAGAGAAACAAAATAATAGTCCACATACTTCTCAGATCTTATCAGCAGCTGAAAATAAATACACACATTTTGAAAATTATTCACTGGCACTGTATTACTCAGATCCCTCTCTGTAATCACCAGCTTTTTGTTCTTAGGTTTTCCTTCAATCCTCTACAATTATGGTCACCACATACTAGAGAGACAGTTGTCAGTGTAATCAAGAAAACTCAATACTGTAAGAACATTAAAACAAACCTGCAAGTGATGGATCAAGACATTACAATCATGTCAGAGGGTTCTCAACTTCCTAACAGGGCTTTCACAGGCACAGCAACTCATACACACTCAGAAGGGGTTGGCAGCACTGAAGAAAGCCGGAGCTGATTAGGGAGAAACAGGAAATCACAGAAAACTGCTGAGGTTCCCAGTGCTCAACCAAGAGCAAGCACAGCTGTAACTCCTTAAAGATCAGTACAGGAAACCCAAGACTTGGCTGTTTTATACACTCAACATCTTTATATACATGAACCATAATGCAAAGGCGGAATAAAACTGCTCCTTTAAACCTTACTAACTCCAGAATATCGGCAAACCTAATCAGTGGGTGCTCATGGTACCCAAGCAAGATCAGAGTTAACCATGACACGGGTGGCCATCTAGCCCCCAACAAAATGTATGACTCAGTAACAGTAGGGGAGTGGCTAGGCTGGAAGAGAAGAAAAAGAGTTTTGAATACTACACTGATAAAGGTTTGCTTTGAAAAGCTATTGGTGAGGAAGCTAAGATTTCAATAAAGCACTTATCCTTACAGCATCTTTCTGGATAACAGAGTCTATCAACAAGGATTTTACTAGCCTGTCTCTACCAAAGTTACAGGACACTGCTTACATTACTATACACTAAATGGAAACTCTTCACAATTGCATGAACGCACTCCCAAACAGGAGAAGTCAAAACTAGGAGGAGGTAGAGAAAGTGCTTGTTAGTCTCATCAGCATTTTACTGACTTCGTAAGAAAACAAGTATGCCAGGTGTATGAAATTACCCAGAGGTTTCAGATGTCACATGACACCCTGTCTACTGTAAAAAAAAAACCAACAGAAACCAACTGAAACACAGAGTTAAGCAGTTCAAAGCAAAAAGAGGCAAAAAATTTGGCAAAAGCCAAAGACAGATTGGCACTGAAGAAACATCATCTACAGATTTCTCACTATTATGAAATTACCTGAAATCTGACTCCTTAATCACTGTGCAAATAGCAAGAACCCACTGTGTGATACGATCATCTCCTAAAACATGGGCTCCATTTCTTCTAACAGCATCCAAGTTCTCTTGCTGACAGATAGGATTTGCCCAAAAGTGAGCACAAAGACTGCACTGAAGAATTCAGTCTGGCATTCTGGCCTTAAGGGAACATAGGAAGCAAAGTAAAAATTAACAAATTGTCAGTCAACAACATATACAGACATCCTGGAGCGAAAGCCTTTAAGTGCAGGGTAAGAAAATAAATCCCACAGCACACCACCAATTCATATCTCTAAGGGCAGCAAGACAACATGCACAGTGGTATAAAATATAACTAGAATCTTTCCACAAGCTCCCCAGAGACTTACAAAACATGGTCTCTCTTATTTCCTCTTTCTACACCACAGACAAAGGTTTCATCCTTGTTGTCTGCTCCCTTAGGAAAACAGGAGACAATACTGCTGTATCAGATTGCCTCAGGATATTCCTTTAGGACAGCCTTTCATTGAGATGCTCCCTATGATCAACTCTTGTTGCTATAGTAAACCCATAAGTGAAAAATGTTCACAAATAATAAGTGGTGCTTCCTGATTTCTTCAGTTGTGCTACAGCACTACTGTGGCATTTCTACAATTATCACCCAAGTTCTTGCTGCCTTTATGCCTTGTGCATTCCCCAGGCCTGTGTAAAGCAGATGAAGATGCTGCCTACTCAGAAAGAGACTATATTTGTAAAAATTCTGCAGTGTTAAAAGTCAACATGCAGAATATCAACCAGGGGAGAGGCAAGTTCATCAGTTTTCCAATTCCCTCAGAGATCAGTTCTAAACTACCTTGACCACAACTGCATTCTTCTTCCCACTGAAATGAAATAACTCTTCAAAACACACATTCACCCCCTCCCCCTGTGCGCTTAAAACTCACGTGCTGAGGAGGGAAAAACCCACTTAAAAACACAAGGCAACAATAAGACTAGGTACTCTCTCACCAAAAGATGGTAAAAAGCAAAGGAAGTTTCTTGATCAAATAAATTAAGGCATCAGATCCACACACAGTACGGGCAAACTCTTTGTTTTCAGTACTTCCAACAAGAGCTAACTCCCTGGAAGCAGGAGTGGTGGCAATGCTTATCACAGCATGCAACAAGACCAAAGAACATAGCATTGCAAGTAACCAGGGAAAATTCCAGGTACCAGCTTAAAACTATCACATGAAGTGGAATAAAAAGGTAAAAATAGTCGATTGTTTTACTCAAGGGATATAGAAGCAGTTTACTTTTACACCGAGAGAAATGTCTTGCACCCCAGACATCCTCTGAAAAACATTATTTCTGGAAAGGCAACACAGTAATTTTCTCCCTTCAAAACACATCTTTCTCAGTGTTTCTTCTTGACAAAAAGGCAATCTGGTTTAGCCATTTCTATAAAAAATTTTCAATAATAATAACAATAATAATAATGTTTGATTTAAAGTACACATCAGCATCAAGGAGACTTACTTGGCTGGCATGCAGTAAGCATCCCTAAGTTTGTCTTTCCTGACTTACAGAAAGCTTTGTCTCTGTCCCTGCACTCCCTCTTGGAATTGCCATTTGATAATCAAGAACCTGCACTGATGATGCAAATCCTTATATCACAGAGGGTACATCTCTGGCCACTAGTATAGAAATTACACCATAAACAGTTTAAATTATTACACAAGTCACGTAACTTTCTTAAATGTCTCATGTGGTATGTCCATATTAGCCTTTTAGTTTAAATAAAGAATGGGCTTTTGAAGTGAACCTCCCAAAACCCTTGGCTGCCTGATCACCAAGCAGTCTCTGAGCACCAGTTATAGCTCTTTCTGATGAAACTAAACCAGAAGATGCTCTCAGCAAGTACACTTAGCAAGGCTCAACACATGCTAAGTCTCAGCAGTTGCACCTATCTCTTTGATGCAACTTTTTTAAAAGTGGTTTTCCCTTTAATTATAACATCAGATGTAAAAACTCCACTGCAACACCGAGATTTTTTTTTTCAAAAGATGTAAAATGATTTGCATCCTCAGAAGAGGAAAAAGTTTGCACGACCAATAAAATACTTTCCCTAAACCCTAGAGAACAAGACACAAGTTAATTTTATTAACCAAAAAACAAGGAAGCAGATTTACAGATGGACTAAAATTCATCCTACCTCTGCAGACCTGAGAGCCCAAGGCTAGTTCAATTAGAAGCAAAGAAAAAAATTGAGCAAACTGAACAGAACTGTTCAACTCACATACCACATGTGCTAACAGGCCAAATGCCAGAGTAACCGCAAATTCCTGACTGACACGGCACTTGAAGAGGGGGCCCAAAATTCAAAAGCACCCAGGGCACTGGCAGCTCACACACTATGCCTGTACAAGCGGCCGGAGACGTTACGTGTCGGCTCCTCTCCAGATGCACACCCTGTGACCATCAGACAGGTCGGCCCCTGAGCACGGCCAGATACGCCACTGAGGCTGCACAGCTTCAGCAGCCCAGAAAATCTTGTAGTCACCAGGGTGCTAAAGGCAGATCATAAAAGGGAGCATAACAATAGTGAGTGAAAAGAGGGAAATTAAGTAAAAACTTACAAAATCTATTTATTCAAAAACTTCTACTTCACTTTGTACATATGAACCAATTTCATTCTTTTAATTTCAAGAGGCAGAGACAGCAAACAATCTTAATTAAACTCAAATGCCTGAGGAAAGCTAACTTTTTTTTTAGTTGAGCAGTAATCTGGATGACCAGTGCCATGCTACAACTGGCACTGTTACTGAAAAAATAGCGATGACAAAACTATTTTGTGCTACCATAGGCTTGCTTGTTCACAGCAACTGTTCTGTTTATCAAGTAATTAAAGTGAAAGGAGGTAGCAAACATGAAGTGTTTAGCTGTAGGGCTCCTGAAATTATTTGAGCATGTAGGTCAAGTTTTAGAAATTTACATATATGTCAAGATTTTTTGGCTGAAAATAACAAACAGTGGTCCAGGTCATTCAATGGCCAACAGGGGCAGCTTTCTAGGGCAAAGTGACCTGTCTCACCTGCATGACTCCCGGCCTACGACACATGAAAGGGAATACAGGTCTGCTTTGCTAGACCCTGCACACAGAGAGCAATAGAGATGCTCAGGGGCCTGACCTCATGAGTAGGCTGCGTTCAGGTCACATCACGTTGAGTCCCCAATTAACAGCAGACTGCTTTCATGCTCACACACAAGTCCTAGCCAGTGCCTACCAGCTGAAATACAATCCCACATGGACACAGCACTTCTCCTCTACGGACAGCAGAACAAGTCACAAGAAGAAAGACTCACAAGATGGTAGAAAAAAATTAGGTATACTGGCATGTATAGTGGAAGGAGCAGCAGGACAGAAGGGGAAGGAGCCTTCAGGGCTCATGACACAATTGGAAGATACAGTTTCAAAGACAGAACACCCATTTTAAAGGCCAGATGCATCTCTTTACTATTAAAAAAAATCAAACCAAACAAAACCCCAAACCAACGAACCAAAAAAACCCAACCAAAAAGCAAAAGAAATCCTACTGAAACTACTGTACCATCCCAGAATTCTGAAAACATGGCAGAGCAAGCAGAATGAACTGCCTACAAAGCACCGAGGAAAACAATGTACATACAAAAAGGCATACATGACTATATATAAAAAAAACAAACAAAGTGAGGTTACAAAAAGGGGAAATTAGGATAAAGCAATGGTTTTCAAATTCACATACATTCCATGAGATGATATACAAGCCCTGGCATGCCTGCACTTAATTGTGTCATATGCACTGACCTGGGCTATCTGTGTTACCTCAGCCACAAACCTTGAGTTGCACTGCGGCATTCACGAATTCATATTTCACCCAGGCAAAGCTTTTGATTAGAGTTATTTGAGCTTCACAAGCAGACAGCGTGTCTTGGTCACTGGTAGCCAGAAGAAGGGGAGAGAAAATGAAGGAAAATACTTACTTCAGATAAGATGCCGAACTTAGCCCAAAAAGAAAAGAATTTGACCAAGTATGTGTCCTTGTTAAGAGTCTTCAGACTGTGTCGAAGTACTAATTGGTCTATTTTGGTCTTGTAATATGCTGCTTGTTGAATTTCTTGTATTTTGAAGAGATTGTTCTGCAGCACTAAAAAAAAATTGGGGTCTTGGCATTTATCTCTGAAGATACTTGGGAACTTTCTTTGGGTTCTCAAAAAACCACTCAGTTTTGCTTCTTTCCAGAGCCCTTAAAGGAGTTCTTATTGCAAGATACAGTGTTACGACTTTATCTAATCTGTGGTTCTTGAGAAACAGAAGGATTTACTGAAAGTTTCAGATTCATGAGAGTACATTCACCACAGGATAGATACTGAACAATTTCAACAGCTGAAGGATACCTTTTTTATTTATGAGATGTTTTAAAAATGTACTGCTAGGAAGCAAAAAAAACCCAAACAAAACAGGCTAGCTTATTACAATCACATTTTTAACCATGCCTAGTCAATTGAGTATTTTTATTGCAAAAAACATCCACTACAAACTGGGAACACTCTTCAGTTTACTGTACACAACAGTAAATGTATGTATTATTTTAACTTCTATAAGACTATTAATCTCAGCACAGCTAAGCTATTAAAGTAAAAAAAGTAAGTATTCAGATTTCTACAGAAGGCAAATAATATGGCTACTGCTGAGTGATTACAATAATACATATTATTTGAGAAGGTTCATTAAAAATAGTTCTGTTACTCTTAACTCCTAATATCCATGTTTAAATATTCCACCATCAAATCACCAGTGCTTCAGAAAATTACTGGGAAAAGGAGCCTGCAAGAATGATGGAGAGAGACTTTTTACAAGGGCCTGTAGTGATAGGACTGGCTTCAAAATTAAGGAGATCAGGTTTAGATTAGATATTAGGAACAAATCCTAGATATTAGGAACAACTCCAATGGTGAGGCACTGGAACAGGTTGCCCAGAGAAGCTGTGTATGTCCCATCTCTGGGGGTGTTCAAGGCCAGGTTGGATGTGGCTTTGGGCAGTTTGGTCTAGTGGAAGATGACCCTTCCACCCTTCCAAGAACTGGAACCAGATGAAATGACGTACTAATTACAGTGACCTTCTCCTAAGTAAAAAAACCCCACTCTTACATGCTACCTATAAAGTAGCAAGAGAATCACTTCACTCTAACACAAGAGGCAGACAATGCCACGAGACACAACTGCCACTAACATTGCAATACCGACCATGTAACCAGTGTCATCTCTTCACATGTCAAGAAGGATGCAGTTGCTAACTTTACCTCCTATTCACTTAGCAATGCTGCCCTAAATAAATTAATCTACTCCTTGAAACTCAACAGCAAATAGTTCAGTCCTTCATTGTCACCAATGAGTGTCAAGAACCCTAATACAAACACATCAACGAGTTTTCCAGGGTATAATCAAGTTATGCCTTCTTACCCTCATTCAGAGTGGGGATGCCTGAGCCCTCAGGGCACTTCACTCACTCCATAGCTATACTACCACACCTTAAAGAAAAATAAACTGTCATATAATCACTGGTCAAAGATTTCCTTCACACTTTTTGCCCCTGAAAACGTGGCAATCACTTGCCATTTCTGAAACAAGGAACAGCCAGCAAGCTACCAGCAAGAGAACAGTGATTTAATTCATGTTGTGATTTCATCAATTATGTCTTGTCAGTAAGCTTTAACAATGAGCCCTAATAAGCCTAAAATGTTAATCTACTAAAAAGTACCTAGTTTTAACACAGCAATACTATTCACATTGCAAGATCACCTAGAAATCACACCACGAATTGGCTTACATTGTTCCAACAAATAGATTAAGTAAATAAAAATAAGCAGTCCCCTGTCCAAAAGGGGTTGAAATATCTGAAAAACAAACAAAACAACCCTCTCAAACAAACAAATAGCCCTCTCTCAAAAAATCCAGCAAAGCTGATACAGTTTAGGAAAAGTTGTGATGTCTCACCTTTCATTTATCTGATGAAAGTGGGATAGTGCAGTGTGAGAAGGAGGATACTTAAGACATTTCCAAGACGTTTTAGAAAACTCCACAATCCCATTGCCATTTACTCATATTATTGATGAACATATAAACACACAGGCCAAAGAAGTAAAACTCTAGTCAACAAAGCAGCAGCATACAAATTGCAAGAATGCAAGACTTACTTTTCACAACATTTAGAAACCTTTTATTTTTTACCTTTCATCTCTCACCCTTCTAACACATCACTCCCTGCAGCAATGTGGTATTTCCCATTAGGCAATCAAAAAGGCAAGTAACTTGAACAAACAGTGCCCCAGCCACAGACTGATAAGAAGCCCCGCATCAGGCACACAGTCCATCCAGCACAGCACACTGGTAGGACAGACAAGGAAGACAAACAGCTGGTAATTAAGAAAAAACATAGAAGAAGGCATGGAGATGAGAAAATCCATCCTGTCTACAGCAGTACCTATTTGTTAAAAACAAGTCAAACAGATCTAGTCATCACCAAGTAATAGAAGTGACGGGCTGGACCTGAATGCCTTCCATATTATAGGAAAAAACAGCTAAATTAATCGCTTCCACATCTAAAAAAACCCTAAGCGAAGGTAAATGAAGAGAGTACAGAAAGTATACTTAATGAAAAAATGCTCCCTGGCAGAGTCTAAATTTGAATTTGCTTTTGGGAATGATACCTCAGCTTCCTGTCTCAATTAAGGATTCGATACTTCTAACCAAACATACATTTGGCATCTATTTCTCCTCTCTTTTCATTCAATTTTGAAATAGCTGTAATGCCCATACTTAGACCTAATAAACAGGCCTATCTTCAGTCTCCACCTCTGTTCATCATCTCTAAATTTTTCATTACATTTTAAATTGACGTCCATAGATACCCTGGCAAACAAAACATACAAAGAGCCACTCTCAAATGAACCCTCCTGCACAGCACCGTAACTAAGGACAGGAGAGATCATCTTCTGATTTTCAGTAAATCAACACATTATAGATTGCAATATTCTGTGATGATACCAAATAAGACTATTTTAAAACACACAATTTTTCATAAAACTGTTTTTGAAGCATATTGTACTATCTATCTGTTCATTACTGTGAACTATGTTACCAAATTCTAAGTATCGTAAACATCACATTTGTTTGACAGCAAGAAATAGACTAGTAATAGTTTGGACAGTATCTGAAATCAAGTGCTTTATATTTGAGAAAGCATTTTAAACAGGTAATGTTGGCTTCTTTAGGGGAATATGTACCATTTCCATGGTTTAACCCCAGCTGGAAACTAAACACCACACAACTGCTCACTCAGAGGAAGAAGACTCAGAAAAAGAAGTACAATTGCTCACCACCTGCTCAACAATGCCCAGCCCATCCCCAAGCAGTGGTTGGCCCCATCCAGCCACCCATCCCCTCCAGTTTTCACACTGAACATAACATCCTATGGTATGGAATATCCCTTTGGCCAGTTTGGATCAGCTGTCCTGGCTGTGCTCCCTCCCAGTTTCTTGTGCAGATCCTCACTGGAAGAGCATGAGGCACTGGAAAGTCCTTGACTTATGGTAAGCACTACTTAGCGACATCCAAAAAATTGGTGTGTTACCAACATTATTCTCATATTAAATCCAAAACACAGCACTGCACCAACTACTAAGAGAAAACAAACTCTATTCCAGCTGAAACCAGGTCAAGCATATAAAAATGCTACCCAGAAACTAAAGTGGCAGCAGTAGCAGCATGTGTTCCAAGACAGTTAGTTTGCATTACTGGTTTCTGACTCTCTGAAGCATTCAAATTACGAAGCTTGCACACTTCTCATATTGCTGAGATGTGACCAGTCATGTTCTCTGTGAAACAGTGGAATCAAGCATGCCTCCAAGTGCCTGCCCCAGCCACTTCCTGCTTCCAGCCTCAAGAAAGACCCAAAGCTGTTATCACCCTTTCCACCTACCAGCCTAGACTTCTGCAGAAAGAAACCATAGAAGCAGAGGTCATAAAGAAACCATGGTGTTATCTATACAGAACACAATTCCAGGTTGTGATGTGGCTCACATCTGGGGTCAGATTAGCTACTGCCAATGACTCCTCTGTGGGTACAGAGTTACCAGGTAACTAGAGAGAGGAATAAATGATCTGTATTGTTCTAAACACATACGTGCCAAAGGAAGAACGATGTCACAAAATACAGCACCTCTTGTACAAACTGCATGTCTTCTATGCTGTTACGTTAAGTGGTTTTAATAAGAGAGCTCTACAGTTTAAGCAGTCAAGCTTTGTGTCTGGCATCACTTAAAGCCCCTTACAATCCTGCTCAGGTACAGCAAGGTGGGCAGGGAGATGGGTCTGTCCAGTTTGCAGTCCTCAGTCCAGCTCTGCTGTCTGGGCCCGCCTGACCAGAGCTCTCACCATAGCCAGCAGGCTACTACACAAAGACCACTGCAGGCATTAGGCTCACCAGTAACTGTGTAAGATTTAAAAAATACTATGTTAAAGGATGGTGTGCATCTGTCAGCCTTTTACTTTATGGATGGACTATTATCCATTCCTCTCTATGCCTTAACTAGTCTTTTTCACAATAGATAAGCATTTTAAGTGTAAGCTTTCAGAGTTGGAAAAAATTCCAAGATAAAATAAAGAGCTTTGTTACCAACCCAAAACTAAAAAAATTTCATTGCAGTAACATAATGCTATATGTGATAAATAACTGATGTACTAAGACATCTAAAACTATTTACTTTTTTTTTTAATGTAAAAAACTTTAAAAGCAGTGTGAGAATTACAACCCTTACTGCTAAAGTGTTTTAAACAATTATGTTCAAAGCAGTATAAGTCAGTACAAGTCTAGTATAAGTCCAGTATAAGTCAGCCTCACGCTAAGAAAATGACCAATACAACTGAAAACCGTACACTTACATTCTAGTCAAACGTACAGAATAACCAGTTCATATGATCACTGACAGTCTGATACATATTGCCAGGAAAGACATTTGGTTTTGGTTGATGTCAGAATATTTAGGGCAGCCTTAAGAATGCCGGAAGTTCTTTAAAACAAATATCATACAAAATCTGGATCTGTAACAAAAACATTAAAACATTCTGAAAGAATGACAAAGCACCAGGGAAAAGAACTATTGTGTAGCCAGTAGTTTTAAAACCAAACACCCACTTGTAACTGGCAATGTTTAAGTCATAGAGAACAAAAATGCCTGCCCAGAAAAGACATGTGAACTAAAGGGCCGAAATGTGAGGTACAGGGAGAAAAGAGAAAAATGCTTACCTGTGAATAGAAAAAGAAGCAATAGATCTAATGAGGGATGCCACTGCTCCAACTTTAGCAGCTTCCACTGCTCCCTGTACTCTGTATCGCACAGTTTCACCATAGCTGATGAAAGGTTCATTGTAGACAACAATCTTCCCCTTGGCCTCCTGAGCTCTTTTATGCAGTTCATCAAAAGAGGCTACCACTATGACTTCTGCCGTAATTCCTGAAAGAAAGTATTACAGTGGCTTTAACATTGCTCTCCAATAGCTCTCCTACGGCCACTTTTAACAGACAGAAAAGCACGGACTGAGCAGAACTCAAGAAATCAGAGATTTAATTTTTTACTGGAAAAGGAAGACCATGTAAAATACTTCATCAGGGATTGGTACTAAACAGATGTAATAGCAACCTGATCAAGTCCACACAGTTCTGTAAACTCCACTATCAGCTTGGTATTAAAACATAACTTGAAGGACAAGAAGGATACACAGCGGGAATTTTATTCTCTGAATGTGCTTTAATGCCTCACTGTAATCATTTATAGTACAAAAACATTTGCAAAAGCTGCCTATGGGATTAATTAAAAAAAAAAGATAGTAATCTTTTCATGGAAATGTTTTGATATGTTGCTAAACAACTTAGATTAACATGAGACAACTGGAAACACATATTTTTAGACTGAAACACTTAAAAAATTATTTAATCCATAAATGAAATAAATTAAATCTCTGCAGTTTCAACATATTTTGCAGTATGCATTATTATTGTTATTATTATTTCTTCATATTTAATTCAGTAGAATACTGCAGTTCTACTGGATGCCCTTCTGGGAGTTTTTCCAGGAGCCCATATTTCCCAGTTACGATTTAGAAAACACAGGCAGGTACTTCTGCAGAACTATTCACACATGGTAAGTTAGATCCCACCCAGCTCTTAATTTTTAATAGTTGGAATAGTTTTACATTGCTGTATTATCTTGCTTGAAAACATAAAGAACGTTATAGTTAAGTAGTTTTCCCCAAAGCCAGAAAATCCTTCTAACTTTTTACAACATTAATTGAACTGTATTTCACAGCATTTGAGAAGTAATTCATTAAAACGATCACTGTGCTTTAAATACAATTTTGTCGATTGGTTACAGAGATAAGTAGAGCTTAACAACATGGGCTTCTAAATATAGATGTAATGGATGCCTGAAATTTTAGTATTATATATTTCACCTAAAAGTCACAAAATACATCAGTAAAAACTAAAACTAATAACAAATGTCTAGCAAAGATTTGTCAAAGAAGTGAAACTATTTTTTTCCTTGAAAAAGTACTCTTTTTTTTTTTTTTTGCTTGTTTGCTTGGGTATGTTGCGTAATTATTTAGAGGATTTCAAAGACTTGTATTTGAGACTGTAATATGTGAGAAGAACTGTTAGCAAAACAGGAAAGTAATCTCTCTCAGCTCCATTGAGTCCAGGCTCATGGCTTCTTTAAGATGAAACTACACTTCAAAACCTTAAAGAAACTACTCCACACAAAAGTTTGGTTTCTTTAGAGTTCACTGCTAAGAAGGCAATCAGACATCTACTGCTACAGCAAAAGCCTATGATTTTTAGCTACAGAAATAACCTAGTGTCAGAAGTGTACAAATTTTAACTATTCAGATTCTTACCTTTACCTGGCAATATTTAAGAAAGGCAAACCAGAGAATGATGTTCATATTTTCCTAGTTGCTGTTGGCAGGCAGGTGAACACACTAACAGACCCCAGCTGCTTGCAATGATGGCAGCAGGTTCAGCTGCCCAGCTAAGGAACATCCCAGCAACAGGATCATTCTGGGTATGAAACCCTGCCACTGGAAATAAAGCCAAGTATCTGCAAAATTTCATTTTCCACAAGAAAAGTCGTGGTCTCAGTAGGTTGATACTGCAATCTGTATTTCATATTAGCTCTCCCCAGTGCTCCACCTGGATCGCGCAGCAGGCACTGAAGGACACAGGTTGTATTAGGGAGTATCTGTCAAGGGAAGTGAGGAGTGTAACTCTTCTGGGCATTACTTTACTGCATTCATGAACAAATACCAACTCTGAAAGCTTTTTAAAGAAAGCTACAGACAGTTACTAACTACCTGTATTTCCTAGGAAATATCATGGAGAAGTATATTTATGGGCCTTCCTAGATGACAGGCATTAGAAGTTTGTACAGTGAGGTTTGTGGGATTAAAGCTACAGGAAAGAACACAGAGCTGCAAACTCCAGCTCAGTATCTCTACTTTTGAATGACCCCAAATAAGCTAAATAAAGGCATCCTTTGACAAAACAAAACAAAGGCTCTCTTTGCAAGTTTAACTTAATGGCAGCACGGCATACATAAAGCATCAATTACAGCGCTTTCCATAACAAAGTAAAACTTCACTTTTGTGTAACTTCTGACTAATTCAATCACTCATTTGCATTTTAATCCCATTTTATACCATTTCAGTGAAGTGACAAGACCAATGTTTATCTTAAAAAAGTATGTGGACACACATACACAAACCACTCTATGACCCCCTGTGGAAAAGGAGGAACGAAACAAAAACCTCAACAGATTATTAGTTTAAGGAGAATGAGTTATTCCCTCTAGAAATGGGAAATGTCTCACCTTACTGAGCCTTTAAGAAAATTAACAAAACTCTGCCCTAGCATCTTCTACTAATTCAGTGCCTCACGGGCTTTGCTTCCTGTGCCAAAAGCTGTTCTTTCTCTTTCCTACTCCCATCATTAACTGATCCATAGCTTGGCTGTGTGTTATTGAACAGAATTTTTCTGAAAACCCATGTAAGGAGGGAGACAGATCGCCTGCTTACTTAAGCAAGACATAAAGATTATAACCCACACGGTTCAAGAGATGAATACAGAGTATTCAGGGAATTAGCTAAGTAAAGGGCATGAAGCATAGAAGACAGAATTACAAATATGATCTGTATAAAGCTGAAGACTATTTGATCTCACTGTGTGATATATATTCTTGGGTTGGGCAAGTGAGCAAAAGAATCTAGGTAGTACCATGGGTTTCCTCTCACTTCTCACATGAAACAGTAAATTGCACCCTGTTATTTCTGAGAATTAAGGTACAGGAAGGGTGCTAACGGTGGGAACACGATGGTAATTTTCAATTATCAACAAAATAACATTTTAAAAAGTTCTCTGTACACTGAAATGTGTATTTTTATCTAAAAACTTGCATATGCCACAACTTTGATGATCATATTGCAGTTGAAATAAACGGCATGGTACGCATTAGCAGTCTAAAATCTGTCACAGACAGGAAGAACACAAGACTGATTATGGTTTCTCTTTATTAGCTACAGAACACAGAAAGTCCATTTATATATATCTATATATACATATAAATGCACCTGTAAATCAGCTGTCTTTACCATTGCCATATATAAGAAGTCTGATTCTTGGCATGAACAATTCTGTCTGAAGAGTCACCTCCTAGCACCTGCTTGCCTGCCAGCAATGATGCAAGGAGTAGATTAGTTCAAAGGGGATCCCTCACAAGATTACTTATTCTTCTTGAGATTAAATGCAGCGAATATTTAAGTCATTTTAGTATCTAGAGCTCTGCATCAGTCTGTGTTAGTAACAAGTTTCAGCAAAGAGTAAGAAACAAAGGAAAATCCACCCTATTAACAGATTTTAAAAACAGATTATTAAAACTTCAAGGACACTTCATACAGAATATTGATGTCCATGGCCCCACCAGGGCAAGACAGGGCCAGACGGTATCATATCGAGTACCAGGAATTCCTGAGATTAGTGAACCCAGTCTCTATTGGTTTTTACTTATTACTATCCTAGAAACATTCTATTCATAAACACACAGAAATTTAATCAAGTTATTTACAATCTATTGCTGAGCTAAAAGAATTTAGTAAAACCAGAAAGAAATATCATTTGCATACTGTTTAATCTTACTGGATACCAATTTCCTCATTACTTAATTATGGCCTTACTCTCTTTTTTCCCCCAGTCTCACTTCTGTCATCCAGTTAACTGCATCAGTCCCTTGGATATCTAGTTACAAAGTCAAATGCAGCCATCATTAATTTGACAATGAATTCTTTTCAATAGCAGCAAGGGAACAACTCACATCTATGTACCTCTCAAACTTCATTTACTTCACACTGTTAAATGTAATAATTATGATGTGTCTTACAGATCACACTATGGGACAATGATGTTACTAATCCACGTGCACTGAAGCTGCCACTGTCAAATAAATAAGGTGATGAGCAAAGCAATTTTTGCTTACAACAATTAAAATACAGTAATTTTAAGCCTAGACAAAACAAAGCTGGAAACTATATCAACTAAGTCTGCATAACACTTCCTTGTGTTATATATATATTTAAAATTTTTCATCCTAGGCATAAGACACTGCCTTGAAATATCAACACAAAACGTCAACAACACATCTAATTGTTCTGATACTGGTGGAAATTTGTAACTGGGGAAGATGCATCTAAAACATGCCCTGGCCTCTGCAGTCATGAGAGCAAGAGGTAGACAGAGTGCTATCTCCTCATTCATCAGAACCAGGAATCAGGATAGCAGAACAGAAAATCAAGACACCTTGTCATGGTAGAGCAGGAAAGAGTAAGAGCAAAAACACGCCACAAGCACAGTGCATGAAGACGGCAGCCCTGCCTCACAGACCAGCAACATCAGACCACCCTTGTATCTCACCGTCTCCTGGATGGCTGCCACGTCCCAGATTTCTCTGTTTCCACCTCAGCTCTCCCCACAAAGCTACTTTAGCCCGGTAGCTGCTGCATCAAGGTATAATGTATTCCATGCCAACCCCAAGCACGTACAGGCAGTAGCCTCAAGTTTTTCTGACCTGAGCCTGGCTAATCCCACTCTCTTTCAGCCGCTGATCATCTCCCCAAGATAAAAGTACCATGCCTTTGCTTCTTTCAGATATGGCCCACAAGCACTGTCCAGAGTTACAGAGAATCTAGATTTTTTTTTTTTTGCACAGGTCACAGGATCAAGCTGTACATACAAAGTTAGATATTTATGTCTGGAGACAAAAAGATAGTTGTTGGGACAGGTCAAAGGAAAGAAGGTCTTAGGGAGCAGACTGAAAAGGCAAATATATTCAAAGGTAAGTGAGGTTAGGACCTGGCATTATATCCTCTTTTAAGTTCAGCATCCTCTAAAATCAGCTCAGAAAACATTTTTCCCCTCAACTTCTATCAGACCTCTTTTAAAAACATGTTGCTTTCCAGTTCTCTCCAGGAATTAGTTCAGCTTTCCCCAAAATGTCGCACGTAATTCAACTAGATTTTCAGAAAAACAAATCCAAATTCCATCTGTAATGAACTCATCCAATTAAGGTTTCATGTCAGGCTGAAGCAAATGAAAGATTAATATCATCACTTCTTTTTTCTCCCTCAAAATTATAGCATGTACTGAAAATGTGAAATATTCTAACACCTAGAAACACATTTGCTTTGTCAACACATATCAATATTTATTGATATAAGAATTATAATATGAAGAAAATATTTAATATTTTAGGGGAACTGTAAAATGAAGAAGAGGGCTTTTATCAAGAAAAAAGATTTTGTAAAATCTGAATATACTTTGGAAAATGTGACCTCACCTACTCTGAGCAAAAATAATTACTTCATGAAACTAAAATTACATAGGAGAGTTAACCAAAAGGATATGAGGCTATTCAGCTCTGATGCACAGCACAGAGACTAAACATGTTGTGTCGTTCCTTAAGAAGAACACAGAGAAAACAAGCATTATAAATAATTACATTTTTGACAAATATGACTTACAATTTCCAGCAAGAACTGGATCTCCTTAGAACAGTTTGGTTGCAATAACATGTAGCTTACTGTGCAGCAGCGAATCCTAGCAGAAAAGGGGTTGGACCCACCACCCACCACAAAGCCTTGGATGCCAAAAGAGCAGGGCAACAGGTTAGGTTCTGTCAGGAGCAGCCCTGCACAGGGCACGTGCTTCCTATGCAATGTTCAGGGAGAATCGGGGATTCAAGAACAAGATCCAGAAAAGTCAGTTAGTGAGAACACAGGTGCTCAAGGCAGGAAGTACTGAGGACAACCATTCCCTCCTTAGCGAGTCAAGATGCCAGTCACCACTGGCTACCCTTTGGGATGAAGGTAACAGTGCCATCCAACAGAGCCCATACATGTGAAAAACCATATTCAAATCCTGCCTTCATTTGCTTCAGCCTAGGCTTACTGTCCTTTATGTAACCACCCTCAACTCAGTGACACTGAAAAAAGAAAAGACCTGAAAATCCAATCTTTTGCCATTGGCAATGCACGTTTCACTTTGTTAAAGTAGCGACTGAAATTCATCTTCTTTCCAGACAGCACGTCCACCTCAAAGCCACACAGCTACTCCTACTCTACATCTTTGAAACGCCTCTGCACTAACTTCTGGCCCAAATGCTGGGACACTAAAAACCACAGTGCCTGAGGTCATTCATGGATGTCATCTTTTACATTCCAAGAAAAACAGTAGGATAATAACCATACCATACCATACAAGCAGCATTGCTGTAAGTAATAGTAAACAATCCAGGCACCCAGTACTGAGGCTCATGGTCTCAAAATGTGAGTGAATAGCTCCTCAAACACAAAAAGAAGGGATCCAGTGAAGGCAGAAGGAGGGTTTTGCCATGCACTGTGGTCTCAGGCTTACAACTCTCTCCAACCCCTGTTCTCAGCACTGAAGTCCTCATCAAAGAGTGTGGGACGATGGACAGAGTTAAACCTAGAGGGATTCACAATTTTAAGGTAAAAAGCAACTACAACTCCCTGGATGGACTGAGGTCAACAGGCCCCCCCAGTATGACGATAAACACTGCTCAGAGAAACAGAACAGAGTGTGGAACGAAGTGAAGACTACGTGGCCCTCCTCCATTCTAACCCCGGCAGAATGGGAGAACACTGCAGTACTAAGACTGTGCAGTACCTGTCTGATAACAGACAATCAAGACGTTCTGCTGCTGAAGCCAACAACTACGTCAAATCCTGTCCTCAGTTGCCAAGCCATGACTACCATCACCCTCCCATTAGGTACACCAATCAGAAAAAAAAAGTATTTATGACTAGAGCCACTCAAACTCCACCCAAACATAAAGACAATAGTATAAAAGTAAGTTGGGGATAAGGGGAAAGTGGGAAAAGACCTCCACCAAAACTGCTGGGATCAGTTGATGGGCTGAGTCCATCTTCTCCATCCCCAGAGGAACGCCTTGGGTGAGAAATATGCTCTACATGCTTTAAATGCTGCTTTTGGGCCTAGAGCTTTTGCTTGTGCTTATCCCATAGCATATTAATTACATTGCTTTGCATCAGAGCTTGTGCTTGCTTAATATATGTATCTGCAGATTGCTTTAAACGTATTTTCGCAGTAGACACTAAATTCATTGACAACCCTTGAAGCTTATTAATCTGTCACAATTTGTATCAATAAAAAGTGTTATTCTGTAAACTGTTAAAGTGAGTCCTTGCAGGTGCTGGCAGTGGATAACACCGTGGCAGGACTCGCTGGGGGGTCCTGGCTCTGTTGAGTTCCCCCTAACAAGGGAGGTCGAGGTACCCTCCGATCTTGTTAAGCTGTTGGTGAAGGGTCTCCTTACGAGACACTGACAGACTATCGGACATCAGGCTCTCAACTTTCCTGGGAGACTGACAAGCGAAAATCTGAACTCCCACCTTTCACGTGACAAAGGGGTACCCAAGTCCCTCTAGAACGATAGCCTTTTCTTCCAGTAAGTCAGTGATCACCCAAGATGTTGGCAAGTCAAGGGTAAATCCTCTGATACACACTAAAATTAACTTTTTTTTTGTTGGCCTTTTGTTTATATAGCTGAATTTCCTAATCCACTGAGGAAAAAAAAAAGAAAAAAAAAAAAAGAGGGTCAACAGCAGGGGGAAAATGGATCAGCCAGGACTGGGGCCAGACTCGGTCTTTCAGCAGCAGCCTAGCTTAATATAATGGTGAGCCTACAGCAACAGCACACACCTCCAACAACTTCAAGACATGTATTATCCCTACTTTATACATAACAGGGTAGAACTATTTTCATATTTTCTAAGTGCAAAACTCCTATCACCTTCCATAAGAGCACAATTAGACCAAATGTTGAGAGTTTTTTTAAAAAAACACAACTTGAACATAAAAACTAGGAAAAAGTCTGCCAATACATCATCTTCATATTTATATTATTTCAGTTTTGCTGCAGCAAACACCACAAAAAAAACAGAGACTGTTCCTTTTTCAAGGAGACATTTCAGGCAGGCTGTGTTCTGGAGTTGGTTCTGCTTGTCAGTATTTCTTTAAAATTAAAGGGCAGGGTTACCCATCAGGGTAAAAAAAGTGCATTTTAAAACACATGCAAAAAATATGAATTCTTTGATACTTTATGGTCAAACATCTGCTAAACTACTACTTTCCTTCAATTATGGGATTCTCAAAGCAACAATTATATCTATTTTTCTTAGAATTTAGGGGATATAATTGGTACTACCAGAAATCAACACAGTCTCTCTCTATACATATCTTTATGTTTTGCCGATGTTGGAACACTGAAAACGATACAAGGACATTGCTAAATATGGTAAATCTCCAGTTTGCCAGCACCCAGCACTTTCTAACATACAATCCTGTTTTGTTACCTAGGAGTCCATTTCTTCGAGGTGGTGACCACCTTCAGTCTCTGCCAACTTCTGGAAATCCAGGTCACTCTGTGTTTCATGTTTCTTCTCTCTCTGTCACTAAGACAGGCAGTAAAGTTACTCCCTCATTTTAGGGAGATAGCAAACTAAGTTAAAACTTTCTTTTTGACCCAACACCTTCATATCCTGGAATACACTGAGAGGGAGGATGTTGGGGGTTTTCCCTCTTCTGTAGAAAATCTAAGCTTTTCTGTACTGTCCTTTTTTGGCTGTAAATCAGATGGAATCTGGAAACCTGACATGCTGGCATGTTGCCCAGTCATGAAGAAGAAAGCAGAATTTTATCCACAAGATCACAAGGTACTGAAAAGCCTTCTGCATATCACCTAGCTGTTCCATATCTGAGCCAAAGTGGGCAAACCTCATAAAATCGAATAAATGAGGAAAGCTCTGCCCACATCCCAATAGGCTTTCAACCCCATAGGAATGGGTGAGATAGATGACCTGCAGGAAAAGACACTCCTGGTGTCCTGGAGTCAGTTCTGGCTTGGACTTTGTGGGTAAAATACTGATACTATTTAGGGCTTCCTATTCCTGACACGAAGGATGGCAGATTTTTTCCCACAGTCCCATGGTGTATGCAGAAATGGAAAGTAAGCAACCCTAGCGTGTGCTCTGGACTTTGGGTCACTCTTAGGAAACACTGGTTTGAATTTCCAGGGACAGACTAGAAAATAAACCCTGAATTTCCAGCATCCAAAGCCAGGTTTTTAAACGCCGTTAAGCTATTCCCATGATGTTGAAGAGCCCTTCAGAGCACTAGCTCGGGGTGCTGAGCTCCAACAGGAGCTGAGGGCACCAAAGACCACCAAGTCCAGCACCAAGTTTTAAGTTTCTGCCAATACAGTTTTCTCAGCTTATCAGCTCACAAGCCTGAGGACAAATCATGGGAAGGGAGGAATATGAGACATAACTGAGAACATGACAAAACCAGAAATGGTCTTTTGCACCTCCTGCTGGGATGGGCCAGTTACCCCCTCTCATCCTAACCCCACCCCTCTGACCTTAAAAGACAAAAGTCCATCCACTGGTGTCCTCTGGCTCTAAGAAGGTATCAGTAATGTCAAGGAAGGGATCTGTTTGGACTATACAGAGTAAGTGGTTTGTAAACTCAGGGGTCTGAAACATATCCTGATAGGAACACTGATTTAAAACATGCAATAAGTATCAGGCTAATACTAAACAACTTCAGGGATCATCTGCACAATCCACTTTAGAGGCAGCTGTGAAGGAACTCAGGAACCATCAGAGAGCCAACACCTGAAGGACAGGCATTGGCCTTTAACACATCCCTCTGCCAAAGCTCAGTACAGCAGCAGAACTCTCCAGTTTGTTCCCAGGCAACAGCAGCAGTTGAGTTGCGTTATTTTGATTACAGGAAGACCGACATTCCTGCAGCTTCTTGGCTAAAACAAGATATATCAGAACTGCTGATAGACTCTCACTCAGTGAAATTGTTCAAATATTTCTGATGGTATTTAGGACAGCCTTCTATCCCTTTTTCTCAGGAATAAGGCACGATGATAATTGCAGGTTAGAGCAGAGGAAGCATTTCTGGGAACGAATACCTCAGAAGTGATAAGGCAGTGGTTTTAATAGTCTAACTACACATTTTTTATTCCATGCTTCGGATGAGTGAGAGTTTTAGGACAGGCTCTTTTCTGAACAGCACACCTACCAGTGCTGCTGCCCAGAGAGGCTGGTGACGAGCAGTTCTCAACAGACATTTCCGTCAGCCAGGCGGACAGTCCAGAGATCGGAAGAACGAGAGCCAAGAGCTCACCAGGCACCAGCTACCCCACATAACCTTCTCAAGCATGAAAACCTGTCCCAGCTTGCACAGAACAAGATGAGACCAGCAGAAATCAGAACAGCCACAAACACAATAGTCAGAAATCAGAAGGTAATTTAATCAAAATTATTCCAACTGCCCTCGCTTTCGTGAGAGATCTCACTGCCATGAAGCCTTCTAGAACCAACACGTACATCTCCTCAGAAACGTGGCAGATCTCAGAGGGAAGTAAAAATGTCAGAAAGAATAAATGTGGGCTTTTTAAACATTACTCAGTATAAAGCAGCACTGGATAACAAAATCTTATCTTTCAAGGCATTACCAGCCACAAGTTCTAGCCTGATCATTTCGTCACCAGTATAAGAACTTTACAGATGAAAAAGAAGGACGTGATCAGCCTCTGTGAGCATTTTTAACATGGAAATTCAGTATCTCTCTAAAAGAAAAAAGGCAAACTTAGGATTAAAACCAGGCAAGTGCAAATAACTACATGGCTAAGAAAGAGAAGCAAAAAACAGACTTCTCGGGATGTGAAAATGTTTGCCAAGATTAAATTGCAGGTTACCTTTGAAGGTTCAGTAACACTTGCTCAACACCAAAAACAACTTTTTAATTTTAGCTTCCGTTTTAGGAAGCTTGTAATAGGACTGGAAAGGATACAAAATAAGTTGTAGGCTTAAACTTTGCTGTTTATTATATTCTCCTACCAAAGCACTAAACTTTACACATACCATGGGACAAACAGATACTATTAATGATTTTAGTTGTTTTGCATTTTAGGCATGTCTTTACCTCAGTATAACATAAAAACCTCACACAAAATTTACAGTAGCAATTTTGCAAACCAAGTATGATTTATTCCAAACATGTCTTAAATTACTCAGTTTTACTTTGTTGCATTTTGAAGAGCTATATAATTTTTCTAAACAAAACAGCTTTTATATATTGTTTCATTTCAAACTGAAAGCTATCACAAAAATTTACAATTTGTAAAAAAAATTATGAGTTTCATATTATCTTTTATTTCCTACACTAAATTTATTTTCTCACAAAGGAATATAAATGCTTTTGAAGTGGTCTAGGAATAAGTTTAGTGGTTTTTATGGAAAGAAGTCATAGAAGAAGGTTATCATCTGGCCTTTAAATAAAAGCCCCACATCAGTATATACAAAAAGAGAGCCTCATAAATCATTTTGTTTGCAGGAAAGCTAATATCTGGGGGCTCAAAAGACCAGAATTTTGTTGAGCTCAGATAATGGTCATTCTTCTTCTTGAAGTGACATATCACACATTATCAACTAAAAGGCAACACAGAGTTCAGTAACAGGTAAGTGACAAAGACTTTCCTAAGGTGAGCATGAGAGGGGGAACGGAAGGAAAGGACACACAGATACCAATTGCCATGCACAGCAAGGAGCTGGAACTTCCCAAGCTCAGCACAAGATACTCCTCCTTTTCCTGCTCTCTTGTTTTTCACCTGAGTGAAGGGCTGAGCTTGGCAAGATGGGGCACAGCAACAAAAGCAGAAATCACGTGTCAACACCCCACAGAGAACTTCTCTCCAGTGGAGGACCATGTGGTCAGCAGTGTTAAACAAAAGAGTATAGACGTAATGGAGACTGAGTTCAGGAATCAATTCTAATTTTACAAGCCAGTTCAGAAATACAAACTGCATCATTCACAACCATGCCATACAAAAAAGTCCCCCAGAAAAATAGCATCTTGTTTTGCAGAACTATTACAGCAGGAAGAAAACCACAATTTGATCACTGAGAGAAGCTATCAGGGGTTTTGGTGTTAAAAATCAAGTGATAAGTAATTCCAAAAGGAAGAATTACCTTCTGGAGGAGTTGCAACACTGTTCCCAAGTCCCAAAATAGCAATGCTGTGATTCCTTGGTTCCAGCATCATTGCAAACTCTTCTCCTCTTTCCCAGTGTGGTACTTTCACAGGCTCCAGATGCACATTTTCCAGCCCATCTTCCTGCAGGGCACTGAACATATATTTGATGGCTGCATCTAGGTTTTTTGAACCACTGAGTCTGGGTCCTATGGTATCGGCAAAAACTGCTAATCTTTCATAGGATCTGTTCTGAGCCTTTCCATGAACAGCAAGATCAATAATAGCCTTAGCAATATTATTATAGCCAGCTATCTCATTTTTAATGTCTTCAAATGATTTTGGGTAACTGCCACCTCTTCTTAAAGGTTTCCCAGCATACTGTGATAATAAATTCATGAGAAATACTAGGAGTAAGTACTTCATTTTTTTCTCTTTTTTCTTTTTCACAGATGGCCTGTTGGAGAGGCAAAAAGAAAAAATATTTAAAAAATCATACAGCTATCAGCAATACTTTTTCTTATTTAGACTGGCAGACAGAAATAAAAATAAATCAGTTTATCATTAAAACGCTTTGATCAGAACTAGCAGTAAAGTAAACTCAACTTGAAGACAGAATTATTGAAAGCAAATGAAAAAGATACTTAGACCACTGGACACAATCTTTGTTGTGGTCTTCAGAAATATCCTTGGAATGCTGCATCTCTTTATATTATCACATTCTTCACTGAATCAAAACCCAGGGCTGCTCCCATCCAGGAGGAGCTTTGTATCTCCTTTCTGTTTGGAGCAGGAGTTGCCAGAAGTGCCAAATCAAATGTCTTTCTTTACACAAAACATCCAGACAAAACCTTTTCTTAAGCCATTCATGAATAAAAGTACTTCTTAATCTTCACCTTCATCATCAGGAAAGCACTTTCTACCACACTAAAAAGATGTAAGAGTGATTTAGATCCAATGCCCCCAGTGTCCTGGTTTCAGCTGGAATAGAGTTTGTTTTTTTCTTAGTAGCTGATGCAGTGCTGTGTTTTGGATTTAATATGAGAATAATGTTGATAACACACCAATGTTTTGGATGTTGCTAAGTAGTGCTTACCCTAAGTCAAGGACTTTCCAGTGTCTCATGCTCTGCCAGTGAGTATCTACACAAGAAGTTGGGAGGGAGCACAGCCAGGACAGCTGACCCAAACTGGCCAAAGGGGTATTCCATACCGTGTTCAGTACATAAACTGGGGGAGTTGACTGGAAGGGATGGATCACTGTCAGGGAGGGGCTGGGCATTGTTGAGCAGGTGGTGAGCAACTGCATTGTGCATCACTGGTTTTTCTTGGGTTTTATTTTTTTTATTATTATTATCATCATTATTATTATTACAATACTTTACTTCTTTTCACCTATTAAACTGAGTTTTTGTACTTCTTTGTCCTCCTTGTATGACTGAGGGGTGGGAGGGGGAGTGAGTGTGTATCGGCATGGTACATACTTACTATCCAGGGTTAAACAAAGTCAGAATATTAAAAAAAAAAAGTTCTTTGGATCCTGATCCCTCTTTCAGGCCTCTTTCTTTTCAGGCCTTTCCTCTGCAAAGATCAAGCAGATCCTTGAACAGATCAAAGTTTTCTCTCCTGAAGTCTAGTGCTGTGAGCTTGCTTTTTGGCCTGCTCTTAGGAACCTGAATTCCATTATCTCATGGACATTGCAGCCAAGAATGCCTTTGACCTTCATACCACAACCAGCCCTTCTTTGCTTACATGAAGTCCATCAGAGCACCTCTCCTTGCTGGCACCTCTCCTTGCTGGCACCTCTCCTTGCTGGCTTCTCTCTACCCTGTGTCAGGCATCTCCTGGATTGCTTATAACCTGCTGTGATGAGCCTCCAGCAGATCTTGGGATGGTAAAGTACACCACAAGCATCAGGACCTGTGAATGAGAAGCTACTTCTAGCTGTCGAGGCCTCATCTACTTGATTTTCCTGATCAGGTGGCCTATAGCATACAGCTACCACAAAGTCACCCATACTGGCATGCTCTTTAATCCCTATCCATAAGGTCTCAGTTCATCACCCATACCCAGGCAGGACTCCAAGCACTACAGGCTGTCCTCCATCTCCTTTTCTTCCACGTCTGTCCTTCCTAAAGGCCATATATCCATCCATTGCAGCATCTCAGTCATGTGAGCTACCCTTCCACGTCTTCATGATCCCAGCAAGATCCCAGCCCTGCAACTGCACATGGATCTTTAACTTCTTGTATGTATTCCCCATGTTGCGCATATTAGTGTACACTAATTTACACTTAGAAGCAAAGATTCATCAATGGAAACAGAAGAGGCAACCCCCAACGTTTATGAGAGCTTCTGATCATCTCCTAAAAAGGGGGGATGACCCACCAGGCATGCATCCATAAGATACCATCTGAAACACTGGCTGTGCAATGCAGAAATAAGGCACAGAAAGAGTGAAAGTATGAAACCACATTTCTAGGATCCATGACCCACATGAATTCAGAAACAAACAAACAAAAACACTGAATACCCACAAAAACTACACACACAAACATTTTGGAGTCACCATCCTAGCTCATATGATAACCAGCCTTCCACAGGCCTTTATGAATCTTTTCACAAACAGGAATTTAACAATAGCTTTAGCAGTATAAGAACATTAAGCTATTCTCCTTAACTATTCAAATGTCCTCTAAAATTGAGATCAAGGAAGTAACAAGTTCTTCACAGTGTAGTATCATTTTCCCAAAAGAACAACAAAAACCATCTCTGATTTCATCTATGAATGATAAATCTATCACAGAGATTTAATCTCTCTCTGTGAGACAGACAGGGCAAAGGTCTTACACAACCAGGAGCAGAAGACTTGGGTTATCTCAGGACACTGCCTGAGAACTGCAAAATGCCATTTATAGTCTGACTTACTGTTTATTTGTGGTTATACTACACAGAGGGTATCGGTGTATTTTTATTGCTATGCTCTGCACTTTCTCCATGTTCTTTCCCTTTGGACCAGTTAATTACATGCTCATAGACATCCTCTGCTAGAGACATCAGTAATTTTCTCAGGATGATCGTGCACATTCCCTGATTTTTGCCAAGTTCATCATGCACAAAGAGGCAAGCAAGATAATCTGATTTCTGCCATAAGAAATTCTTGCTGAATGGAGTAAGACAAAAAACTTCGTAGAGTTAGTTTCAAAAACCTAAGGTTTGGTGTTATGTTTGTTTAAGGGTTTGCAAAATCTACCAGACAAAGCTGACACACTTAGCTGTTACACAGAACACACAGGAGGATTGTTTAATTAGCATTGACCACCTCAAAGAGCCCCCAGTTGCCAACTTCATGCATTTTTTCAGTGAAGAAATGAAACTGCAGTTATCACATTTCCCTTAACTAAAAAATGTTTTGTTCTTTCTGGCCTCACTCAAAACCAGCAGCATCCTCATTCCAAAGGCTGCTCCAGAGGAGCTGCATTTAAGCGCTGCACTTCTTCCAGGAACTTCCCACTGAACACTGAGAACAGGCATGTTTCCACAGCTTTTGTGGATGTAACATACTTTGGCCTCACATAGCACTTTACGACGTGCCAATGCATTGGAACTTAATTCAAACCCTGGGCAAGGACACAAAAAAGGGAACGTAATTTATCGTGCTTTCCTTGAATAGTCCAGCATAATCTGTTCAAAACCAGCTATCAGAAATAATCCCCTGCTAGGTAAAACAACATCATACTCGGACTGAAATACAGGAATCATTCCACTGCTATTTCAGGGAAAGACTGCATGCCTGTTGGCCCAGTGTCTCCAACTTTATCATCCCCAGTGAATCATCTAGGAAAGGAGATTACTTATTTTAGCATATCTAACTAGTTAAGACTCAGAAAATGAACATCACAGTGCCAGCCAAATTAATAAAAAATAATAGAACAACCAAAACTGGTGAATGTTTTTAATTGTTCATGAAGCAGATAGGGGCCATCCAGCCATGGCAGTACATGGATCCATACACAGAAGGAAAGGAATGGTCTGAATGTAGTCTGCAGAAGAGAGATATTTCATCCTACAAAATCCTAGCAGAACATTTCAAGGGGAAGTCTGGAGCAAGGAATACACACCCTTGGTGGAGGAAGACTAAGCTAGCACCTAAACTACATGTATAAATCCATGGTTTGCACGCACAAATACTGAGAGCTGGCTGATGTCATTGTGAGGCCACTCTTCAAGAGAGACACGGACATACTGGAGAGAGTGCAACAAAGGGCTGCAAAAGATGATTAAGGAACTGGAATGTCTACAAATACCTGATGGGAGGGAACAAAGAGGACAGAACCAGGCTCCTTTCAGTGGTACCCACCAACAGAACAAGAGGCAACGGACAAAAATTGGAACGTATGAAATTCCATCTGAACACAAGAATGTATATTTTTTTCACTGTGAGGGTGGTTAAACACTGGAAGAGATGGCCCAAAGAGGTTGTGAAGTTATCAATATGGGGAGATATTCCAAACCTGTCTAAGCATAGGCCTGAACAACCTACTGCAGCTGACACTGCTTAAACAGGTAGTTTGGACTAGAGCTCAAAACATGTCTTACAAATTAAAACTGAGATCCAGAATATGAAAACAGGCCATAAATACAAGCCGAAAGGATTTAAAAAGACAAGAGAGAAAGGTTGCAGGTAGGCAGAATAAAGAGAGAAATTAAAGACAGGAAATTAGTCTTTTCCAGCTCAAATGAATATGAAAGAAGGAAATGTACAGCACAATACTACGCTGGTAGTGCAGAGAATGTCATAAGATAAATTTAAGAGTAGCTACTTTAAGGATGCTCCTACCTATTGTCTGGTCCATTTGTCCGTAACTTAACTGCTGTCTTTGATGCTAAAGGACAAGATCATGGGGCTCTTCATCTTTTAATGGTGCCCTTATAGAAAAGAAGTTTAGCACATCCAATCTGTAACCAGGCTAACTGATGTTACCACCATTAAAATCATTACTATATAAATTACTTAAATGTTACAGATGGAAAAGAATGAGAGGGAGAAAGAGATTGAAAGGACAAAAGAATCTCTCAGATTAGAATACTGTCTACAGCAATCAGAAAACAGAAAGAGGAGTAAAGGGCACAAAACCAGGATTAACAAAGTTAGAGTAATGCTTCTTCTCCAGTGTGGCAAAGTTTTCCAAAAATCCCAGTTGCAAATACAGATAAAAGGATACAGAGAGTTCACAGGAGTCATGGTTATGGGAAATGGAGGAAAGAAAACAATAAACTGAGGGTATTAACCACTTAATTGCTAGAGATCTGCTATATCTGCAGAGTATCTATCAGTTTCCTAACCACATACCATTTGATTTTCCTCCAAGGAATGTAGGAAATCATGAAATCACACAGTGGTTTTGATGACATGAGAATAGACTGAAAAGCCCTAGGGTAACAAACTCACATGCTGCGAGTGATGTCTGATACATTTAATAGCATTGGAAAAAAGTTTGTTGTGACAGCTGTGGAGTAGGATGGCTGGAAGGCTAGGTGAACTTGCAAAATGAGGAGGAGATTTCTGCCTAAAAATAAAGTCATACAGTCCTCTCATCGTTTATAAAAATGAGGAGGACAGGGGGGCAAGCTTTATGATCTTGAAGAGTGAAGCAGAAAAGCAGACATTCTTCAAAGACTGCTTTTGCAGAATTGTCAAGATTCCTTATTTGGGACAATATTTAATGAGTCGGAAAATCTTGAGTTTGGGAACACATACAGTCGAAACTAGCATTTACATTACAAACTTCTTAAAATTAGCCTTTTTACATCTAAAACTAAAGAAAGGAATAGTACAACACAATATGGACATAAGACTTCGAATAATCTTATTACTTGGATCAAAAAATCTAAAACACCAAAGGAAATACCTGACCTGTTTTACCTTTACCAACTTATCAAGGATTATCTTGATTTGCTACAACTGAAGACACATACTGAAATCCTTGAAAAGATAAGTGTGACCTAGGACCATATAGGCTCAAGTAGTGATGTTGATTTATGTGCATAGAATAGGAAGTAAAAAGTTTTTAAAAAGTAAAAGGATTAGGACTGAGAAAGTCCAAACATGCCAAGGGACACTGCAGTCATAGCTCCTCATTTGGCAGAAGTTCATACCCTATTTATAGTCAGTATGGGGGAAGTACTGTAGCTTAACATAGGAAGGAGGCAGCAAAAGGAGCCATTCTTCCCTCACTCTTTACCCCCAGGCCTCAGAATAATAACAGGCTACCTTGATATAATCTTATTCAGTAGCTGCTGCTAAAATGGATGGCAATAATCCTGAAGAATCACACCATAATCCATGTGCAGGGCACTGTATCAGCAAAGCTACAGAAATGATCAGTCAGCTACTTCCCTAAGCAGTGACAGAAAAGACAAAAATTAAGTTAACAATAACAAAAAATCCCACAACCACTGAACAATGCCTCGGCCATGTAGCAGCTGATATTATTCTTCTAAATGAGCATGCAAAATACAAATAGTTCTCAAAAAGGAGAGCATTATCTTTTCAGGGGCAAAAGATAGGAATTCAGTTGAATTTTTAGATGAGAAAAACTGAATAGAACAGGAATATTTAATGAATGGAAGGCAGTTAGGAACCAATGATGCCAAAATACAGTGTTGTTCATATCACAATAAATGCCAAAGTACAGAGCTAAAGCCAGCTGATAGTGCTGAAAGACAGCTGAGGGGAGAGTGGGAAAGATTTGGACAATTAAATCAAAACATAAGAGAACAGGCCTGCAATTATACCACCTGGTATTTCTGTGCTCAACTTCCTCCAAGTCCACAGTTACTGCTCTAGTGTAGAAAGACAGGTTACCTTCAGACATAGAAAGACTGGCTTATGAAAAAAAATTATATTCACGCACATCCATTCAGAGACAAAATGTTAGTGGCCTCTTTCTAATTTAGGAAACCCTTCTTGATTGTAAAGCCTCTTGGAACAGACACATATTTTCTATCTATTCACAACATTCATGAACGAGACACAAACTCTTCAGAACCATGTATTTTTCTTTCAGTCTTTCCTATGGGTGAAAAGCACTCTCTTTTTATTGAAGCATCATAACCACAGAAATCTTCTCTTATAACCTCTTCTGTACTTTCTGTGTATTGTTATCTGAGGAGATGGATCAGGCTATGAAAAAGAATGAAGTACAAAAAGAAAGGAACAAGAGGCTTCAAATTAATGGTCACCAAAGGCAAGAATTGCTATCATGGCCCAATACTTCTATAACCCAACATTCTAAACTAAGTTTCTTTTTGAAAACATGTTCAACAGGACATCTTATATCCTGTATTGAGTTAAATTATTCCCACAGTTCTGATGCTAAATATCTTCTTCCTGAGTTTTTATTGAAAGGCTAGTAGACTGCAGCCAGCCAAATGATGAAACCTATCTCCATACCAGGGGGAAGCCTAAAACAGAAGGTACGAGCCACACGCAAATGATCAAGCCACATCTCTGGACAGCAGAAGCTCAAAAGCCGTAAAATTGACCAGTAGACACTCTAACAGGAGCAAACCAAGTTTTGTTGGCAACAGGCAGCACAGGGCTGTTACTGTCACAAGCTGATCTGCCACCCCTATGAAAGCCAAAAGGAATCAAACTGCCATGCATCTGGCACTTGCAGGCACGTCTTGGTGCTCCTCCAAGCAGCGTTCCGGCAGAAGGCTGTTCAGCCCTACAGAACACGTGTACGCTCTACGGTGCTCCATATTTTGGCTAGAAGATACAAACGTGTTGAGTGTCTCCTTCCAACGATTAAATCTCAGTTTTAAAGGTGAACAGACAGTACTAAGGGTCAGGATATTTGCCAAAATGAAATCACCAAAATAAGCAACCTTAGTTATTAATTACGTAATGTAGTACAAAGGCCAAGTTTCCTGATGAAGTGACCCGTCCAGCCTTAATAAAAATTACACCAGATGATATTTGCACCTACATGTATTACTCCAGAATCAGAAACTCTTAAGTTATACTCTTAGCATTTTCATACATGACAAGAATAATATGCTTCTATGACCACACACCTACCAAGCATTTCTTGCTTTGTGTATGGAACAAAACTTTTCATTTTAAGTCAACGAGTTCAGAGAAAAGTTATGCACATTATTAAACACTTCAAAGAAAAACATCAAAAAAAGACAATAGCAACATTTTCAAAAGTATCCAACCATTTCAGTTATTTTACTCCATACACCTACAATACCAATGTACAAGACTATAAATAGCAACACAGTTCCAAATTAAGTCAATAATTATTCAGCAATGCTGAAAATAAAATATGTAAGGATATCAGTAAACAAAATTTCCAGATTAAAATAACTTTTTTAAACACCTTTGTCAGGTTTTTTCCACGTAGTCTTTCTCTACAGTTACAAAAAAAGGTATGTTCCTCATACTTGTACAGTAACAACATTGAAGTAGTTTTGTGAAGCTGAGAAATCTGGTGAACGTGTTGCTAGACTTGTTGTGAACTGATAGCTCAGTGTTTTCCCTCCTTACTATAGGACACACCCACTGACTCTTCCCTTTCCAGAGAAACAAAGGATGAATTTGTAAATACAACTATATGAAAAAGGCACAGCATCAAGAATGTCTCATTACAATTGACAGAAAAATGATCTTTATGATGCACACATTTCTTTACTTATATTAAGGGTGGGGCAGGATATTCATTTCAATGAGATATGAAGTATGTAATGTATGATTTCATCACGTTCATTAGAGCATAATACTAGTACTCAAATATCATACTGTATTCCAACACATCAACAACAGAAACAAGTTACTACAGCTCGGTGACAATGTACAACTGGGGCCACCATCCCACTGAAAATTGCACCGAACTGCAGAAAAAAAATGCAAGCTTAAAAAGTTTAAAGAACCAAATCAACGAACAGACGGCAAGGAAGATAAATATACTTGACTCAAAAGAGCTTGAAAGAAAACTGGTTTTCAGCCAATTTTGAGAAATACATCAGCAAAACCAGACTTCCTTCAGATGTGGAGGAAAGCTCCAACACCACCTTTCATCAAAGCTATTCCCCAGTGCAGCATACATTTGATCATGGAGCACCATGAACCTATTTAGACACTCCTTAAATTGCTATTCAGACACTGTTATCAAGCTGGGCAGGGATCCCAGAATATTAAGACACCCTTGACTTTTATTCTACATCCTAAGTAGCCTTCTGCAAGCACAGTTTCGTGAACATGGCCTTAAAGTGTTTCTAGTCACAAGAACAATCACTGAGGATGCAAAAGCTTGCAGAAACAACCCACTTAGGGCACTCTACTTTGATTTACATATAAATGTTGATTTTCAAACCCACATATTTGCACTGTCATAACTGCATAAAATTTAGAGGGCTTTATCCACAGCTTGAGAAAAGAGACTATTTAACATTTGGGGCTCTGTTGTTACTAATATGAGGAAAAAATGGAGCCTTTGCATTCTTCAGTAAATCCAGGTGTTGCAAGTGTCAGTCCCTTCATGAACTGAATGCAATTCCAAGTTAATATGAAACTGGTATTGGAGGATTGCTTACACTTGGTTTCGATCTTATCACATAATATATCAGCTTGCAAGCAGAGGCAGTTGATGAGGCAGAGTTCACACGGAGTTACTCCTGCTTCTTCATTCAGATGCAGCCAAATAGTTGCTGATCCTTTCAGGATGACAGTCTCACCACAGGTGCCTTCCGTGATTTCCATATTAGGGTCACTCCTCAGAAAGCTCTTCTTCGAAACTATCTGAAAGCCAGGCCAGGACAAAAATAGTGCTTTGGGCAATGAATTATGTATCAGTCTTGTTCCCTGATGACAACTTCCCAGGTATCCACTGGATCACATCTGATGGCAACAATAATGCTATGCCGCTTAATCCACACTCATCGATAAGCCCGACTTGTGAGAGCACAGTATTTAAACACCTGGAAGGCAGACAAGGTCAGCAAGAAGCCTACATTTCTTAAGTTTACTATCCTATTTAATTCCTAGTTTAAAGCATTTTTTTAAAAGCAAAGTTCCCTCCTGCTTTCAGAAGAACAGCTGATCTTACATGGACCACCACCACAGTTGCAGAGATGCTTGCAGAAAACCTCCTAGCTGTTACTGCACCACAGCTGAAAATATTTTCCAGGAAAAAAGCTAGTATTAGCTGACTTTCATCCTTCCTATCACACTTGTCTGTAGGGACAGTCAATGTAAAACAGCATGTTTCATTTTGATAATTTTGGGAGGTTGCATTGACAGGTGCCTACTCCAATTATTATTTATCCAGAGTGCATCTGGGGGATTTTTACACAGAGTTCACATCCTGATAAGATCCCAATAGTTATTTTTATATGACATTCCTCAAAGGAACTTTCCCATGCTCCCATTCCTGTCTGCAGCTGCTCAACCAGCCTGTGTGTTGTAGATTTTCAGAGAAGAGCCATCATACAATCATAGAATCGTTTGGGTTGGAAGGCATCGTTAAAGCTCACTTAGTCCAACCCCTGTGCAACAAGCAGGGTCAGCTTGAACTACATCAGGTTGCTCAGAGCCCAATTCAACCTGACCTTGAATGATTCCAGGCATGGAGCATCTACCACCTCTCTGGGCAACCTGTCCTAGAGTTTCAATACTCTCAGTGTAAAAATGTCTTCTATATATGTAGTCTAACTCTAGTTTTAAATTAAAGCCATTACCTCTTGTCCTATCACAACAAGCCCTGCTAAAAAGTCTCTCTCCGTATTTCTTATAAACCCCCTTTAAGTACAGAAAGGCCACAGAAAGGTATCCCCGGAGCCTTATCTTCTACAGACTGAACATCCCCAACTCTCTCTTCTGAACACCTTTATTTCTAACACCGATGCGCTGAGAACAAAAGCAACAGGGAAGTGCCATATCTTCCAGCACTACTACAATGAGGAAAAGTCAAAGCAGATACACAGTAGCATGTCAAAGGTGAGCAAAAAATCAGAAAATTTGACTACTACTCCCCCAAAACGTAACTGCTCTTACTTTAGTAAACCCTTGAAAACTGTAAATGCATAATTTTGGGACTGACAAGAATGTGGTGTGTAACACAGCCTAAAAGCTTAAACCAGAGAGCAGTTTTCAGAAATTTGTTTCATAAACAACATCAGACCGGAGAGTATGATGTGGGGGGAAAAATCATTTCTAGCCATGACAAAACTCCCATCCTAGAGAAAGCACAGAGTCTGCTTAACTTACGACACAAAATAACTCACACTGTTCTGTCAGAAGTATTATCTTTATTCAAAACCAATATTCTCGCCCAAAAACTCAGGCCTACTTTGAGCACTGAGAGGGCTGCTAACAGAAACACCACTCAGCATTGGGAAGTACCTTCTTCTCTAGAGAAAAAAACTTGCAAATGAGTTTTCAGCTCACCTGCTTCCGGTCGTAAATATAGAAAGATAACAGTACTATTCAACCCACCTCTTTTTTCACTGACACATTCACTGCCCAAATCAAAATTCAGAACTGCAGCTAAAGACACTGCTGTCACCTGTTGAGAGCACAGCAAGCTTTTAAGAGCTGTTCTGACACTCAGTATAAGCTATTCTTCCAAGTTTCTTCCAATTTGACCACCTTCTCCTCTTTCACCACCAGATCTGCTGGAAGAGTCCAAAACTGGACAAAGAGCCCTGTATGATCCATCCGTATTGAATACGCTGCATTTGGCTATGCCAGGTCTTTTTAACAACTGTATTGTACACCAGAGCGCTGCAAAGCAAGATGTATCTGCTGACTTGGGTGGCGTTGGTTGCTGGAAACAAGCGTATCTGTCCTCATTCAATTGCTCTCTGCAAGGCAGCCAGAAATATTCCTGCTCACTACCATTCTTTCTGCAAGTTTCAATTATAAGACCTAAGTCCAAAATGAAGCATGAACCACAGACTTTAGCTGCTGTAGCAACTTGCATTAAAATTGGTGTAGGTGTATTTTACCAGCCTATGGACTGAGTGAGACACAGATTTGGATCAGTTATACTCTAAGTCCATCTAAATCCCAGCTACAGTGATTCTGCCCTCCAAACTGCCATTCACTTGCACCAGAACCTTGTCCACATGATCAGCAGCAAGTTGGTTCTGGGAATCAATCCAGCAAAAAACATTTATAGTTTGTTTGCAGAAATTAATAACGAGCATCAGAACCAGTAGGTTACTGCCAAAGAGAAAATGAAGGTGTACTACTAACAGGAAGATTGGACTGCAGCAGTCCCTGCAGTCTGAGGAGCAGACAGCTCTGCTCTTTCCACCACCACTACTACCTGGGTGAGAATCCAAGGGACAGGTGGGTGGTTGGGATGGAAAGCTCTGCAGCAGCTGCAGGAAAAGGGACAAGTGCAGTAACTCAGAGCCTGCGCAGAATTTTCCATGCCTATTTCTGAGACTCTTCTGTTTCTGAAAACCCTCTAGGGATTTCTAACTCAACAGCTATTTCATGACAACCAAACCAAACAAGTAATTAAAATAAAGTTGACTTTGTTTTCCTGGAGTATCTCACAGAAATTGGCTGCTTTGTGTATTCCTCAGCAGCACTGAAGAGATTATCCAAGATTAGTGATGTACTTTTCCGCCTTACCTAGTTGTCACAAGAGAAAATATTAATAGCCCAGGGCAGTATACAGAATCAATCCTAAAAATGATCCTGTGATCAATCTTTAAGAAATTAGTAACTTACAATTCTTTCTGCTTCCAAAGCAACGAAGAAATTTCATTGAACTAAAACTCCAGTAAGTGTTTCACAGTCTGCCACAAAAGAGCACTCATGTTTTGTACAGGAGAACATGACAGAGAGAGAAATAGAAGGTGAGCCCAGTGATTCAGAACAGTATAGATCAACAGGATCAGAAATGCTAATCTCAAAACCTGTGCTGAGTAGATGGGGAAACTACTGCAGATAAATCAGATTTATGCTTTGGTCTGCAAATGTTACAGATAAAATAGTGGATGCCTTCCCACTGGAGTCGATTAGCTGAGATTTCATTTTAAGAACTCAAAACCCCTACATTTCTTTCTCAAATGACTATTGGTACATGCATAATGTTATATAAGCTCCTTTGGTGGAGCCACTTGAAACACAAAATTACTTTTGACTCACTTGTCTTAGGTAAATTCACAGCCAAGTGCCTCCTCCGAAAAAAAAACTGCAAAAAAATTAAAGGCACAGGATATCAATGTATGTGTAGCAGATGAAAGCTAGAAAATCTGCAGGAGGGTGGAAGAGTGGTACCATTCCCTTCCATACAGAGTATACTAGCAGGAAATGTACTATCACTACATTTAAGATCAGGCACCTTAACCAGTAACTAAAGAAAAAGAAAGAAAAAAACCCCAAACAACACACATAGACTTAAAACCACAACACTCATATCAGTACTAAGACAGGCTTCAAAAGGGTAACAACAATTCTCAGTTGCACAAGACGCTGCATTTGTGGGGTCACAAAACAGGTTTGGGCAATTCCTTATCTGGCAGAAACTCACTGCTGTACCAAATGCAGGATGGTCACTCAGGTAAGTTTAAAATAAATCTTTAGTTGTTTATAACTCCTACAATGCAAGAAATGTTAGGTGAGCTGAGATTAACCTTTTCTCACTATAACATAAAGATCCTCGATTTAAAATTTATCTTAGAGAATTGAGACAAATTTGAGTGACATTTTTCTTTTTTAAAGCAGCATTAGTATCTTTTAAAGTCATGTTTTAAGACCATAGGTCTTTTGCCATACCTCTGATTGCAGTGCATAGTACAGAGAAATATTTCACCAAAATACATAAATAAAGTCTTAGAGATGTATTTTAATCCATATATCTGTTCATCGGATACTTCTACCAAATCCCTCTTCGCAGCAACAGCACCAAAGGGATTTTCACATTTTTCTCTCACGCACTGTGGGGAAAATTCATCAAACAGATCCACGTTAATTAGATTTTAAAAGAGTCTAAGAAAATATTACTATTATTAATACCAGTACAGGGGAAAAAAAAAATAATCCAAATGAGCCAGGTGTCTGAATACTCTCCATTAAATAATAAAAAAAACTCAATAAATGAATAAATAAACTAAAGGCAAATGTACCCACATTGGTCCATTCTCCCTGTCTCAAAACCAGAAATCAAGACTCTGGTAAGATCAAGGCACCCAAATTATCATTTTTTAAAACTATAGGCTAACAAGGTTAACATTTTTCTCAAGCTGACATAGGCTCTTCTCTACTGTAAAACTGAAACCAAAAAAGAGCAAAGCATTCTCCACACACTCTGTCAGAAATACTGACTTAATCAAGTAATTGGCATTTAAGAGATTACAAATTGGAGCTAAAAATTCACTACTGCCATCACAGTGAAAATGTAAGTGACTTGAGGTCAACTGAAGAAGGAACTTACATTTATTTCACTACTTTGAGATTATTGCAGACATTTGGTAACATGACGTGAAAGATTACTGCAATGCAGTTTTTGACGGATAGTATTTCCTGTCGAGACAGAACAGAAAGAACCGCAGAGCTTCGAGATTGTAATCATTTAGTACATTTCTACGCACAAAGTACTTCTTTAAGCAAAATATTTCACCCCTGCAGCTGCTATCTCTTACATGTACTGTCATCCTTCATCCTCCCACAACTGGAAAGGAAGGAAGAAATGACAAGGCAAAGTTTTCAATCTGAAAACATGGAAGTTTTATACAATATAGCAGGAATAGATAAACGAATCCCATGTGCATTATGAGTTTGTGCAATTATAACAATAATAAGATATTGCAAGTGTCTTCCTTTCTCAATTTGGCATTAAAGACATGCAGGCATTTGCAAAACTGTGTTATAAAACAAGCAAGAATTTATATGAGCTTTTTCTAACAGATGTCTCCCAACAGGGGTCAATGCCAGGTTGTTCCTTCCCAGCCCAGATTTGCAATCTGTTCTTATCTGACTTAGTATCTTATTGTTCTGTTGTTCAAAAGAATTATATATATTTTAAACACCAAGAAGCAAGACTGGGTAAGACAAAGCCTTTGTATGAATTTCTAAAGCTCTGGTGTCTTTGATCCAAGTTTATCTGGACAGGCTTCATCTCCAAAACAGAAATTTGAGTAAAGTAAGGCACAACTGATAAATGCTCTCCAAGATAGGGTGGATATGCCTAAGAGGCTGAGACAAAATTTACAAGGAAACAAGAGATGTAACAACTCTCATATACATGGCAGGCTTTCTGGGGTTTCTTTGTGCCAAGAAGCGTTTGAGATTTCATTAAAAATAATAATCTAACAGAGGGAGCACCAGACAACACTGGAAGGTGATTTTAAGAACTGACAGTAGGTAAGCATGAGAAAGACTTTTAATAAAATCCTTCATCCTGGCAGAAAACTAACGAGGACAAAATCAAGGCAAACTTTTGTCACCCTAAGTTAAATCTTATGAATTTTCTCAAACCAAAATAGAGAGATACATTCTAGACAGATGAAGATATGAGCAGTCTCTACATTCCCATACAGGGAGCTTGTTCTACAGCTGTACCAAGTATGCTTCATAAGAAGAAACACTCACATGTTCCCTTTCACCAACAGATTACAACACTCATACAGTCTTGGAAGTATCTCCAGAAACAGTAACACCAATCTAATTTTGAACAGAGTGAAAACCACAGACAGACAAAATTTTGAAAATTAAGGCTCACTAAAAAAGAAATTAGGATTTTAGGTCCTTCTTGTGCATGGCACTGTCTCAGCAGGTGTTTTTGGCACTCATGCAGCACTTAGGAAAGTCAGGTCCTCAAAACACTGCAGTTTGAAGGAAGAAACAAGTACTTAGCAAGCAAACAGAACTCTTGTTCTTGTATTTCGAATTTGCTTTTTTGTAATTCTGAGCAGACTTGTAACTTATCAGACATAAGGACTAGATTCAAAAGGCTCCTTCATATCTAATGCTTCCTTAGTCAAATCTGTTCAGCCCACTGAACTTACATTTTTTGATCATTTTTTATATCTTTTTTCTCACTCATATCTATTCTAGTTCTTCTATAAAATCATGGCTAGGCTTCTATAAAATATGTATATGCATATTCACATTTATAAGAATTGCATATACATATAAAAAATGCTTCTCTTATATACTTTTCCCTTTTACATCAAATTGAAAAAGGCAGTCCTTAAAGAATGAAGACCTGTCATGACAAACCTAATGGTTACTAGTTACCAGAAATTCTTACTCTGAACCACTAAACCACTTCACATGCTGGGACCTCTTCACTAGGAGGTGTGCCATAAAACGTGATTAAGTATCTAATGCACTCCTTTGTATTCATGGGGTTGATCCATTTGCGGTGACATACCTTTTGGTCACTGGCTGCTGGCAACTGCTCATTTCAGGATCACAGCAGAGCACCGTGTCTCACCTAATGCCCACCATGCATCCCCCAAGCGCTGTGTGACTGCCAACTTCAACTTTGGGTCCATATTTGGTTTTAAATTAAGACGAACACCAGTGTAAACAATGATTTCATATCAAAGAATGACAGAATCAATTAGTTTGGAAAAGACCCCTGAGATCTTCCAGGCCAACCTCTGACTGAACACCACCATGTCAACAAAGTGCCACATCCAGTCTTTTCTTAAACACCTCCAGGGACAGTGATTTCACCAACTCCCTGGGTAGTACATTCCACTGCCTGATCACCCTTTCTGTGAAGAAATTCCTCCAAACATCCAAACTAAACCTCCCTTGGCGCCTTCTCTCACCCTCTCACTCACTGCCTGCGAGACCAACCCCCACCTGGCTACACCCTCCTTTCAGGTAGTTGTACAGAGTGCTAAGGTCACTCCGGAGCCTCCTCTCTGCCAGGCTAAACAACCTCAACTCCCTCAGCCGCTCCTCATAGGGCCTGTGCTCCAGACCCTTCCCCAACTCTGCTGCCCTTCCCTGGACTTGCTCCAGCGCCTCAATGCCCCTCCTGAACCGAGGGGCCCAGAACTGGACACAGCACTCGAGGTGCGGCCTCACCAGTGCTGAGCACAGGGGGACAGTCACTGCCCTGGTCCTGCTGGCCACACTGTTCCTGACACAGGCCAGGATGCCCTTGGCCTTCTTGGCCACCCGGGCACACGGCTGGCTCATTTTCACGCGATGGCATGTCCGTGCTCCGGAAGGAAGGGCGGACAGTGGGGTCAACGAGGTGGGCCGGGCTGGGGGGCTCCAGCGCACGGCCCCGGGCAGGGCTGGCCCGACCCCACGCGGGGCTGCGGCCCGGCGGCCCAGGGCCCCATTTCGGGGGCGGGGGGGCAGCACACGCCGCACGGCTTTAAAGCGAGGCCTCGGCAAGAGAAGGAGACGGGGCTGAGCCCCGCCGAGGCGCCGGCGATGGTGGCCGGCGGGCCCCTCCCTGCGAAGCCGGAGCCGAAGCCGCGGCCCCCGGGTGAACGCTGCGGCCCGGCGGAGGGGCGCCGGGGGAGCGCTCCCCGAGCGGGGATTCCCTCGGCGGAGGAGGAGATGAAGGAGGAGGAGGCTGCGGTGGGCAGAGCAAACACGCACCTTCCCCGCGCAGATCGGGCGGCGGCGCCGGCACAGCCCTGTCTTCCCGCCGGCGGCGGACGGGGGAGGAGGAGCCGCGGGGGCGGGGGCGGGCCCGGCCCGGTGCCCGCCGTGCCCGCCCGTGGCGCCTCGCAGCCCGCCCCGAGGCCAGGCGGGCCCGGCCCGGGCAATGTCCGGACCCGGGAGGCATCAAAACTCTCATCCGTCGTCACCAGCCCTGGCAGGGAGGTGAGAGCCTCGGTGCTGTGAAGCTGGTGAGGCACTGGAATAGGCTGCCCATTGGGCTCTGACCAGTGTGGTCTGGTCGAAGGTGTCCCAGCCTGTGGCAGGGCGGATTGGATCGAGATGGTCTTTCAGGTCCCTTCCAACCCAAACCATTCTATGATTCTGTGATAACCACAATGACTGCGGTTTTACAGGGTAGGTGTGATAGTGGTGCAAGGGCACATGGACAGTGGATGAAGCATGCAGAACCTTTCCTGCTGGCAGTGTTCTGCTGGGTACTTCAAAGCATGACTATTCTTGTGTAGTTCATTGATGGTTTCCAGCTGTCTGACAGCCTTTGCTGCCTTCACGCTGTTGGGAACCGAGGTAGGGCCACCACTCCTTAGATGGTGGCCGCCTGCACAAGTAACATTGCACTCACTTAAATCAAGGTGTGTTTATAAAAACACTTAGGTAAATGAGTGCAATTCCTTCTGTAGATAAGATCTTAAATTACAAACATGGGTCTTAATCTGCAAACACTTGAATTAAAGCTCTCGTTTGATTCTGTTAAAGTCAATGGGACTACCCAGGTGCTTAGAGGTAAGTGTTTTTAGGATCAAAGCCCTTGGTGCATTTCCAAAAAGCTACTCCAGCAGGAAGACAGTGAAAAATTTCCCTCTAATATTCAACACCATATTCCAATATTCATGAACTTTCTGCCTCAGTGAAATGACTGTTATACTAATGAGCTTTATGGGTGTGTACCTTGAGGAGGGATTTGAAACACATTATTATAAGATAATGGCTGTTCCTGCCAACCTGACTCCAACACCCGTTTATTTGAGGTGACTCATTTGTGTTTTTTCACTTGTATTTTTCAGGGCAGAATCTGAATGATACATTTTTGCAGATGAGACTGTGTCCCCTAGGATACTGATCAGGGAGCATGTTGATGGGATGCAACAATATGTTTCTCCAAGTGCCACAGTCCTTGAGAGTCCTGTTCCATTGAGGGTAATAAAGCAAATGTTTCAATAAAAATATTACACAAGTAAAAGTCTGTCTGAGATCTGCCTATCTAGCCACCTCTTTCCTGCATGTTCTACATAGTCTTTACTGTAAGCTGTAAGAGTTCCTCTAAGACTGTATCTCTGGAAAGAGATACACACAGTCATAAATGCAAGAAAATATTCTATCCTCAAAGGTTGGCTGTTGTACCCACAACACCTTGACCTTAAATACCAAAATACGGCCTTCCTTTTTACTTCCAGTGAGAGAGAACATAGGACAGGTCTGCATCAACAAGCTCACGTAAAACTGTACTGGCAATATTTGAATTTAAGATTTTGTTTGATTCCTGGGACTGATTTCATTTGCTTCCTTTATAATTATATCACTTCCCTCAACTGCTTTCCCATTATTTTTTCCCTTTGTTAATCCTTCCACAGCCAAGAAGTCAAAAGGATGAGTGATAATAGGCCATCTTTTTTCTCCATCAAATAGTCAGAAAGATGGAGATATGTTGGTGTAGCTGTCATTAATCCCAGGTCAGAGACCACACTGCTCCTGTCTCCTGTTGTCCTTGCCAGAAGAGCAATAAGAGCATATAAAGAAGCATAACAACAAAACCTAGAGCTCCACCTCTCAAGCCTCTTCAGCCAGAAGTACGCACACATCTGTTTACAGATTTGAAATACATCAATACCCACATAGCCTTGGGAAAGGTATTTCCATTACACCCATCTCTTACATGCTTTTCTCCTATTTTGCATTATTCACTAAATTCTTCGTTTTGTTTTCCTTTACTTTGCAGCTTCAGGACTTTTGGATTGCTTTTTTTTTTTTTTTCTTCCTCAGGACTGTAATTGTAAATCAGGGAGAGGCTGGAGCTGAGGAGACCTGTGCTCAGTTTCCCAAACTTTATAAGCTACTATGCTGGGCAAAATCCTAGCCCCACCATCCAGAAATCACCAGTGTCATCCATCTTGCATGCTCCTGAACTCATAAAGACTGTCAGGTGCTTGAAAGTCCCTGTATGGATGCATCTTTACAAGATTGCTGTGATTATACTGCTAGTAACAGTGTCAGAGTCAAGAACATAATATTCAAGAAAGGGATTGGATATATATGAATTTCAGAAATAATCAGAATTATCTGACTGTAATTTGGTGCTTCAAGGAATAAGCTGGTATCTAACTTGTGGAAAGGGGAATTCAATGTAAAGTGAGGAATTCTTACTACTGGATTTTTTTTCACTTTCTATTATATAGCATATGAAGCAACTGGTGGAGTGTGCTGCTAGGCACAGAATAGCGCCTGAATGGATCCTGAATCTCTTCTAATAGGACAGTTGCTTTGTACCATGCTTCTCCCTGCACAGGATGGGGTGATGGATGATGCTACTTCACTGTGCTTTGTTTTTCCACACAAGCAGTTTAAACTGCATGATTTTTGGAGCAAGGACTGCTTTGGTGGGGCTCCAGACTTTGTTAAGTCTCTGAAATGTGACTTTATTAAAATAATAATAAGAAATCACAAGCATATTCACATACTAATTATTATGCAAGGTGGGGAGGGGGAGGGAAGAAAGTACAAGATTCCTTTGAAAAGCTGCCAGCACAGTTCCAAATACCAGAGGTGTTTGAAGTGGGAGCACACTGTTCCAGACTGAAGGAATTACCAATATACCAGTTACTCTTGCTTAGGAGTATGCTCTCAGTTTTTATTTATGACATTTATTTACTTTGGCATTGCATTTTTTATTTTTTGTCTCACTGTCCCAGAAGCTTCATCTAGGTCAACATTGGATTTTAGTACTGCTAGAAGATGTTTTCTTCATATAAAGTTTTTCTTTGTTGCTTTGCACTGTAGGCAGGTAAATATGGATTGCTAATTAATGCAAACTTATGCTCTTATTTCCTCTTGTTTTCTAGTTAAAAGAGCTGAAAACAAATAGTCCTAAGTTTCAAAGGATCAGTGCTCTTCAGTTCCTTCTAGGAAGAAGCATTTAAGCTTGACCCTGACTTAAATGTCTCCATTGAGGCAGCCTAGCAACAAATAAATGTATCCTAATAGTGCAAAGAATGGGGGAAAAATAGGGACATTGTGGAAAAAAAACAGCAAGCAACTCAAATCAAGTATTTTTTACACAGTTGCATTTGCTTTTCTGCTGCTATGTCAGAGACTCATTTTTTTTTCGGGTATCACGAGCAGATCATCAGCTGAGAGCAGAGCATCTGCCAGCAATGGGTTGAGAGGATGTCCTTGCTTGAGACGTTGTAACTTGGGCCTATCGAGTGCAACGCAGGTTTACTGTCAGAACCCAGCATTAGTTGCCTCAAGTTTCTATACCTTCTGATACTAAGCTGATGCAAGCCAAAAAACCAAATCCTCTCCTGCCAAAGGGAAATCTCGTCTCTGAACAAGACCTGCCAACATAGAGCTGGTGCAAAATGCCACCGTACACGCGCTCCAAGAACACGGCGACATCGGCAACTGTGAGCCCTGGGTCCCTGCCCTGTGAGCAGCAGCCCTTCTGCTGTTACAGCCTCTTGCAGCGAGGGCATGCAGCATCTCAAGAATGCAGTGATGAACACACAGGCTCCGGGGACATAAAAATGTCAGCAACTCGTGTCCCCACAAAAGTTCTGGCAGCAAAACTTGCTAGTAAAAGACATAATCTACCAGAGTAATTTCTCCTGCAGACTACTACAAATTTTCTTACGGGGAAATGGCCTGGGTTTTTGTAAGAATTGGTGGAACATGTCCCCACTTTTATCTCCTTATAAACTGTGTGACTTGTGCTGCCGTGGGTGGAGAACAGAGCATGGGCACCTGATGTGAAACCAGAGGTGCAAGGAGCACTCTCTGTGCATTCCTACGAATCTCCAGCAGGTAGCAATTGGTCCGGCGATATACACAGGTCTGCCTCCACTCCTGTGTTTGCAAAGCAAAGGTATTTGAATGTCTGACATCAATTATCACATATTTGCATTAAAAATACATTAAATAGCTTTCCTTATGATGAAGTAATTAAATTACAGATAGTTTCTCTCAGCAACTCTCTCCACTAGAGCTAGGTACTTGTGTTCTTCTCAATGTTTTTGTGAGGATGAAATCCAGGTTTAACTTACTCAAAATCCAAATTTGACTTATTAAACCCATATTTGTCCCAAACAAGCTTAAATCCATGGATACTTTTTAAAATGCTGATAAAATACATCTTTTATTTCTAGACTTAGAGTAAAGGGAATCCTCTATCCTGCTGTGTACCAATGCAGCCCTTTTTTTACTAACACATCTACTGTAATGGTGACTTCCTAGTTCAAAGGACATCCACTGCATCCCGGTAACCTGCATGAAAACACAGTTACTCCCTGGCCCAAACTGGACTGAGTTGAACTGTATTGAATAGTCCCCCATCCCCATTCCTGGAAGTGTTCAAGGCCAGGTTGGATGGGACTTCCAGCAACCTGGTCTAGTGAAAGGTGTCTCTCCCACTGAAGGAGAGGTGGAACTGGATGATCTTTAAGGTCACTTCCAATCAACCTAAGACACCCTATGATTCTTAATTCTGTGAATGCATTACAGACTGTGTTCATACAGGATGAGACAATAAAATCTCCATCTAACAGAGGCAGGTAGGAGGCTGAGCAGGAGTGTGACTTCTCTTGGTAACAATGCTTCAGCCAGTGAGTTTATTGGGAAGGGGAGTGTTCTTGGAGTGGCAGATACTAGACTAATGAACAGAAACCGAGTGCTAAAATAGCTTGTTATCATCTGAACAGGCCTAAAAGTTAGAGGTGTGTTATTTTGTGATAGGTTTTGAATGCAGACACAAGTTTCCACTCAGTGGAATGTAGATTCATGCTTTGAGACCCAGCTTCACCAATACCTCATTCCAGATTTAACTATGAGATTCTGAACAGGCTGCTCTAGCCAAGAGAAAATAATGTAGCAGTCGTCATTTAAACTTCAGGAAAACTGTGATTCTGCAAGAGAGTCAATGTGTTACTACCAAAACTTACTAAAGTTTTGGAGTCCTGATCCTCTATGGTATATATTTAGAAGATGGCATGATTCTTACTCAAATTTGCAAAGTCTGTCTGATCACAATTGGAAAGTTTTGATAAACATGCTGAAAAGTGAACGGTTGATATACTGAGAGCTTATATAAAAGAATATATTGCTTCTTTAAGGACAGGTACAGCATTTCTTAGAAGAGCCAAAGCTGAACAAGTCTGTGGAGTTTCAGAATCTGCATTAAAAGTCCCATCAGGAAAGGCTGAAGTAAAATTCTGCACAGCTTTTAGTGCTGAATGTGTGTTATAAAAAGCACAGACTGGAAGGGAAAAATTGATGATTTCTACTGCCAGAGTTGTTACAAAAATCAAACCATGAATTGGGAGAAGTCACATGGCTGAGCACCTGTAGCCAATTTTTGAGATGATAAAAGAAAACTTTAGACTCTTTGACAGCTCTTCTGTGGGTATATTTTTTTTTTTACTTTTCAGGCTTTTTTTTTTTTTTTTATAAAACCACTTAGAAGCTGGAAAAATGGAAACTTAGTACTCTTCCAACTTATGGGAAAAAAAAGAACAAAGATTGAGACTTGCTGCTTCTAAAGTCTTAACAGCCATTGTGATTGGAATTACTCCATCCAATAACTAGCAGAAATGCTTTTGAGTAATAAATAAGTTACAATAATTACATATGCTTTAAAGTCAAAATGGTTTTGTTAATCTTTGTTCTGATTGGCCTAATATATTTTGGTTTATAAGAAGTGTTAATTTTATGCATTCATAATGAGTTCTCAATTTGCGTTGAAAAGCAAGTTGAAACGAATAAAACTTATAAACTGAATCAGCTGGTAAATACATATTTATTTACCATTTTAACATAACAGAATGGGAAAACTAACATAAAAAATGGAAGCTTTGTAATGGCATAAACATGAAAATAGTCTGTACTCCTGCAGAAAAAAAAAAGTACAAAATTTACTGTAAAGAGGAAGTAAATTGCTAGTTAACAAGTCATCTTGTTTACCAACCAATGAAAAGTTTCTTTAGGAAAATATCTGAGCACATGCAAAACAAGGTGAAAGCTGCTGATGTAAAGACAGGTTTCTCGCTGCTGCTTTGATTGTAGTCAGTAATTTAGGCTGACTGTGATTCTCAGGGGAGGTTTTCCCATGGGATGGAGCCCAAATGACGAAGATTCACTAGAACTGTTCCTGAAGCTTCGGCTCAGCAGCATGAAAGTGGCACAGCTGCCAGCCTGGCAGTGAGGCACCAGGTCAAGGCAGGGTCCTTCATTCAAGCCTTTTTGGTTTGAGCAAGAGTTAAGACATTCCCTTCACCATCTGAGACTTTCCCCAAGTCAGCATGAACTCAGCTGGCACGGAGGGCTTGTCCAGAAGGAAGCACATGCTCTGCTTCTCTTCCTTTCAGAAGAGACTCTTCTGTTAGCTCTGTGGTATTGAAATTACAGGGATGAGTGATGAAAACTGAACTTTGGGCTGTTTTACATTCCTTCAGTACCATTTAGTGTGATGGTTGTTGACTTCTCCCTGCCACTATATTTAGAACGGGGAGTAGGAAGAAGATGAGCGTTAGTATTATGGGTTATGACACAAAAACATCAAAAAGAAAGTCTGTTCTCATTTCTCTTTGGTATCCTCTGGGGAGCTGCAGTATTTAGAGAAAGCTCCTGTTCCACTGCAGGAGCTCAGGAAAATGGGCACCAAACTTTGTTTACACTCTAGGACTACATATGACCATACAAGGTGGGTGGGTAACTAGGACACTGAACTTTTTCCTCTACTGAGCTTAGTTTCCCACCACTAGATAAGCTTCAAGTAGGTTGTCTGGTGGAGTTATTGTTCTTTATACGTCAGCACTTGGATTAAAAATAGAAAAATATCAGAAGCTTCCTCTGCATTCAGCAAATCAACAAAAAATCCATGGGAAAAAAAAATTAGAAGAAATCTAAATGAATTAAATCCACCCCCTACAGAGAACTTGGGCTCTGTTTATTTTCAACAAACTATTACAGGTTTTGCAATATTTTTCTAGAAGTTTTTCACAAGCATTCCTACTTCCTCTCACTCCAGGCCAGGGCTGAACTACCATGCTGGAGGAATTCTTTGGACCTGATCTTCAGCTATGCGAGACAGAAGCCCTCAGCCCCAGCCCAACTACAGAATTTCATGGATCTATTACATCTACAGATTTTAAGCTGCAATGTGAATTAAAACCCTCAAGACCTCTTCAGGCTACACCATAAAAACATTTGATATTAAAGGAGTTACAGGTAGTGAAAGCACGACCTCTTCCAAAAGGAAAAAATAATGGAAAAGAAGTGAAAAGTTGCTTCAATAGGCAACAGCACATCCTGACTGCAAAGCCCCTGCTGCACATCTTAGCCCCTTCTTCCCACCTCCCGTGGACAAAAGACAACCCAGGCCCTTCCAAGTGCAATGCAGAACCCTGATTATTGCCTTCTGCTGCCCTCCCAGCGCCTCATTTGGGCAGCATGAGATGTGCAGGGTCAACCCTGCAGGTCCTGCATCTATTTTGCTGCAGCAAAAAATCCAGGGATGAGCAGGCAGCAGAAGCTATGACCAGCAACATCTGCAAGAAGTAGCACAGATCTCTGATGTGCTGGGAAGCTGTGTGCAACTAAGAGTGTCTCTCAGGGTAGGACACCAACACCTGCTCACTTTCCTGATCCCAGATTGTCTCTGTTAAGATTAAATTTGCAAAGGCAACAACTCAAAGAAAACAAAATGCCTTGTAACTTTTAGTGGAAAACATGGGCTGTCAGGACAATTTCTCTTCCTACCTTCTTTCCACTCACCCCAAATTAATGTCTGTAGCTCTATATGAGCCCCGTCCCTTCCCCCCCCCCATCCCCATTGGAAACTATGCTCAGATACTGCAAATACACAGAGGGATTTTCAGATTTCCACCCACGCAAGCAGCTACTCAGCACATCCGATGCACATGTGAAACTGGATCACAAGGGTCAGGGCAGGAGCCCACATTTCCATTTCTAGCTCTATGGAGCTTAAGTTTTATCATTTGTTTGTTTTCAAAGCAAAAAACATACAACTTACTTTACTTCACAGAGGAAGAAATCTCAGCAAGGTATCTTTTTTCCATTGGCAGGGATGGGTTACAGTTCCCCCACTCCCACCCACGCAGCTGAACCCAGTGCCTGGTCAGCCCAAGAGTTGTGAGGAAATGAAATGCACATGTCAGCATCCCCCTCTCCTGCTCCAGCTCCTTAGCAAAACTGCTCTGCTCCAGCCAGGAACGATCCCAAGACCAGAAGACATACCAGGGAGTGGTATCCGAGCTGTATCTTTTCTCAGATGAACTGTACAGCAAAGTCATGTTTTCTCAGCCTGATGAAAGTTTTGGAAACGCAATACTCTGAAGGTCCACAGCACAGAGTTTTGACACCAAGGTTCAGAGCTCTGGGATACACAGACAGAAGCTTAAATGTAATAAAATTAATATTTATGCTCATTAAAAGTGGACAATAAACGTTTCCTTAAAGGAAATGACGTCAGTCTGATTAAGCAAGTGCTAAGTAACAAATATAACTGATTGAAGTCTAAAAAAACTTGTTATATTATTTCCATCTATAAGAATAATGGTTTCCCTAGAGAGCTTTACCCCTTGGATTCCCTTTCCCTTCTCATTTGCTTACTTGAGCAAAGTACATAATATTCAGCATAATATTCTTATCTCCCTCACTCCAATAGTTTTTATTTAACAGTTATCTGGATGCTTCTTTCCTTACAAAAGTTTCCTGTATTCCACATGTTGCTTAAAAATAGCATCTGTCATTTAAAACTGCAATCCACCATCACTTCCACACACAGCTCCAAGGGGAAAAAAAAAAGAGCAACAAGTAGTCAAAGTTATAAATATGCTACTCTTTTGTTAGAGGATACAAGAGGAAAGTTTTTATATTAATTTATCCTATTTCAAAATTAAGACAAAACTAACTACAGAGCCTGTAAACATGAGCTACAATTCACTCGTAAAGCTGGCAAGCAGAGGAACCAGGAACTCGATTTCTGAAGTTATTTTGCCACGAATAAAGCCAAGGCAAAAGCCTTCTTTCAACATCAGCTTTATATTACTTGCATTTGGCTTCATTTGCTAAGAATCTAAGAGGAAGTAACCATTTATAACCCAGGGTAAATCAAAGCAAAGTGGCATTTTGATAAATACTAGAGCCTATCAATCACAAGGAGACGCCGTATCAGGTTGCTGAGGAATTCCAGAGCGGCTGCGGTGGCTCCAGCACAGCAGAGCCAAGGGTCTCTAGGAGAAGCCATCCCAGCGGTACAGAAGCCATTGCTAGCTGCGGGCAGGCGGCGCAGCACCCACAGCCTGGCACTGAGGCTCCCAGCTGCCCAGCAACATCCAGGAGAAGCCAGAGTATTGCTCGAAACACATCCAGGAAGGGGAGAACAAAAGGGAAGGAAAAGCAAAGACCAACTTGTGCTAGGAAGCCTCAGCATAAGAGACGCACAGTCAGCTGCTGATTTCTTCTGAACAGCGTTGCTGGAAGCCGAGTGTCTGCATCAGCCTGGTTTTCAGACTGATGAAAACTGAACTGATGTTTATAACCACGACTCTGTTAGAATTTTTCCCTAATAGTATGGTTTGGCACTGAAAACAGAAAGGCAAAGATATCACGAGATGATAAATTCTACTAACACACCTACTGCATGTTAAAAAGGTTTTAGGTTTTTGTTAGAGAGGGTGGGAGGACTGGAATACTTTAGGTTCATCTGCAAAGCTGAAGCATTAATTCTTCTGCATATAACAGAGTGGATAATGGATGTGTAGGGGAAAAAAGGTGAATGGTGAAATAAAGCTGAAACTTTACCACTGCTTCTGTTTGTAAACAGATGCAGAAGGAACCAGACAAGCATAATATTTGGTAGCCTGCTTAATTACAACAGATGCCTGTGTAGGATACAGTGGCCTGTACAGTAGGTATAGAGGCAGAGTCTAACATATATAAATAAGATCAAAACAGCTACTTAATATCAATTTGCTTATGAAGGAGGAGTCAGTTTATCTTGTGTTTAATATTTATAGCTATATCTGCAGCAATATTAATTGCACCCTTAAAGGAAATTCAGATCTACTACCTTAAGCAAAGTGGGCTTCAAAAAACTGGATGTCAGACTATACAAATAAAGTATTAGTTTAGGCATGGTAGACTTTATTTTGGCACTTTAACAAATGCTTTATTTTACAGCAGTGGCACAGCATTTGCCAGAAATCCTCTTTTCTTGGCACAGTTATTTCAAGCAGTTATTTTACTAATTGAAGTTCACTAAATATTGCACAATAAGATATACCTGTTAAGTTCTTACCCTGTTTTTCACTTGCTGAAGTTGTATGGCTTTGAAAACCTTGCCAGTTAAGTAAAAAGCAATATATTAAATATTTGCGCACAGGATAGCATTTGTTTGTTCCTAAATGACCACTGAACTTGGGACAGCAACAAATACAAATTACGCAACTCTTATCTGAAGAGCTACCAGATCTTATTTACAATACATTGCCATTTCTGAGATGTACTTCAGCTTGACATCCTGAACACCTATATTTTGAAAATCTCAAAAATAAAAAATTAGGAGGTCAACAGAGCAGAAGACGAAGCCATTTGTCTGTTACAAAGCATAGTATAAGGAGGCAGACTATCGTCTTCTCCACATGTCCCTCTATCCAACACTTTTCTAAGGTCTAAGCAAAAGAACCTTTTCTCTTCTATTCAGAATATTTCTTTCTTCTCTTATGAAGACATTCCACTTGTCTCAACTCTTCTACTGGAGTCCAAGCAGAATAAACCAAAATTCTCCAAAGGGCCAGGGAAAAAACAAACCCAAACAACAAATCAAAAACCAATACACACGGTAAATGAGCCAGGGTATTCCTTTGAATTTTACAGTAGGGAAAACAACACTTGCAGGAAGAACAGGTCTGCGTCAATACTGCCATGAAATATAATGCAAAAGTCAAATGATTCATAACTCATGCACCAGATGCAAGAACTGAACATTCTTGTTTTTCTCTTCTCACTTCAGCAATAAATCTGGTGTGAGGATCAGTCTGATCAACAGCCTTTCTTTTTTTGGTCTAGATTTTTAAGATCTACTAGATGTATTCTGTGACATTAGAACATAAGCAAGTAGACATAAAAGGAAAAACATACAAAAGTATATCACAATGGAATTCTCAGTATTAGGCCACATGATTTATTCAGTAGTGTTTATGTTCCCAAATTACAATTATGTCTATCCATGTAAGACTACAAAAGTTACCATTAGAATTGTCTGTGCTTATAAAATACCAACATTTTCTTTTACTGTTATATACTCATTAACACCAGTCTGCGACGAGTCACATATAATCATAGGCACTTCAAAGGCTTTAAAAGACGTTTACAACTTAAATGCATTTTTAAAGAACAAAAATTTAAACCTCTACTTGTACCTTCAAATTGCAAATAATTAACAAATACAGTGGCCATAGAAATCTGCAGCAACTTCTCAAAATACTGTTAGAGTCTTTGGGTTTGCTTAGGTTCGTCAGTAGCTTACTCCAAATCTTCCTTACAGGAGATTTGTTTAGTAAGAATACGACTATACAGTTTGTAGTAATAATCCAATTTTACACATTAATTTGCTGTTACAAATCTCACTGAAGCTACAGGTAAGCTGAGAAACAATGCAAAGTGTAAAATTGATAATCTGACACTTAAATTTATACAAAGTGGAGGTTAAAGTTTACATAGCTGAAAAATTACATTTACACTAAAAGTTACTGTTATCTGAATTATCTGAAGACAAATTGCACCATGACAACTACAAAAAGGCATTTTTTGGAAACAGATAAATTAATGAAATAAAAACTAACTTGTAAGATCAGTCTGAGACATGCTGACAAAAATTAAACAACTTTCATTGAACCATAGGATAAAACAATAATTTCCATTATTTTATATTTATGCATAAAGTTTTAAAAATCATTCAGTGAACATCAATGGTTTTATAAAATAATGCTTTGCCACTGTTATTCACAGAACACTGCAAATGTTAAGTTTTAATTTTACATTTTTAAAGGAATACATGAAAAGTTTTAAATACAATGGGGTTTTATCATAAAGGTGCCGTAATGGCTCTTTAATGAAAAAAAAAAAATCTTCATTATTCTATGCAAAAGCTTTATTTAAAAAAGTTCAGTGATCTCATAAATAGAGACACTAAATTGGAATTTTATGCATAAAACTCCTTAGTAGGTGCCTTTTGATAGGCAGCACAGGATGGTTTACGTTCACCAAGGTCGTAACTGCCTTCATCCTTCTTTCTCATGCGATATACCAGCAGCAGGATAAGGAAGATTGCGAAAAGAAAACCGATAACTCCGCCAGCAATAACAGCTGTAATCAAAGAAACAGAGATTCACAATATGCCAGAAAAACAAGTTAAGCACCATGCTTCTTTTTCACCTCACACAATGAGTTTGCTATTATTTTCAATTTGCAGAAAAGGGCTCCCATTATGCAACTCTCTTCATTATTAGTGTCCTGAAATATATTGTCAGAAAGCTTGTTTGTGTTTATGAAGGCAATGATTTAAAAGGACATTCCAGCTGCAAGTCAGTGTTCCAACAACCCACAGTTCTAAAAAAGTTATTAGAATTTTTTCAAAACCTCAGTTAAGAAAGCCACTAGTACTGCCAGAGCATAAAGTTGTCTTTCAAACTCATTACATTTTCAGCTTTAAAAGAAGTATTTTGTAACCCTAGCTAAGGAATGAGTTTTCCTTTTTCTCTGTCAGTTTTCATTGATTCTAGATTGAAATGAATTTCCTACTGATGAATAATAGGAGAGAACACTTCATGCACTCGTGAGTGTGTGCAAAGTATCAACTCTAACTAGACTTCAAGAGCAAACCCAAGTGCTTCCACTGATCTGGATTTAAAGCTATTTCACATTTTGATGCTCATAGGAAGATGAGGTCCAAAACTGTGTGACTTTCATGGCTCCCAACATCCCTTCCAAGGACGTAAGGGAAAGGTATACCTGTAAACACTGTTTTTACACCAAAAAAATCCTCACATTAGTGAAAACACAGGTGGCCACCTTTTGCCTCCCTAGGTAATGCATGGAAATAGATCCTTTAACAGCTGATGCTCATCCATCCCTCTCCATCTACCCACACCTGCCATGAGCTCCTCCCAGGCAGTGTCCATCCGTACCAGATGGACCAGACAGCAACGTGCTCTTGGGGGGTGAGAAATACATTTCTTCATTGCAAGCATCAATCAAATTGTAATTTCTTTTCTGAGCTGTGGAAGCTCCAGATACTCAGCTGGCAGTATTCAACTTGTGGGCATCAAATCAATTAGCAAGAGACTTAACTACTAAATATCTCCTGAAGATGCCCATTTCATTCTCTTCAAATCAACCACTGGCTACCAACTATGAATGTACTTGGTACTAGTGTGTTTAATACCATGAATATACCAAGAAAACTCAAATGTTGAGTTTGCATTATTTGATATGAATCCCTTTGGTTTTCAACTGTATTTCTGGTGAGATAGACCTTGGCAAACACGATCTCACCTGCCAGAACTTCTGTTCTCTGAAAGAGATTTTCTGAATGCTTCTCAGTGAACACATCAGTGTCATCCCCTGGCTCATCGCTCTTTTTCTTGGCATCCACCTCAGACCTTTCCTCTTTATCAATTTCTTCAGGTGACTGTGGCACAAAAAGAAAAACAGAGCGTTGCTTACAGAGAGGGCACACCACAAGTCAGCGCAGTCACTGCCTGTCATGGGCAGTCATGTAGCTGTGGCTTCACACACATATTCCACAATACCAACAAACACAACACATAGGAAGCTTTTAGACCACAGAAAGCTGGTCTAGACACTGTAATTGGATCTATTTGTCATCAGGATGTCAGAATGAAAAACACTACCCGCAAGTTTAAAACCTTCAAAGGTGTATTTAGCAAACAGTTGTTAAAATTGCTTGTGTTTATCAGAATAACGGCTTACGAATGAAATAACAATTCTGAAATTAATATATCAGGAATGTTCCAGGCAGAATGCCTTTGAAGGTAACTTGGACAGTACTGCTTACGGTGGTAGAAAGAAATACTGAAATACTTAATGGAAGCTGGCAAGTGTTCAAATTACAGTAAAACCACACAGCGTTTTCGCTTGAGAAGGGAAGTTTCTTGCAGATTTTTTAATAAAAGATGTAAAAAAGGTACGGCTCAGACTCAAAGGTATCATAAGAAACTGTCCTGTGTATCATGATATATTCTTTTTTTGCATCACTCTTTTCTTTCATGTGAAATCCAGATGTTTCTATGCAGACTTTCTAGTAGGAACGAAACCAAACAGCTCTGTACTCATTTAACAGGCTATAGTAGCATTAAGTAAAGTTTGTGGGGTCTTTTTAATCCATAAAAAGAAAAGAGTGTTAACATCAAGCCATCAGTAATTTTAAATAGTGTTGCTCTCCAGCCACGCACCTTTGTTTGTGCAGGCACCTTGGTCTGCATTTTCACTGTGGTGGTCTCAGCCCTAGATGCATCACTAGTAGTTGGTAACTTTGGAATCGTCCTGGATGTTGTTATCACTGCACTATCCTCCTCTTCTTCAGCACCTGGAGACAAAACGTAACACTTCATTGACCTCCTGTGAAATTCTTCCAGACCAATTATATTTTTTATTATGACACCAACATAGAGCTGCTTGCACAGCCCACTCCAGGCAAGGGGCCTGGATGACAGTGCCTGCTAAGATAAAGACGTCAGTGCAAACAGTGTGCCCCAAACTGCCAGGGCAATATTTGCCCCAAGTGATCCCATGAATAAGGAAGGGAGTGCATCAGCTGGAATAAACAGTAATCAGGAAATTATCATGATACTTTTCATACAGAAGGACCCATCCTGAAAAGAGGTACGACAAAAGCATTAACACTTGTAAATAGGGGCAGAAAGTCTGGAGTGGAAGCAGCAGCCATCAGGGCTGGTGTGACATGGGCAGACCCCACTGCCATGGGGTCTGATGAGGCCTCATGGCATCAGGGGCTCTGCTGGGGCCTGGCAGTGCCACTCACCACCCTGTGGGTGCCCCCAGCAGCCACCTCCAGCTCCCCCAAAGTCATTATGGTAGTTCTGCTAGAACCCACACCCTGGGGTGCAGGGTCATCTCCTGGGGGTGGCAGGAGGTGGTGGGGCCCTGGATCACATGGGGATTGGGGTATCCAAGTTTCCTACAGCAAGAGTGTATGGGCAGAGAGTCTGGTACATTCAGATAAGAGGAGCTTGTACAACCATGGCCTGCATATGGCACACACTTGGATCAGTTACAGAAGGTGATTTAGAATATTGGAGTTACCATTTTATAAGTGGCAGATATTGTGGTTATCTGCTGATATCAAGCCTAAAAGTAAAGTTCAATGATTGCCAGTTAATTACATATCATAAGTAAATCAGTAAACTTCATTAACCTTACTTAAACCTTGAAGTGAACAGTTTTTCCCGGTAACATACTGCTTCAACAACGAAATTTCTCCTCTACAGCACATCTGTTGAACTCTCAAACAAAAACCCAATCAGTTTCTATCTAAAAGAAGATTGTTATTACTTTATGTTTCAGTCACTAGGAATTCACATGGTTTTAACCTCCACATAAATCAGAAGCCTTTTTTCTTTTGAAATGAGTAAGAGGACAGAAAACTCCCTAAAGATTGCTTTAAATTTAATTTCCTTCACATTCAAAGCTCTGCTGGAGTATGAAGGCTCCTTTAGAATAAGATAATGGACATGTCTCATAAATATCCTTTAGTGATAGTGAAAGGAAGAAGACACAGGAAAGAGACTAAATTATTGAAAGGCCTGAAAGAGGAAAAAGAACTGACCTATTCTTGGACACTCCTTAGGAATCTCAATGTGTTCTGCTCATTACAGGCACTGGTTACCCAAGTAACTATTGGGTAATAAATCTAGCAAATGTGCATAAGAATAGTTCCTAACAAATAAAAAGATATTCTCTTACAACAGAATAGTATGACTCACTCATTCCAAACAGATTTTTAAATTTATTTTCTTAGAGAAAGAAAACAGGCTGAAAATATGAATACAATAATGACTTTTGAAGTCATGATCAAGAATTACATACACTTGGCATTGAAAGGCAGGATATTAACAAGACAATAACTAAAACAACCTTTGTATGGTAGAAAATAAAATTTAGAATCATTAAAAAAAGTAATTAAAGATACTGGCACAGAATAATACTGGAGAAAACCTTCAGATGTACCAAAACTACAGCACAACCTTCAGAATTAAGACCTTATAACAAGAATCAGGTACTTCCCTGAAATGCTACTCAAAGATCAAAAAATCAACATTCTGCTTCAAAACAGAGGTGAGGAAAGGCATCCAACAGGATTTTTTTTCTGGCTTTGACTCAAGAGTTTTCTCTGAGAAATAACGGCCCAATGGGTAGCTCAGCCTGCTTTACTTTCCAAAGTTCCTCCATATTACACAAGGGTGTCACAGTCAGGAAAATTAAAATTGATGATCAGATTTGAGATCTGATAAAACCGACTTTAAGAGTGCACAGATTTATTTTCTTCTTTTTATTAAGTGAAAAGTCCCATTTAATCACAACTGCTTCTCCAAATCCTTAAATGTCACCTTTGCTTCAGGCAAAAGTTGTGTCTGCCAGATAAAATGGCAAGCACTGCAGGTCTGAACTTCTTTGGCTAAGGAGGATGCAGATCTACTGTTTCTCAACAAGTGGGTGACTGACCTAACTCTGGGACTAGTCACTAGATTTTCACCAGAGGTACCCAAATCCTCTTGCATATGGTCTCAGGGGAATTCTGACAATCCCCAAAACACCGAAGCATCGTTTAGTCCTGATTCAGTTACCAGCTCAGACACATCCCCATGGTTCCTGCCTTCCAATTAGCTTTATCTAAACAGCCCTCTGATTGGCATGGAGTAGATCTAAACAAGGGGAAGACATTGCCCTTGCTAAACTGACAGTAGTATTCTCAGAATTACCTGTAAATAAGACTGAAGGATCAAAAAACCCCTCACTTATCCTCTCCAGAACACAGCAACAGCATTTTACATAGTATCATGTTCCCTAAAAGGCACAAAAAAGAGAACCACTTCCCTCACTGAATCTAAATAGAACTGGAAAGCAAACAGCTACAGTGTCAGGAATGTAACTTCCAACTAGGTCATTAAGAGGAACACAGTGAAACGGTTGGAGTATAAGTGCTTACCTCTTCCTCTTGAAAATATTACAGTTTTTGTATGTGGTTTCTAGATTTGGCCAGCTTAGGTGATGGTGCTGGGTATTCACAGCCTTGAGACTCCCCACAAATACATACTGCCTTCTTAGTGAGGGTACCACAAAACCCCTGCAGCAATTAAACCCATAGCCATCTCCGTGGAAGAGAGCTGAGAGCTCTCGACTATCACACACCATCTTTCATCCACTGTAACTTCTTCAGGATGCCCAACTGCTGTCTTCGTAGTGGTCAAAATAGCTTTAAACTGTGCTGTTGTATTGGAAATATCCAATATAACCCTCAGTGATGTGTCTATTAGCCGCCCCTTGGATGATAGGAACATGAATACTCTCTAACAGGCTCAGTGCTTGTCAGAAAAAAATCAAGTTTGTGCCATCTTAAATTACTGCATAGAAAGTAGAAATTACTGTGTAGATAGTTGTAGGAAAAAAAAGCCCGCAGTAGTTAGCACTTGTACTTGCAAAGCAGCCAGTGATTAACACTTCCTACGAAACAAATCCAATCATTTCTCCCCATCTTTTGGCATCATATTTGTCTGCTGTTGCACATCACACTCTGAGAGTACTACCACCATCAGCAAATTAGTGATAAGGTGAGCACACACATAACCACCATCTCTTTCACACCTTCGATCTTTATCAGTGATGTGACACACACCAGAATGACACATTTTTAGCTGGTTTACCTCATCCCCATTCACTGCAAAGTCCCCAGTGCAGTTCTAATCAACACAGTGTTAGGCACCCAGAGATAACCCTAAAAACATAATACTAGTGCCCTGTCAGGGAACTGCAGTTGAAATAACTGGAGATAGTGCAAGGATGTCTCTGATAACTCACCCAAGCAGGGAAAAAAACCCAACAAAACCTTTTATGTCAGAGGACCTGGACAACCATGCAGTCAATGTCATGAAGCCTGCCTGGGCTGGTTTAGCAGGTGGACAGGGAAAATGCTTGCTAAAAGATGATCTGAAAGGCACTTATGAGTGGGGCCCTGGAAAAGGGAACATGAATACTTTCTGTGTTGTGTGCACCACAAGAGGAAGCACAGCAGGAGAGGGTGTGTGGCCCCAGCCGGAATGCCTGCCAGACACACTGCCATACAGGCCAGGGGCATCCAGGGTTGGCCATGGACCCATGATGGTTCCAGTTCAGCACCTGGGAGAGTGCCCATGCCCCCCTTCCCCAGCCCCACAGCCCCCTGGCCATTCAACCCCCCCAGCCACGTCACCCCCATCAGCTTCCCTTTAGGTCAAGAGCCAAAGCAGATGTGCTCTTGTGTTGCCTGGAGAAACTCCAATCCTATCACCACAACTTTCCTCCAAGAACAGTCCCCAGTCAGTCTACACCTAATTCATCCTGAGCTAACCTTCTCAGCTAGAGCTGCTGAGGAATATTGCGTTGGGGATGACAAGAAAGTGAAGGAAAAAACTGCATGATTTTTTGAGAGATATATATATTGTATTTATTACCATGAGTAACTTAAGAGAAGATACAAGAACAAGACAGGCAGTCTTCCAAAGAACTTGCAGTGATGCTACCTTTCCTTAACATAAGGGTAGTCATGCTTCTTAGCAGCTACTTGCACATATCTCCAAGATCAAGGCTCAGTGAAAATCTTTTATGCCAGAGAAAAAATTAGCATTAGTTATAAAAGCATTTCAAGTTGTATATAGGCAGGAAAACTATTTTTACTTTTTACTGTTATCCTACATAAAACACCAACACTAAGAAGAGTGATAATAGACTGATCAGCAGTTCCTTGGAGATGGAGACTGCAAGAAAGAAACAATGGACTAATGAATTCACTACGGATATTCTGCTGTTGATATAGGACAATGAGGAAGCAGGCATGGCTCCTTAGCAAATTGTTGACCAATAGATTTGGAGTGAACACAAACGCACTACAGAAGCTGAATATACATGGAGACTAAAGAGGCTATGCAGGGAGAGAAAAGAAAAAACCAGAACACCATCACCTTTGCTACTCCTCACAGAAAGTCAATTTCTAGTTCTGAAATGTGTCATGCCTACAGTGACATTTGTCCATGTTAATGCTGCTTGAAGACCTGCAAGGGCCGTAATAGTGGTGCTGACAATTCCTGTTAATCTCCACAGGCCTGGTGGCGGTCAACAATTTTCATAGCAAGGAAAGGAGTCAGCGTGTTGTCATCCTGGATCTTTTGCTGGATCAAGTTTGCTTGGGCTGGAATTACATAGCAAGAAAACCACTCCTGAGTTGGAAGGTTCTTTCTGTTAGAAACATTACATCACTGAGTATCAAGTAAAGTGAGACAGATTGAACATAATATGAGAAAAACTGATCAATGGTACATCTGCAGGACACTTTCTACATAAAACAGAGACATCAGTAAGCATAGGAGGGGATGCTACTTTGCTTCCCTGAACTAAAGACTTCTTGCTTTGTTCAAAAAATTAGATCTGGGCACTGTCACATGAGTTCTCTGCAGGGGCATCCAGCTTGTCTCAGTCTACAATGAGACATTTTCTGTTTTCCTGTAGGAAAGAAACAGATTGCCAGAGACAGCAAAAGTGCCTGCTATACACTCCATCTTTCCCCCATGGCTCAAGGCTGAGCACATGGTCAACTTGTCATCTGCCAAGACTCCCAGGTCATTCTCAGTAGAACTGCTCTCCAGTGGGTCAGCCCCAACCTGTACTGGTACTTCAGGTGATTCCTCCCCAGGTGTAGTACCCTACACTTGCCTTTGACAAACCTTGGGTTAATAAAATCTGAAGCCAGTTCTTGTGTAGTTTTTTCCACTTCAAAATCAGGGCTGTATTTTGAATTATCCATATCAGAAACAGCCAAACTCCACAGAAGGATGGAAAAAAAATCAAAACAGACCATCCTTCATACAACTATTTATTGTCAACATATCTCCTTTTCTGAAGCTTACAAAGTCACCAGCACCCAAAGAATGACAGAATGGGATGTTGACTGAAAGTGCATTTTTCGTGGAGGTCAGAATTTTCCTTAAGCAGTGCTAGGAACTAAATGAAATCACTGATTCATTGATTACTTTTTTTTTTTTTCAAATGAAATATTAAATTTCTCCTCAAAGAAGTCTACAGCGAGGAGGTCCAATTAATCCTCTGATCTCACTGGAATGTCAAATTGCCCCTATAAAAGACTTCCAAAACCCAGGGTATCACCCAGGAACCAATGACCATGGGCCTCGATTTGCCTGGCAGCATAAATCAGACCTCTTCAGACTTAATTTTAACATAATTTTAACATATCTTTGAATCAGCATCAAAAAATGATGCTGGTTTGAATCCATCAAAAAAAATCTCAAGCGTGGCTTACAAGGTAACATAGACAAGGTGCTAGAAGAAGGGCTCATCCTTTAAAAGCACACAAGTAATGTGTAAACATTACTGTTTTGATGTATAAACATCAAAAGATATATTACAAAAAGTACAATAACAAAAAATCAGTAACATACTTGGAAAATAAATGGGATTTCCACAGCAGCTCAACAAAAACTCACAACAATAAGGAAATGTCTTCTTCCAGAACTACCATCAAATCCTTCACTTAGCTTTTAATGGTTGGAGCCATTAGACCAAGCTAGTCTAGAAGATACTCCTCAAACAGGCTTCGTAAGAGAAATGATTAATGAGGTTTCACTGACAGTCTTTTTGAAAAACATGCTAGTTACATGCCTCTAATGAGTGTTTAAGTCTGAGAAATCAGTATGTTATATTGAAGAATTTCTTTATTCACTACATGCATGTAATTACCTCAAGGAAAACTCATGTTTTTTTGGCAGTATCTAGGCTTCTAAAGTTAAAAGAACAACAACAAAAGAGAAATGGACACCATGTTTACGTGAACCTGACTGCATGTAAGAGAAAACAAGATTGCTGCAGCTATGTTTTCTAACAGAGTGCTAAATTAGCATTATGTCATGGGAGAACTAAGCCTTCCCTAATCCTTATTACTAAACTCCAGAGAGATCTAACGGAAACCAGAGCGAAAGAAGAGACCCAGCAGAGAGAAATAACGCAGTGAAATGATGTAACTAAGGCGTAAGAGAAAAGAGTGGAAAGTTAATATTTAAAACCCAGCCCGCAGGGGTGCTCAGTGCTCTGCAAAGAGAGAGCCTGGCACTCATGCTATTCATTGAAAGTATCATCTCCAACTTAAAAACGAAAACTGCACAGCTCTTCCTCAAATAATTGCATTACTTCTTACACTTTTTAAAATCAATTTGTGACATGTTGTCTCACCTGAACCTGACCCAGAAGAATAATCATCATCATCAATTGGATAGACGCCTGATGCTTCTTCAACAGAGCTGTTGTCCAGGTATAAATCTTTATCAGAGGTCAAATCCGTTCTCTGGAAAACAGATAAGAAGGAATGGTTAAAAAGATAACAGTTCCCCAGCACAGCAATCTCTTTATTTTCACTTCTATTTTTTAAGTTGTTGATGGCACACTGAAGTGTATACTTTCAGATTATGCCCTGCATTCATCTAAGTTGCAATACAAATTTGTAAAAATTACAGCATTAAAAAAAAAAAATCCAAGGCCGCACAATGAAAACAACACTTCATCTTATTAAATGCGTGAATGAATAAAGAGGATTTGCAAATACACTCTTCAGAGCTTCTGTAAAAAGAAGAAGCAAATCCCAGGACTGAAGCCCTCTGTCAAGATCTCAAATATACAAATCTATAGGCTGTCGTGTGCAGCCTGTTCATTTGATCTCAAATGGGAATGAACAAGAACATCTATCAAAAACTATCTCAAAGGTTAATTGAGCCAAACGTCACAAAACTCTTTAGAAATTAGAACAAACAACTGGGACTACAGAATACAAATGTTTCTAAGACAGTGCTATTGATTACGGATTATCACATTTCCAGCCAGATCAGGCAGCATAATGCTCCAATTCCTAAACGAACGCGTCTCTCCTAAAATTAAACTGCAGCTTCAATAGGCTAAAAATTTGGTTTCTTGTAACTGGCACCACATTTTTATCTCTGCAAGTATTTCCCCACTAAAGAGAGATTCTGCTAAAATAAGCTGAAAATAGAACAAGGTATCAAACATCTTTTAAACTGACAATTCAGGCTTCGAAATACTAGCAACTGCCTTCCTCCACAGCAGCTTGCGTTTTCCTAACAGAGAAGAAACATCCTTATGAGAGCCATGTATCTTTGATGACTGAGAAGGTACCTGCCACTATTACTGCTGTTACTTTTACCAGCATTTCTGCGAACGCCTGTTTGTGAGGACATGTTGAAGAAAGTACGACAGTTTTAAATGGACTTTTAAGTAAAAAAACCCCAAACACCAAAATCCTTTACCAAAATGCATCTGTTCTGTATGTCATATAAGGACCCAAACCTGCTGCTCTGAATCCCAGATGTTTCCACCATACTTATTACTGCATGGCATTGACTGCTCATTTTATTCTACCCAACATTCACTGAAGCTTTCCTAAAGGAGTGCCAAACTGTGTATGGGGTAACTCCTGTATGCAAAGACTCATATCTGACTTTCCAAGGTAAATTTTTTTTCCAAGAGGTCTAAAAAATATTGTTGAAAACATTTGTGACTTCTTTTTAGGAGGTTTGTGGCAACAGATCCCTGTTTTAAGGTTCTTCGCAGCAAAAAACTGCTCTTCAGTTTTATCTGCAATAAAAAATTATTCTTCATGGAAGGCAGAGAGGCCATCCTGATTATTAGCGTATCTCAGAGGAAAAAGATCTTTGCACCAAGGGTACCTTACACACCTCTGGACAGCTCTAAACTAAAACAATGTTACCCTGGTTTTCTTTACAGAGGAAAAGAAAAAGAATATGATACTTGGTCAAAGTCCACTCCTTCTGTGGCCACTTTTTCCCCCATGTGTGAATGGAGGGGAAGAAAGAGCCCTGTTTTTAAGATAAGTTTACAAAAGGCCTGCTCTCATCTGCTGTTGGTTCACATGGTCTGCCTAGAACTGGCTGCAGTCCAAAGCAGAAATTCGAGATGATGTCTGGTCACCATCAAATGACTTAATTCCTTTAAAAGATGTCTCCAAAGGAAGTCATGAAGTATAGGTAGGTGTATAGGTGGTATTGTAATTAAGACACAGCTGAGACTGTTTCCGTATAGGAAAACAACTCCCTGTCATGGGACAAATATCCTGCTCATGATCCAGCTGCCACAATGGACCAAGCCACTTCACCCCAGTTTACTTTCAGACACAAGCACGGTACAAAAGAGACCACTCTTCAATATCAGGCAGGAAAAAACAAAACATTTTTAAAAGGAAATGCAGGTGGCTGACCATGAGTATAGAAAAGCACACAGTATTCAAAAGATATCAGAGGCAGTAAATGTTACCCAGTGCCAAGCTGGGGAAAAAAAAATTTGAAGACCTACATGCAGGAATTTCCTAACAATGGAAATTGCATTTGGCAAGAGGTGAGAAACAGTCTGAGTTTGCAAATGTTAGTGAATGAAAAGTAGTCTGCATGGGAACAGAAACACCACACATCCATGCCGAGAATTTTTTGTGTTAAATAAAATTATGAACTTACCAATCAATTTATTCCCTACACCATTTCCCTCTTCTGTCCATGTCAAAAGCAAACTTAGTAAAATTCAAAACCCAAATAAAACCTCCAATCATCCCCCATCAAAACAAGCAGTCCTGTTTTCTTGCTCTTTCCAGCCCCACAGAGAACACAGAGAAGACAGAAATGACTCCTGGCAGTTCTTGTAACAATTCAGTTCCTGTAAGACAGATGAGCAGCTAACCCAACCTAGCCCAAGTTGCAAGTGCCTGGGCAGCCAGGCTCCCTTTCTTTTGATGAATTATGGCTCCTCAGCTGCCAAAACCTTTCATTTCTTACAATGCTGAGATGTTCTCAGGATTTAAACCAGCTGAAAACAGAGGAACGGAGACGGAAGAAAAGCCTGGGTAGCTTTCAGCAGCAATTTGAGAATCCATTGTATTTTTTTCTGGTGATGCAGTGGATACAATGTGAAACATTATTTAGTATCTAGTACTGTGGATGGCACAACACCAGAATGAGAAAACTATTCCCCACAGTATTATAGAACCAGTACAATATTTACAATAAGAGAAATGCATGATACAGTGAACTCCAGATGCATCCAGATCAGACATCAAGCTCCATCTGAGGAAGATGCTCTGCAGCCTCTCTGGCCTGAGCCCCTTGCTTCTGCCCATTGGTGGAACTCAGGCAAGACACAAGCAAAAACCAAAAACTCTCAAACCAAAGGCACAAAGAAGCATACTCTAGCTTAAAAACCCCAAGCGTCTGCACAGATAAATGCATTCATTGCACTGTCCCCAGACAGACTCCCTTTGCAAGCTGGTGAGTAGACTCTGGGTAGGGACACTCCCTCGACACCCACAGCTTGCATCTTTTATCCCAGTTGTCTAGAAGCACATGGCCGCCTTAGGTCACTTGGAATGAAAACTGTCTTAAGGCTAAGAATAAAAAGAAAAGCCCAACATTAAACAAAAAATACACAGCCGTTAAAACAAATTCCGTGAAGATTAAGCTTAGAAAAATGAAAGATGGTTAATGAAAATAAAAGAATACTTCATGGTGCTTAAGTGAGTATCAAGCACTGAAGCCGTGCTTTGCAATTTTATGCTGTGTAAAAGTAAATTTGATTCAGTATTTGCTCTAGAAATGTTTTCTTGATTGTCAGCTGGGAATCCATGGGGGCCCATGGACTACTTCCAGGATGTTCACAAAAGAAAAGTTGGAAAAACAAGTCTGTAGTCAGTAGGCTTGGACAGAGAAAGGTCTGTACTAGCATTTCAATATGCTTAGGAGGAAAAAAAAATAAAAAAGATTGTAAATTCTAGCTACATAAAACTATTTTTAGTTTTTACAAAGGCAAATTTTTAAGGGACTATTACCTATAGCTAACAAGTGAAATCAAAGTCCTCATATCACTTTTATGTAACAGCCTTATTTTCAGACCTATTAAAGCAGCGGGAACACCAGGCAAGGATGCCTCTGTTATCAGTCCTTTAATCTGGCCCTGAAGCCACAAAAACTGCTCACTACCTCTTGACAGAGATTGCATTCTCGTCCATCATTGTTATCCCACTTATGTTTTTATTCCAAGAATATAATGCTGCAAAATCCTATGACCCAAATACTTCACATGCTACATACCAATGACCACTGGTTCCTGCCGGGCTATTGACTACACTGGCATAAATCTAAATCTCATGGATGTAGTGTAGATTAGCACCCATTAAGTACTAGATAAAAGACATTTTCATACCAGTAATATGTTGAATTTGAAATCTCAAAGTCTTTATTTTACTAAAGCTTACATTCAAAGTAATTTTTAATTTAATAAATTTTGGTAATCCAGGACATATTAAAAAAAAATACCCAAACCCCAAACCTCATTTTGACAGTAAATGAGAGAGGAAACATAGCAAAAAAGGTTTTCTTGTACCATCATCTCATAAAGGGCATAAATCATTCATCAAAATTACAATGGCAAAAAACTGAAAAACAATAATCAGACAACAGGAGGACGGGGAATGGATAGCACATTTCTAAAAAAAAGAACAAAGCACCCTGTGATAGCCATTCCCTTTTTCAGTGTTGCTGTTACCGCCTGTCCTCCCCATTACATGGCGGTGATTTAGAGTAAGACGTTAAAGACTTTGATGCCATGTGGATGAAGCCAAGAAAGCTGGTGAGGGAAGCAATGAAGAAGTAATGTCTACCATGGCTGTCACGGCTGTTTGAAACTCAGACACAACAGCAATGAGTAGCTGACACATGGAAGGAAACATTTTATTATTTACAGATGCACTCAAATTTTTATTCTCTGCCTTTTTGGGTATATGCATGGAAGAGGGAATTTGAGATTTGCAGCTGGGTTACTACACTGCCTCCCTTTTTCTCCAGATGGAATTCTTTTAGATGTAACCTGTTTAGTATGCACAGAACTGAGACTAATATTTAAAAAGTGATGTTATCTTACAAATATCTAAGCCAAGGGCCTCTGAAAATTTGCAAGCATTACAGCTGTTGATGAGGCAGAGATCCTACATGTAAGGAGGAGAAAGAAAACAGATTTTCCTCTTCCATTAATACATAGTGCAGTTACATGCTTGTATGAAAGCATGCTCAGCTGGTGAGTCTGAGTTCACTGGAGTGATGTATTCTTTATATACACTACATTTTTGGAAAGCTAACTACCTGAATGCATTCACCTAAAGCCTGAGGGCCATTGCAGAGGTTCCCACTGAAGGCTAGAGAAAAGGCAGTTGTGTGAAGAAGCTGTATTTCTCTCTAGGCTTCCTGCAAAAGGAACTACGATCTGCCACCTAACAGGAGTTAGTCCTAACAGACCTCAGCATTGCTGACCTCGAAGTGGGCAGGTGTCTTCCTACCACTGCTTGCCAATTCTTTGCTTTCCTGGTGCCATCACACCAGGAAAGCTGCCTCACAGGTGAGACTGTCCCATTAAGAGTTTGTTAACCTTGCCCAGGAATCAGTCATGATTTTAAACAAAAAAAGTGAAAAACTTCAAAATCAGATTTCCACCTCAAAGCACCAGGTTTTCCCACAGAAATGTGCCAACCAGAAGAGCATCCACTTTCCATTTTTCATCATGTTGCTGGTTCTCAGAGATGAGCCTCTGCCAGCTCCTTCAGTCTGCAATTCCCTATGCTGCCCACATGTACCCAGCTACAAACATGCAATCTTGAAGAAGGATTTTATGTTACGAGGTATGCTTAGCACTAATTGTCTTAGTACAGGTGCCTGCCTTTCCTTTCACTGATATGCCCTACAACTGGGAACAAAAGAAAAGGAGAGAAGTAGTCCCCATTATTTCCTTTCAAGGTGACATTGGCACTTTGAAGAACTCACAGAACAAACTTTCCTATGCAAACCCCACCTCAGTGCACTGTGCCAAGGATGGTGGGGCCTTCTGCAAAAGCGGTGGTGGGAGGCACGGTGGTGGGCAATTGTAAAATTTCCTGACAAAGAGGACACTAATAATTGGTGACACCATTTAAGCATAACACTCTAAGGACTCCCCATTTTCTCCCTTGGAGAAACCATACTGATTGCACAATGGTGATGTTAGTGGAGTGGATACTGGCCACAGGGAAGCTGCCCTGCACCACACTCTGGGCAATTGTCATCACATCAATTGACACCAGGCCCCAGATTGATTTCTACAAGTTTGAGAGGAACGGTTTCAGACAGAAGCCAATATCTGCATTGCTCATTTCCCCCAAATAATTTTGACAGAGTTACCACCTCCCAGTGTTACCTTAGAATGGCTTAAAACCCTCCAAACACTCCCCAAGGCTGGTTCCTTTCCATGCCAGTCCCCATGCTCATCCACATGCCCAATGTGAAAACCAGCCTTGCGATGGGAACTGCCTGGACTGAATTTGCAAAAACCACCATCTCCCCCACCGCTGCCTTTGGCCAATTAAATAACAAGCTTTGATTGCCATGACTCATTCTGATGAGCTCATTTACACAGGTATTTTTGAAATCACAAAGGACATTTGCTGCCCTTCTCTGGGTAAGAGTGGAAGAGTAAACTGTCTTTGTATGGGTGTCCCTACCAGTGTTGTGCCTGCCTCCAGGGACAGTGTTGGTGCCGGCAGCGGCACAGCAGGCTGTCATCCTGTATGGTGAGAGCAGAGCCACTATTGCAGCTGGAGCACATGCCAGAAAGATTATTCACGCTCCTTGTACCTCATGTATAACTTCCTGATGCTGCACAAAACTATAGCTCTAGGCCTCCAATCCCTCACGACAGATAATGAAAGGGTTTGACCGCTCGTGGCTGCTGAGGAAAGGAGGAGAGCCCAAAATAAACACAAGTACTGCAAACTGCTTCTACAACTGCTAGTTTCAACAATAGAGGAGTCCACCAAAAGAGCTGATTTACAGAGATTGCCTCATGTCAGAGCCAAGAGCCTAAATATGCTGGCTTTTAAGATGCACACAATCTGTTACGCCAGACTAATTACCAAAACAGAGGCGTATTTGACAGGGACTGCATTAATAAAACAACTCTTGCTGGTGTCAGGCATTTCAGCAGTCTATGTCATGGCTCACAATAAAAAAATACACTGCATCCAAGAAGACACCAACAAGCCACTACCACGTCAGCTACTGTTCACTCATGGCCATGTGCCAAAGAAATTACAGTGCTGCAGTTGATGGATTTAAGTTCGCACTCTTCACAAAGTCACAGAAACTCATGTGCCTGTTTTCTAACAGTCATCTGTGCCTTTAGAAATATTCCCTCGTGTAATTACATGCCGTATGGTACACTGTGTGATAACAGAACTGAAAACAGTAACAGGAGAACTTGTTCATGCTTAACTGATAATATTTTTCATCCCATTATAAAGATCACAAATCTGCGTAGTGGGTCTTTGGCCTGCTTACAGCTTTGAAGCTGAGGCTTGTCCTGCCTTGAGAAGAAGGATAAATGTCCTCTAAGGTTCTGGCCTGTTCGTGGTAAATTCCAATGGAAAAAGCTTCTATCTTCCCACTTCTTTTCACAGTGTTTCCAGTGGTATATCATTTATCTACTAGACACAGAGAGACCAAGCTTTAGTCCCTAATTCTAACCCTTATCCAAAAGTCATGTTGCCCAGGGTGGGACAGAAGTTGCTGTATGATAATGCAGGACAGAGGTGAGCAAGCTGGGCAGCAAGATCAGGCAGAGCTTTCTACCCTTACACATGAATATCAGTAGCAAAATCCGTGATGAACAGGTCAAACAACTTTCTCCATGCTCTCCAGCTACAACAGATTTTACAACAAATGTTTAGTAAACGAACGAAAACAGATCCTCATCAGTTATGCTATAGCCTTCCTAGGCTATCCAACTAGGTTCAAGCCCATATGTAGTAGTATTAAAAAGACTGCTAGCTGAATGAGACCACAGTTGAGCGTGCCACTCCAAAGATGTTTTCATCATCTACCCTGCAGAAGTCACCTATATATTCATTCAGTTATAATAATTTTCTGGAAAACCAAACCTTTATCTCCATGTATCTTTGCCACCACTATACTGCAGTGAAGAGCAGTTGTACTGTAGGTTAGAACCTTCCTAATCCCATGACCACATAAACTTACTCCAACTTCAAATCGTTGCTTAGAAATGACAGAGGGGCCTGGCAAATCTGATATGTGAGCTCAAGCAAACAGTACTGCTGTGCTGTTTATGCAAACTCCCTAGTTTGACCTTATATCACATTCCCTAATCCCCACAGCAACAGGTCTTTCCTTGTATGTGAAACCCAGAAATGAACACTGCAGTTTAGTTGTCGCCTTCACCTTGAAAACCTCAAGACAGCTTAACAGTCAGTCACTGTACACAGCAATTCCCGTTTCCCACGTAAGAGCAGAGGTTTAATACCAGTTTCTCTGGGTGTCCCCAAATTAGGATTCAAAGCTCTTTTAGCTTTCATGCCAAGCAATCAATTGGTGCAAAGAACAGTTTATTCTTCAACTCTGCCTTTGACGTAGGCACAATACAACAGGGAAACTATTTTAAAGGGGCTACAGCTGAATCAGCTGCCAAAGTGCTACTCCAGACTGAAATATTAAAGGGCAATGCAGGCGATACAGCATCAGAAGCCAGCAGCCAGCACTGTGCATCACAGATTGATTTATCTCAATTAGCATAGCAATTCTCTGCACATTTTCCAAAAAGCACCCATCAGTTTCCCTAAAAATAGGATCAAAACCACCATGCAAATTGTTGTCACAGCTCAAAATGCTAATCAGTTTTTTAAGGACACATCAGTCCATGTGCAGACAGGTTAAATTTAAGGCACAGCCATGACCAAGAAGCTAAATGCTCCCCTCTGAAAATGCTGAATGAAGAGGTCAGCCTGTCTTTGAATCTCCAGTCACAAGTCTGACAGTAACAGAAGAAGCAGGTAGCATTGGGTATAGAGGTCATAACTACACGCACCTGCCCCAGTGCTTTTAAGTCTAACTCACACTGGCTCTTCTACACACACCTCCTCTCTGCTTTCATGCTTTACTGATCCTTTTTGCTAATCAATCAGAAGAACTAACACTTATATTTTCATCCCTCCTCCTGAGAATGTGGATGAATGATTAAAGCTGCCAGGGTAACCTCTCTGGCATGCATGCCAATAACTCCCCACCTAATAGCCTTTCCTCTGCCTCGATGCCCTGGCCCACTGGTGATTACTGCAATCCCTTGAAGTGGTCAAATTGCAGGGCAGACCCCATGGAAACCTATTTAGAGCTGTTCTAGTTCATATCAAAGAATAATGTTTTTAATACAGATTGTTCTTTTTAAAGCCCTACAAATGCAGCTGTAATCAATCGTAGTGGAAGCGCTGCAAACCTCCACCAGTTTCAAAAGCCCCATATTGATTCCTTTCCAGCCCATGGATTTCAACAAAATAACCCCATGCGAGGAATCCAAAGTCAACTAACATGAAATCATTTAAATTAAGATCTTTTTGCCATTAGTAGCGAGAATCAGCATAAACTGTCTCAATCAATTACATTCCTTTCACATAAACAGGGAAGTTACATATAAAACAACTATATTATTGTAGCTACATTAAGCACCAATTAAATATTACTAGCAAAAGTTATGCACGGCAACTGAAGTTTGTCAAAGGTGAGGAGGAATCAGACTTCACAGCTTAAAGAGCGAGCATTTTCAGTTTGATATCACTGCTACTCTTTCCACTGGTATAGTCTCCTCAGGCACACACAGCAAACACAGACAGCATTGAGAGACCAGGTACATGCTTGTGAGACACCTCTTAGTATCCCACATCCGCCAACAGTAAGACAACAAAGATGACTTTATTGCTATTTCCAGGTGTCAACTCCCACTCATCTCACGGGTCTCCAAGATTAAGTTGTTGGATTCAGCATTCTGATCCCGTCTTACTCAACTGAATTTTTGCTACCAAGGCTTGCTATTCATATCTTCTTTGATGCATACAAAGATAAGAAATGAGTTTACTTCACATGGGATAAAACATTGCTCTAATAACTTCTACTATAAAAGCAGTTGAGTGAAATCAGAGATAGGGTTGCCTGTACTAGCTACATGGCTTCAGAAGCAGCCTTCTGTCTGGTATGCTGCCCTTCAGGCATGACTTCCCTCCTTCCACCAGGGAGAAAGAACTAGTGCACCACCAACAGAAGCCCGCCTGACCCCCCCAGCCAAAGATGACAGACAGGCTGGGCTGGGGGGCACACAGCATCCTGCCAGCAGTGCCAGCCAAATTCCTAGCCAGGTGGGGCTGAGGCAAGAAGGAAGGATTTTTCCCTCCTGCCCTCCGTCTTTGACTCTCCCGGCAGCTCCCTGGGGCTTGCAGTTCAGCATCAGACTGGACAAGGGAACCATGGGGACCATTTCTTCTGAAGATATATACAGCCCAGAGCTTCATTCAGAAACTAGATGGATATACAGAGCAGAACCACTAAAAGAGAATTTCTATTATGCTATTAGGAATTTCTCCCCACATGGCTGCCCATATCAACTGCACAGCAAGACCAAACAAGGCAGAGCCTTGGTGAGGCAGTCTGCTGTCAGCCCCCATACCTGCCACACTTCCACACACCACAACAATTAACATGTATTCATATTCCTAAGAAGAAGCAGCCAGAATATGTCTGCTCTTAAAAAACCCTACAAATGTACTTGGAAAGCATTGAGCTGAAACCGCATGCTAGCAGGTACGCTAAAATAAAAGGGTTGACACCAGATTTCCTATGCAGGTTCCCTGCTCCACCAAAATCCCACTCTTGCTCCTTTGCCCTATGCTACTGCCTCCCTATGAGCTGTGCACAGGGATACGGCAGAATATGGATCTAACAACTCCAAAAACGAGTATACAGGAATTTCTCAAAAAAAAGTTTAAACTGGAATTACATAAGGGACTACTTTCGATATTTTTTTTGTTTGTTTGTTTAAAGCATGGTCAAGAAAGCTGCTGCTTTAACTGAAGTTTTAGTAATAACATAATCTCTCTCAATTATCATGAGCAATTGGCTTTAATAAAACTGTCTGAAATAAGCGTCACATTGATTACCTTCAGCTGATGTTTTAAAAACAGTTCCACATAAAACTAGTAGAACAAAAGAACTACAAAAGAACTACATTCGTAATGAAGGTAGGGATAAAATACACTGCATTTGATAAATTTACTTGCCTTGATTTAAAGGAAAGCAAGCCAAGTAAGTTGTTTGACAGCATTTTTAACAGTCATAGATCTGACTGAAGAGTAAAATACAACAGAGGCTCTTGACGGTATTAAGTGTCTTCTAACAAAGAACAATTCTTTCTTTCTAGCATTCATACATTAAATCAGAGTTCTGCTGGAGGGAACAAAGATTTCAGTATTTCTGTAGCCAAATCTCAAATCTTCATATAGATGTCCCAGCACCATCAATACAAGGTTAGCAGCACTCTGCAATCTTTACTGCCTTATCAAGTGTAAAGCTTTTAAAAATCCATATGCCTACAAAACCTCCTGGAGCTGCTACACATCGAGGATTTCACAGAATTATTGACCTGGGCAGCCTCTTTATCCTCAGTAAGTTATTTTAAGCAACTTTCTGCCAGCAAGCAAGTCTCTTTGTTAGGCTTTGTCTGTATTATTGCTAAAGCACTGCTTACAATACAGCACAAAACAGGGAGATACGAAGCAGAAACCAGAAAGAGGTCTGTCAAAGTCTCTTTTTATTTCTTTTTTTCTCCACTTTCCTGATATGTTTCTAATACCCTACAGATCACTGCCCTGCTGCCAGGAATCCTTTTATGCACCTGAGCCACCTCCTGAGAGGGGGCAAACTGAATGCACAGCAGACAAAACAGACTAAATCCATGTATTTTGGGGACCATTTTCTCCAACTAGCCCATTTTCTTTTGCCTTGTTTGCAATTATACACATCTATGTCTGTATCTATATCTATCTATATAAATATCTTGTAGAGAAACAGAACCTAGCAAGTGTATTTACTCACTGAGTAAGAAAGCACATTACCTGACTTGCGGTATGAGGAAGAGAACAATAAAGAGGGGTAAATTTCTCAGACTTTAAACTCAAATCCCAAACACTCTGCTCTATTCTTAAATTCCTTATCAGATAAAGGTCTCCAGCCTGAGGATCAGATTTCTTTGGCATGGTAGGAAAAGCAAATCTAAACCCAATATGTATCAGCATACATCAAAAAGCAATCTCATGGTCTTGTGCAGGCTTGTGCCTGGAGGTATCAACAGAGAAGAAGGTCAGTGCCAGCACAGCAGTCTTACTTGGATGTAACTTATGAACAGCCACAGTTGAGCAGTCACATCCATTCTTCTTCTACTTTTCTACTTATCAAAAATATTTATGAGATGATCCTGTCTGGGGAAGCAACTCATTCTTTTAATTTGAAGCTTCATATCTTGAAAGCTTGTGTGCCCAGTGACCCATACTACCCTTGGTGCCCTCAGAACTGCTAGGATTTACCTGGTTTTAATCCAAGGGCACATTATAAAATCTACTCAACTGACAGCCCATATAGGCACAGAGAAGATTTAGATTTGATACCAACTTCTGTATCACACTTGATAACTAGATTCTCAGCTGAGGGCCAAGAGAATTTCTACTAAGGGTTAATTCCACATAGGAAGCTGCCCAGGGAGAAGGGTAGAAGAAAGAGATTTAAACTTGAATCCAGAAAATCTTTGCTAGTGATATTTTATTTCTAGATGTTAGATCAACTTTTCTATTTCCTTGTTAAGCCTGTACCCTTGCAAAGGGAATAGAAAGAATGGATGTTTTCTGAGTTAGCAATTCTGTACTGCTGGTGAGTACCACAAAAAGAGCTTTTAAGCAATGTCTTACGGAAGCAACTAATTCAGCACTGACATTTTTCTGCGACTTAACATGGTTAAGGGTTGGCGAAAATAGCAGACACAATGAATAAGCAGATAAAGCATGGATGTATTCCAATTATCTGCACCTTATTTCCAACAGTTCTGCTTCAAAAATACAGCACATAATCTGCTCCATACAGCTGCCAATCAAAGGGACAAATTCTCTTAAGTTTTCTTGCAGATATGTCCAAAGCAATTGCACTTTGCAAGGCTATTCCCAGATTAATAACAAAACTTTAATTCAAACCACAGGTTTTTCTCTGCAAGCCATAGAAAAAGATTGTTAGACTGATGGCATTAGAAAGCTTCTTAGCTCCTGTTTCTGTTTGCTTCAGTAAAAGCATCACTAAGCACTCAGAAATGGAACAAGCAAAAAGGGGTTTCATCAGCCTAAGTGTTACGGATGTCAGCTGCTTAATAGACCTGACCTCACACAAACCTGCTCACCTCCCTGGATTCTGTGAGCTTAAAAAAAATCCAAGGACAAAGAGGGAAGGTGTAAAAACTCTGCTTAGGGGGACCATACAGCAAGACATTCAGACCACTGCAAGACAGCACAGAATAGTTTTGCAACATTACTAGTAAACTTGCATATGTACAGCTAAGACACTAGAGGTCAAGGCATGCATTTCAAATGACAGTAATGCAACATGAAGCAATATTTTAACATAAGCATCTATACAGCTGTGTTAAAGAGAAGTTACACAGAAGGTGGCTCCTGTAATGTGATTTTAGTCGAAAGCATAAAGGAGCTTTCTATCATACAATAATATTACATTCAAGTTCTTCTCAGATTAGACATTTGAATCAAGAATAAACCTCTCCTCAAAGGGCACGGGATGAAGGATGTAAACATCTACGAGCAAAGTAGACAAAGAAGTTGCCGATAAATACAATTCTGCAAACAATACAAATGGAGGCACCCTTTTCTGGCATATTGGGAAGACGTATGTAAGGAGGCAATTGCAACATGTTACATTATGGAAGGCAGCATTCCATTACTTGATTTGATCAGACAGAAGAGACCAGAAAGACACTGTCACGTGCCATTCTCAGGGACAACAACTGAAGGAAGACAGATGACGCACTTCACTTGCAGAAAAAAACTGGCTTAGATGTGCTGGCACCTCGAGAGTTTGCTGTGCTGAAACTGCTCAGCTCACAGCCTGACAGAGCACGGGCACCTCTGGAGACTGAAGGCCCCAGCCCAGCTCCTGACAGGGGCTGTCCTTCCTCCAGTAATTACATGTGCACACACAGGCCCATGGAGCACTGCCCCAGGAAGCCTCTGATGGGCTGGGAGAGCCGATTACTGACTGGCTTACAGCTCAGATGTATGCAACCGAAAGGCTTAACAAGCTTCCATTTCATTTGTTTTAAGTTACTCTGAAGGGGGGGAGAGTGATCAGTTATGAAGAACACCACCAAAAAAAGTAACATAAAACACAGTGCAAAGCTGTGTGAAAACACCTCAGCTCCCAATTACCAGTGTGAGGGCAGCGTCAGGAGGTCTCCATGCCTCCCAAAAAGGCAGGAATTACTCTGTACTTCCTCCCCAGACACCATGTCCTTCATGAGCCCATTTACAATTTCAAAAAGAAACATCAAGCCATGCTCTGCAAGTTTAATATTTTTGAAATCTGCTTTGGAGGTCACGGGCTATGGAGCAGGAGGGAGAGGTAAAGGCCTGTCCCACCTGCTTCCCTGCCCATGGCACTGGCAGCCACTGGCCCTGGGAATACTGCTGCTCCTCCCATGCACCATCTCAGCAGCCACCAGCTTCAGGCAGGCAGTAAACAGCACCCAGAGCCAAAAGTGTCCCTCCAGGCAAGTCACAGCCTGCTTTTACAGACAGTGAGGCATTTTCTTTGTTACTTTCCCAGTGGGGCTGGTTTGAAGTGGCACACCATTTGCATTCAGAGAGAAAAACCTCATTTTGTCATCAGAAAGCTGGGGAGAAACTTCCAGCGAGCTATCTCCGGGCATGTGCCCACTGGACACTAATCTGTCCCCGCTCACTTTGTGCCAGCTCTCACACAAGCCCAGCGAGCACTGGCCAGCCAATGGGGCCTGGTTTTTGAAACCCCATTTTGTGAGAATGAGAGAGGGCTGTATTTTTCCCCTCTCTGTGTTCATTTCTGCCACAATTCAGAGGTAACACAAAATGGAAAGCGCTTGGGTTTCCAACAGCCAACTGCAGTCCTTCAGCACTTGCTGAAACAAAGGATAAAAGAGTTGACCACAAAACCTTAGTATATACAGTCTGTGTGTTGAGGGATGGGTGCAGTAGTGTTGCTTTTTTTGTGTCTTTTCTTTTTTAAACCAATACACGATATTCAAATGAAGGCATACTTTGATAGTTCAGGATATTAGGATACCTCACGCCACTGCTCCACCTTATACTATCTTCGGAAATTAATATCCATTACTGATTTACAAACAAAATCTATAGTATCCTATATATCCTAGGATATCCTATGATCAGTTTATAATCAGCCCTGTCATCTATAAGTAAAAGCTCATGTTCACTGAAAGAGTTGCTAAGAGGAGCAAGTTTTTCCCTCCCTTTCAAGCTTACTCCATCGGATGACACAGCTCAAGGTCTCCATTTTGCTGGAGAAGATTGTCATTCATGACATTATGCAGGGCTGAAGGAGCCAAACAGATTAAATGGACATCTGCATTTCCAGTCTGCTATAAAAGTGGTTTAATACCAAGCAGTGTTTAAACAGTAAAACTGTCTGCAATTGCTGCTCTATAATCTGTGGGAAATCAATCAGTCTCAACACTGAGCTTCCATTACTGCTTCTCAGCAAGCAGATGGAAAAATTTCCAGGGCATATACTTCTTGTTTATACCCCAATGCTAAAGAGGAATTAAACACAGACTCAGTCTGCATTCACAGTGATTCTGGCACACATCAAGCCTCAGGCTTGTATTTTCAAAGCAAAGCACAGAAAGTACCATGACACCTCCAGTTATGGCAGCTATTTGGCATGTTACTTCCCCTCTGAATGTACCGCTGCGATAAATACCCTGAGGACTTGCCAAAGCAAAGCAGAGGATCCCATCAGAGCCCTCATCCTCAAGCTCTTTGAAACCTCAGCAGCTCAGAAGAGAGGTGCTCAGAGAGAGCACAGGACGCAGCTGTGGTCCTGTGCCACCAATGGAGTCTGGCTGCTCCAGCTGGAAGCCAACGCAAGCAACAGCATCAAACTCAACATCTTTTTCTGACTTGTTGCTTGATGTTGTAATGACTGTGGGATTAAGACTGTGTTGTTGGGGATTCAAAGGCTTACTTCTTTTAAGAGCGTAATCTATGTTGACACATTTTGGTTAAGATCTAAGTGTCTCTTGCTCTTAGGGAGCTACATGGACACTGTCAGCAAACACTGTGCACACCAGAAGCAGATGTCCCTGCTCAAGCAAACTGAAGGTGTTTCCACTTAAGCAGGGGAGGCCCAAATTGGAGATGTGGGCACTCTGCCCCAGGTATGGGATTTGGCTTGGAGTGAGGTCAAAGCTAAAGAGGCCAGGTAGCTCCCAGAGGCTCAGCACACCTTGTGACAGGGTCACACCCGGATTACCCTGCTTCCTCAGCTGGATGTCAACAGGTCCAGGCCACCTCTCTTACACAGGGGATGGCTTCCAGAGCGGATTAACACTCAACCTTTACGTGTTCCTTTATTCTGTCGTGCACAGGTTGATGCACAGTTCTCTCTGACATGGTATAGAAAGCATATGACTAAAATTCATCACCTGTTACCCCTTCATCCCTGCCCCAAAACCAGGTTTCATGTGACAGAGCCCCTCACTTTATCTGAACTGGGCAGACAGGTTGTCCCACAAATGCACCAGTTACATCATTCAATTTTAGTGCAGCCAAAGTGAAATAGTTTTCCATAACAGGGATATCAGTGTTTGAATTCACACCTCTCTGACAACTAGTTTAAAGGCAGATCCTGCCCCACGTATTTATCCATGAATAAATCCTGAGTGTCTAGCAAGTGCCCAGCATGGCAGCTGGTCAGGACCAGGAGCCCAGAAGAAGGGTACTGCTCCTCACTCAGCTCTGCTGCTGACTGCAGCCACAAAACTTCAGTAGTGCCTCCTACATGGGCTGAGGGTTTCAGCTGTCCTGATGAAAACTGATGCAGCCTGAAACATAACATCAGCCTTTTGCAGTGTTATCTGCATCTACTCCTACTCTCTGTGTCCCTCTGTTTGGCACAAGGAAACAAAGATTCAAAGCGAGTCCCTGAAGAGTCATATGCACATTCCTTTCCCCGTCAGTACCTATGTACAATTAGATCTAATCATTACAAATAGACTTCACTCGCAATTTTGAATCCACTGGCCTCATCCTGGATTATCCAATCAGACCTTTAATACAGTGGCAATCTCAGATGAGGTGGGAAGACAGAAAGTTGCTGTGTATTTCAAGAACCTAACTTTATTTCAATTCAGAGTAGCTAAATTTAGGGCCAAAAGGTCCTTCTACAGATCAGCGGAGAGAAGTAAATTTCTCCAGGGGGCTGTTCACAGTCCTCATTTTATGTGTGAACTCAGACTCCTCAGTTAACAGTTGAACAGTCTTTCTAACACATGTTAAGCAAGGGAGTCAATCTCTGATTGAAATGTCACCTATAACATTGGATTCCAGTAGGTCTGAATCACTTTTGGAATAAAACAGTAGAGAGGCACATTGTAAAACCAGCAGAGCATCCGCATCTTCCAAGAGAACAATTACTGTGACAACAGAACATTTACGAGGCTTGGAAAGAAACCTCAGTATCCCAGAGCTGCCGTAGGTGCACTGAAAAACCCCAAACCCCATGACTTCAGGCTGCAAACGCGTACTTGTGCAACTGACAGTTCCAGAAAGAAGCCTCTTTTCATTGGTACTGACACAGTATAACCCAACCAAGTAGGTGACTCGTCCCTGGGCTGGGACAGTGAGTACTCATTTCTCTGGACAGTTTATAAGGAAGGGGAAAAAAAGCAACAACAGCATAACTCCTGACTGCAGAGCTCTTTCCGCAAGAAGAGTATTTCTCTGGCCATGTACAACAGCAGCTATATCAGCTGTACAAGCACCCAGACATCACTGTCATGAAACCAAAATGTGTGGATCTGGCTGTATAGAAAACCAATTCTGCTGACTAATTAGCACAGCATTACATGCCAAAAAAATTCTTCCAGGTAAACTTTTTACCTCTTCTTGTGCTGCTTATAGTCACTTGATGACTGCTATGAAAGTTATATTATTCCACACTTGGAGAACTGCAACTCTCCTCCAGTTGTGAATTCTACCCTGTACAGTCATTAAATGAATAGTAACATATATCAGATCTGTTCTCAATGCCATCCAATGTGCAGAGGAGAATGCACACTGAACATAATGCTTTAGAAATACGATTTCCCATGTGCCTCTCTGAGGAAAGGAAACCCAAGGAGTAGCTGCATTGCCATACAGTAATTGAAATCCACAAGATACATGACTATTCAAACTCGACCTATCCCGGAAGGATGTAATGGTTTGTAAAACTTGCAGGCTGTGTATTTTACTTTGTTTTCTCATGCACAATGAGAATGAAGTGTAATCTATCAAGGCTTAAAATTAAACATCCTGTATCTATCATGCGTTGGGACAGAAACCAGTCAAACCAGTTCAAAATTCACATTCTCTTCTATGCAAAAGACCATTTTATACCTATCGGTTACAGATTTGCAAAAAAATTGACCCAAGGCCAAACCTCTAAAAGTGAGTCGTGCTTGTGTTAAAAGGTGCTTGAAGTTTCTGGTAATTATACACCTCTTCTATCATCTGCAGACAATAAAAACCTATTTCCTCAGCATAAGACAGCACTCCAGTTGCTATTACTGTGCCACCTTCTCTTTTGAGCCAGGCTATTGATAAATGCCCACACAGTATGAAAACTCCCTAAGGATACCTGCATATAATGCACTTACAAACAGTGGTGTCCTGGTCAGCAAGATGAAATTACCTTACAGTGGCTTAGAGAACCTTCCCAGTGGGACATATTGTCCTAATGTAATAGGAGGCTGTGGGAACAAACAAGGCAAGAACAAAACAAGATGATTATACAAAAGCAACTTCCCAGCTAATGTCTGAGAGGCAATTACAGGATACTGGCGTGCTTCCTGGCCCCAAGCTGAAGTACCATCGTTGTTCATCAGCAATAGGGGAAAAGGAAAAGAGAAAAAGCACCAACAAGCATGGAGAATTTAAAACCCGTTCCTAGAGAGCTCAAACCGCCCAGAGGGCCAGGCTTAAAGTGAGGCATTTGTCTCCAGAAACACCTACTTTTAAGCAGGGATCTGCCTTGAGCTCAGTGTCTAAAATCCTATTTTAATCAGTGGAAATCTAGTCACTGTGGCCAGGAAAGCCCTCTTGAGCTTCCTAAACACAGGCATATAGCATTGCTTGTGATGCCTCAGGCACCACTGCCTTGCTCCCAGCTCCTGGGATGAACATGGGCCTCCTGCAGGTCCCATCACACCTTCCAGGACTGGACTGTGTGGACCTCCCAGTGCCAGAAGGTATCTCAAATGTCACAAAAAGTTAAGATTATCTGTCTTCTCTTCCCATGCTGGGAGGGCTGGAGTTGCAGGCAGAAGGAGGAGGCTGTCTCCAAAGCAGGGGCTGGTCTGTGGCATACAAGAGAGACCGTGAATGAAGGTTGTGCAGATGCCTGAAACGCTTCTGGAACGCTCAGCTTTGTAACATAAACAAAGTTTGGCTTATCAGTGACAGCAGTTCCTGCACAGTAAGGCAGGCTTTGGCGAGCCAAACCCCCAGATACTCCGCACAGTAGTAGATGTCAACCCAGACTTCCGTATCCCACGTGTGCTAGACAATTACACAGTGTATAAGAACTACACTCAGAATTTTTCTTCCTCTCAGGTTGCCTTTTTCAACTAAAAATGCCAAGCACAGAAAGTTTCCAGACTTTCAAAGCTAATTTAAACAACCTGTTGCTCATAGAAGTGAGAAGAACACTAATGTCTTTTAACATAAACCTATCTGACAATTTTCCCAACACCTGGGAAACCAAGAACCCCAATCTTTGCCCTCTTCACCACAAATTAGAGTTGCTTAAACTAGTTCTCCTTGCTGCTGGTAGGAAAGGCCCTGAGGATCTGCAATAGCTCCTGCACCAGTGAAGAAACGTATCTAAACTGTCTCTGCAGAGCTTTTCTATAGATCACCGAGTTCCCCTCATCCCCTGCTGCCTCTGACATATCCATGTCAGAGGCAGTGGGAGTGCCAGGCTGCTACACCAACCACAGCTTCTTGCAGCAGGAACAATCCTCCTCCCCTTTGCCATAGTGAAAATCTAGCAAGGGCATGGTGGGAGAGAGGAGGGCATGTTTCTCACCAGTGTGCTGTTCTGGCTCCTCAGTGAGAGATCAGCGTTTTCACCAGTTCTGGGTTCTGCAACCACACAGAAAATATTTTTTGGTCTTATGCCTGTAGATCCACAGCTATGAGGTGATTTGCACAGATTTACATGTAGCTTTTCAGCAGTTCCCAGACACATGGTCCCTTTGCAAAACTAAAGTAAGTCTTCAGAGGACATTAAAAAAGACTTGACGGCTGCAATCCTGATATGAAATGGGCAGCTGACGACAGTAAAGTGAAGTATTACCAGTTGCCTGAGTTAAAACACACGTAGACCTTCTACTTCCAGAGTTTTCCACTGTACAGATCACCAGTCATATTTACACAGACATTAGCAGAAAATCTTGGTGAACATCTCATTCTTTTTTTCAAGGCCAGAAAGACGGGTCCAGGCAAAATTTGCACAGACTGGTGCATTATTACTGATGTTTTCCTCTTGGGTGGATTTAGCCACAAATGGGCCAGACAGGGGAGTTGATAGTAGCTTTCCCCTCCTCATAGAGGTGGCGATGAAAGCTCCAAATAAGACTTCCAAAATAAATCCCACCATGACGTTTTTAGGGTGTAGGCACACCCCAAAACCTCATAAACCAACAAGAGGGCTTTTGTTCTCTTGACTGAAGTCCAAGCATTTCAGAATACTCCACTAAAAACCACCAGAAAGGCTACCTATTTCCTTCCTTCCCAGACTCTCAAAAACAGTAGCAATGGTATTTTTCTTCAACCATAAATCAGACTGCCTACTAACACGCTGCAGCATGGCATGTAGAATTTAATTTGTACAGGCAGTCAGAAAATAATAAATAAATGCATGACTGTACTCCATACTGCCCTCACTTCTATTAAAAATAGGCATTCTGCTTTATTGCAATAATTCTAAAGGGGGACAGAAGGACAATTTTAGAGAAAAAATAAATACACACATACACATAGAAGGAACACACTCAAAACCACCTTCACAAAATCTAGCCAACACCAAGAAAGGACAAGTCCCAGATTTTAATTCCTTTATGGGCTTGAGGTCTGTGATTAAGTTAAACACAGGAGCAATTAACTTTTGTGCAAGTAAGATGAAGGCTTTACTGCATGTACAACTAGGAAGCCTTGACAGCTTCCTTCAAAACAGCCATTCCCACAGGGGCTTTTAATTTCTTTTAAATACAAGTACCTCTTGTGAGGAACAGAAAACAATACTCAAACTCCTCACAATAGCCTGAGGATCACAACATAGGCTGGAGGAGGGGGTGAGGAAGGGCTAGGAGACAGAGGATTTATTTTTTTTTTTAAATCTTTATTAGAAATTTATAAAACTTGCATATACTTCTAAATTTCCTTGATTTTCACATGAAGCATGGTTGCCGCAATAACAGCAGTCATAGGTAACAAGAAGCCATTAGCAGGCTGCTTACTCGATGTTCTGCCCTTTTAAGGCAGAAAACACGTTCCAAGTTTAAACTTGCTCAATGAACTCTATTACCTGGGCCTAAAATTTTTCCTGTGTGAAGAGAGAAATCATCTACATGTTTCTACTGTTTTCAAATACACAGGAAAGATTTATTTGTCTATATCTTCCTGATACTGTCTTGAACCAGTAGCATAAAACCAAAGGTCTCTTATTTTAGAAAGGGATGAGCACTATTTTAAAAATTGATACAGCATTAGTACTATAGATAAATTTAGACTTAATTGGGGTAACTTTCCCCAACAGCAAAATCCTAAGGCTGCTTCTGACAACGGGAAAAAACCCCACCTTTATTTTGTTGGAACTATTGACTGAGAGATGTCCTCTCTTCAGCACCTGTAATGAAACCCACTGTGCTGGTTTTGGCTCACATACAGTTCACTTTCTTCACAGTGGCTGCTATGGGGCTGTGTGTTGGATTTGGAACACAGGGTTGACAATATAGTGATGTTTTGTTATTGCTGAACAGTGCTTACACAGAGCCAAGGCCTTTTCTGCTTTTTGTACTGCAACGCTGGCAAGAAAGTTGGGAATGCGTGGGAAGTTGGGAGGAGACACATCTGGGACAGGTGATTCAAACTGTGTGACCAAAAGTGCACAAGTTTTCTTGCTTTTACCCTTCCGATCCTCCCCCTGATCCCACTGGCTGGGGGAGTGAGCGAGTGGCTGTGTGGGGCTTGGTTGCTGGCTGGGATTAAACCATGACACCCTCCTGGTGTGGGTTGAATCCAAAGCATAATACTACTGTCCTTGGAGAGGTAGCCTTAAAATATGGGAGCCAGTTCCTGACAACTGGTGATGGGAGAGAAAAAAAGAAAAGTTCAGGTTTTAGCATATTCCTCTAAGGTCATAGATGGCTGAAACACTGAAGCCAAACCAGAGGGATTTTTTCCCCTTCAGAAATAATTGAATCACATCAGGAAAAAAACCCCAAACCTATCTTTTATATTGGACACTAACTGAAAAAGATACAAAACCAAATAAGTTTAGGAAAACATTAACCTTAATTATACTGTGAAAATCCATAGCCGGTAAAATAATCATCCACATCTGATACTTACTTATTACGTGCCTTAAGTAAAACTGAGTACCTAGCTCAAGGGAATCCCTGCTTAAAAATTAAACATAAATAAGCTGAAGCACAATACGCCTTCAACAAGCCTTCATGATTTAAAGGCAATGCTCTTAAGTACAGTGACGAAACAAAAGTTGTACTACAGCACCTCATCTGAGATTGCATTTAGAAAGAGATGCCATTAGAGGACAGAATCTATTAGCAGAGAATGCAGCAATTCCTGCCAAGCTGTTTGATAGAAACCAGGCACTGATATAACCTAATCTGAACAACTTCCCATTACCAATACCACTTCCTAAAAGGAAGGAATTAAGGTTGAAGGGCTCTCAGAGCAGCTACTGCAATTCATTATACCGAGCAAAGCAAATCTAGCAGCATTCCTTTTCTAAAAAGTAAAATGGTCATCCTGAGATGTCTTTCCAAATCAGAATTATTTAATGCTCCTTAACAGAGAAGGACTTACAGCATACTACAGAATTTGCAAGTAATTGAGTTGTTTACTTTTCACAGGCACTCAAATGGGACTTGTTATCCAGTCCCCCTCCTTTTACCTCAGCTCTTGGCCATGTTGGAGGCAACAGTGCTGTCACTTCTGCTTTAGATAAAGAGACTTCAGTGCTCGCTCAGTGACGTCGTGAGAAATATTCTGACACAGCGCGGATCCGTATTTTTATCTCTCTGCAATCTCACTGAAGACTACAGCTTTCTTTTACACAAGTGAAGCATCAAGCTCTAGCAAGGAGGCTGTAACACTGAGCTCTCAGTACTCACCTCTCTTGAAACTCAAATTACCAGGAAAAAAATACTCCCCTCTTATTAGCCTTTTATTATGAAATAGCTATTCACAGATTCCTGAAATACCTGTAATTCTTTTCATTCACTATGAAGAAACTCTTATAAAGCTTAATGAATTGCAGAAACATTATACACTAACAAAGGCAAGATGCTTCAAGAAACAGGAGGAATGCTCATTCAACATCGCACAACAATGAAAAAATTATATAGAAAGTTAATGACATTTTTAAAAGTTGTATTTTACAAAAACTTCCCACAGAATATATGTAAAGGATATAGAAACAGAAAATCAATTTATAATGTATACATTTTCTAAAATTAAGCAGCTTAAGGCAAGTTATGGGAAAAGAATGAAAAACAGGAGACTATGGCAAAATACTGTTGTTCTGTATAAATGTCACAAACTATAAATTTAATACTTTTTCAATACTTTCCTTGTCAAGTTCTTTGAAAGGCTGGTGAAGCAGCACAAGATAACATGCCAAGAGAAATCCCACACTGCAGATTACACTGTGCTTTCAATTCACACAACACCTTTTTTGAGGTGTATTCCTGCAGCATATCTGAGGAGAGAGGTCCAAAGCTGAAGCTTCACTTGGACAAGGAGAGGGGCGAAAAACCTCCTCTGAATATTTTCCTTTTATCAGCATTACACGAGCAGGTGTCACATACCTTGAAGGACAAATACAGATCATACCGAGTGCTGGCACCAGCTGAGCCACAGCACCACTACAATTTGGAAACCTACTTCCCCAGGAGTCACACACGAAGCATGGTTGCTGGAACTTCTGTCAGAGAAATTTGGCAGAGCTGCCAAAAGGAAAATCCATTTTGCCATGTAGCCTACACCAGTTACCTTTTCTTTCCAAGACGTCACTCTCCCTCTGCTGCTGGCAAGGCAGCCTCAGGCGCAGCCCAGCCCTCCCTCGCCCAGGACAGACCTGCCCGTGGGAGCAGCAGGCACCGCAGCAGCACCACGCACACCCAGGACAGGGTTTGTTGTGTCACATGCGAATGCTCAGGCGTAAATTGCTGCCTGCTGGCTGCTCCTCAGTCAGGAGGAAGGCCTCGCTAAGGGACAGCAAAAGAGGTCTCATCATGTGAACTCTGAGGCTGAAGTGGTATGAGAAAAACGGAGAGAGAAAGAAAAGAAGGAAAGGATATACTAGGGCAGGTGTAATAAAAGAGTAATTTCCCAGTATACCTTCTCTTCAATAAAGTACCTTGAATTTTACAGTAGCAAAAGCAACCTAGTATCAAAAATGAGTGACGTAAAGGTTGAGCAACTGCAGAAACAAAACATGATGAATCAAACCGTGATTGTGGAAAGATGGCTTTTCATCGCTAATACACCCCAAGAGGATAAATTATGGTGAAAGTCCTATTACATAAAAATTCAGCCACCTGCGAATTCAAACAGTTAGCAGCCAGATCTATTTTTAATCACGTTCATCTGCCAGGCCTAACGGCAGAGCGGGAAGGATTTGACAAAGCCAAATCCCCTGAAACAGAACAGGACTGACTACGGGCTTTGGAGGTACAACCTTACTGCACAGTATGTGCCTACAAATCCTGCCAGCTCCCCAGGCCAGGGGCACAACAACCACCTTTGGAGGAACACAGGATCGAGTACAGTTTCAAGCAAACTCTTCACTCCAATAATCTAGAACTCATCTGTGCCTGATCTATATGGGACACGCCACCAAAGATTCTCTGGCAGGAAACAAAGAACAGAATGAGAAATATAAACAACTTCCAGGGATGGTAAGTATGTAAGAGAAGAATTCAGGCCTCAGTCCATGTGTCACATACGTCATGGACTTTGGAGCACCCGCTCTGCAATGTCACAGAGGTTCATGTGCACCAGTACCTACACCTGGTATGAGTTGTTCAACTAAACGCTAGACCAAAGTCTACACAGCTCCAGATTCCCAGATGATACAGTGCAATTCCAACCCTTGCAAAAATCCACTGCTTTTGCCCTGAGCAGTATCCTCAAGCAAGAGCAAGGCACTGGCCATGAAAAAGCCTGGGCTTCAGCCAGCCCCAGGCTGCAGTTCCAGAGACAGGCAAGATGCCATGGGTTTATCCCTACACTACTTAGTAACTTGAGTTTGGGGCAGGGGTAAGAGGATCTGGGAAGAGAAAAGAGCAGGCAACTGCCAGTTATCAAGTAAGAAAAACATGACTGCTTCACAAATACTTAGCAAGGAGAGCTTGGGATGGAAAGTCTTACTTAACCGAAATGAGAACATGGCACATGTGTTGTACTTCAGTCACACACAGGAACAGCAGGTTAACAGAATTACACAGGCAGTGACAACCACTGGTGTGTCCTTCATGTGAGGCAAAGAAACATCCTTTTTCCCAGTTAGCATGGTGGAAAATTGTTAAGACTCACAGAGTCCTGTCATTTCGATTTCCTCTCTGAAGGGCTGACCAAAATAAGAGAGCCACTTGTAGAGCACTTTCTTCTCTTACTCATCTTTTCCACTGAGACAATTCTATGTTTGTCTGCAGCGATTTGCATCCCCTCTCAGCTGCATTCCTAACTTTAATTGCCAAACGCAGCATGTAAACTGCCCTTGGTATATAAAATTTGATTTATTTTCTATTTTTAAGAGTCAACAGTTCCTAGGACAAACTTGCAAGGCAGCCAGCTGCCTCTTCTCTGCATTTGTCAGCTCCTCCTGCACAGCCTGCTCCTCTCAATGCAACACTTGGTAAGTTTGGCTTATTTCTCTCTTTTCATTGAGATACAATACTGAATAAAGCAACCTGTGCAGAGTTAGTCTAAGTGTTCATGCCATCCCATACTTATACTGAATTTTGTACCATTCTCTCCTCCCTCCAGAGCACTAAAATTGCTTACATTATTTTGTAAGTCCATAAATGCATTAATAGATCTCCAGCAGACAAGAGCATGCTCTGGCCTGCCTTGAATCAATCCAAAACCGTGAAAACACTTCATGGAGCATTTTAATGAAGCCAAAAAACCCTCCAAGGAACACATTTGGTCAATTTTGGTCCTGTACCCCGCTATCACTTTTGGATTAGGGCTTGCACCTGTGACTCTGAACTTGGACCTTCATCGGATGGCTCCACGCATGTCTCGCTTTATGCACAACAAGGAATCCCACCAGGGACCCCATCTGGGCTTGCTCAGCATGCTTTACTTAGAGCATGTGCTTAAGTCATGGATTGCATCTGATTCGGGTTTTTTTCGCCTTTATTTTTAATTCATGCTGTAAAGGAATTGCTCTGAAAATACAAGTTCTTTTTATTTTTTATTTACTTATTTACAACTCCAAAATACTTTAGGACACCATACAAGTATGTGCTTGTACTTTCAACCCCTACAATCTTTTTGTTTGGCACCACTAACAATTGAGGGGTCCTCAAAAACAATATACATGCAAGAGCAAAAAAAGAACAACACTTGGGTTACATCTAACCTGAACATCACCATCAGCCTCCCCAGACAGTATCTATGGATGTGGCACTTAGTGCCATGGTCTAGCAACCATGGCAAGTCTTGGATCAAAGGCTGGACTCTATGATCTCAGAGGTCTTTTCCAACCTGGCTGATTCTATTCTATGATTCTATTGCACATATCCAACACGAGGCCCAGCTGGAGCCCAGCTTATACCTGTCACAACACAAACCCTACCATTGTTGCACAAAGTTTTATTTAAAGGTCAGCAATCACCAGAAGCAGAAGAGATACAAGCAAGATGATGGATCAACCAGTATTTAGTGTTATGCAACCAAAATACTTTTTTTCAGCAGCATCTAGTGGAGACTGGGGTTGTCCTGATTCCCAGCAAAATAAAGACCATCATCCAGCAGAGCAAAGCACATGCTCTAATAGATGTGGACTCCTGCAACAAGGAATGACTGCCATCTCAACCTCTCTCCCCTGATGACTGATGTTCTCAAGCCACCTAATTTATCTTGGCTTCAGCTACTGATGCCATGTGGCCAAGCCATGGCCCCTGGCCCACAGGCAGACCACAGGAAGCAATCATCCCACTCGGATATCACATGCCAATGGCAGGGCCATCCAAACCCTCTGGCATGGGAGAAGGAAAGGCTCAGGGACCATGGACAGTGTGGGGCTCCCAGCTCTGTGCCCAGCTCACCTGCTCCCCAGCAAGGACACAGCTGGCACCAGAACCAGGGAGCCTCCAAGCCACCTCAGCCCTCCTCCACCTCTGCAGAGGTGACACAGGGGGTCTGAGGCACCAGCCTCAGGGAAACCTAGTGGCAGGGCTCAGGCAAGAGGGCTGTCCACCCCGCTGTTGGCACTAGGGACATACTTGAGTAATTAAGATGGTCAGAATTCTCTGAATGCCCTTTTGATGGTTCAAGCAGCCACTTAATTTGGGGATTAATATCCTTAAGCCATAACCATGAAACAGTTAACACTTGTTTACATCCATCAAAGTCATTGATGGGTACCTAGCATGAACAAAGCACTTTCTTTTCCTATATAAATTAAGTTCTGCTAAATCTACATCCCATGTGCACACAGAGATTCAGCTACAAAAAAAAACAGCTTGGAAGAGAGAGCTGTGAGCACGTAATGAATTACCTTTTTTTTTTTTTTTAAGAATCACTTTGGTGAAGACTATTTTTAAAAAACCTCTTTTGAAAGGCATTGTAATAAATGAAGAATTCTGCATGCTTGTCACTGTGCACCTGTACAGGGCATACTTCAAAGCATTTCCTTTCTTTGCTGAGAAGCCACCCAAACTTCTATCTTTCTCTGATACACCATATTTATTTCTGTTGCTCAATGTTTATTCCTATACAAATCAAAGTAGTAGAGAAATAGATGTGCACATATCCATTATCCAAACAAGTAACAGGTCAGCTATCTTTGTCATGCTTTCATTCTAAGAAAAAACAACAATACTTTTTCTGTATCCCCCTTTCTACCTGAGGTTATTCCATCCTTCAGTGTCTCCAAAGCTACTGCCTTTTTTTTTTTGGTATGCTGGAGTAAAATCTCCAATTCCTACAACATAAAAGTCATTGAAGTCAATGGCATTTGCTCAGGCAAACCCAAGAGTAAAAGCAATAGTATCGCAAATTTATTAATGGAAATTAATAAATGCTCTAGTAAATTTTGCTCAGAAGCAGACAAGATAATGCTATTAACATGAGCTCCTTTATGCTTGTGGGAAAGAAGCAAAACACACACAGTAGTTATACAGCTTACAAAACTGCTTTTTCCTGTACAAATTCAAAACATAATCATGTTCTCTAAAGCTTCAATCAATATATTTCCATCCAAAAGATACCAGCAGAGTTGAGATTTAGTCACTTCTACAACTCTTTTTCTTTGCATTCAACCGAGACAACATCAGGTTCGGTTTCTCCGCAACTTCAGTGGCTGCAAGGTCGGTCTTCACTTTCCCAAAAGCAGAGCGGTCCCTGTGCTCTCCAGCGAGGCTGCCAAACTGCCCACATCATCCTTAGGGTGCCTTTCTCACCCGGCACAGGACGGAAGAGTCCCAGCTGGGAACAGGCACACAACCGTGGGCCCCGCAGCCCCGGCGCCCTGGTCACCCACGGCACGCTCAGGAAGCCACTGCCATTTGCCGTATTGCACAAATGCCTCTGAGCTACGGGACGAATTATGCATTTGGGATAGCACCAGGTTCTATTTTTGCAGTGCTGAGACGGCCATGTGCAGCTGGAGGACTGAATTCTATTTTCTTCAGAGCAAAAGACAAAATATTGTAAGTTTGCTGCCTGAGGGTGGGAAAGAGGCTTATGCTTATAAACAAGTACCTTTTCACTTTGTTATGAGAGTTTCTAATTTAATGTAACTGGGATAATGGGTAGCCAATTTTAAGCGTGTGGTTTGGTTTAAATTTTAATTCTGGTGGTACATAAGGCTTCATTCAAAGGGTAAATTCAGCTGCATAGTGACAGTTTACAAAACAAGGGTAATGCAGTGGAGAACTGAATTGTAATTACACCCTTGAAAGTTACTTTTAATCCTCAAGGTTTCATGTGGTCTCTTTAAAAAATAAATAAAACCTCACACAGAACACACTGACTGAAAAGGAAATTAATATAGTATCCAGTGTTCTTTATACAAAATTGCTAAGAAGCATAGACTCCTTTATAAGGTTAAAGTAAGTTTATATAACTAAATCCGGCTCCATAATCTGGGCAGACCATGCTGATGCGTGGCAATCCCCGAACTGCTAGGCAATAGAAACTTTACATTTGAAAAACTGAAGTCTCTAACTTGTTTTGATTCCTCAAGGCAATTCTGCAGCAAACTGCCACTTAATGCATCAGCAAAATACCACTTACCAATCTTTTTTTTTTTTCAAAAGACCCAGCAGCACATCCCAAGCTGTTGTTTGAGGCTAGATTGCTAGGCTCTCATTGATCACAGTAAAAGCAGTTCAGAATTTTGGGGCGGATCTTTTCTTCTGCTGTGCTTGTACCTAGTCCATTGTTTCTTAAACAAACCAATACAATTCTGGCCAGCTCTTTTTGGTTCCCCTTTGTCCTGCCTTTCATGTATAAGTGGAGTTTTGCCTTTGCTATCAAACAGCCATAATGCATATAAATGAATTACTTTTTTCCTGTCCTGTAGAAAATCCTCTCCCCTCCAGCCTGAAGTCTACACGCATTCACATGGTCCACAATGTCCTGGAAAATGGTATCTGTAGTACATTCAGACCTGTCATCCTTCAACACTAAAGATAAACAACAATCCCAAACAGACTAATACTTTATTTTAATACTGCCTTCCTACTTGCCTCTTCACAAAGATTCTCTAGTCTTGAACAGGTACCTGTCAATTCTGGATGCTTAAGCTTCAAAGAAGAGTCTATTGACATTTAAAAACAGATTTTAAAAAGAAAAATGTGTTCAGAAACTCAGCTGTGTGACATGCATAATATCCACCTAAAGGAGAAATCACAGCATCGCCTGAGTAGATGATCCATTTCAATCCTGCCTGTGAAACAAACAAATTCATATCTCTAAGAGGATTTTTCCTGGAGAACTGACTCCCTTCTGAGTGCTGGGAAGTGCCAGATACCCACATCTCCATCCAGACTCGCTGACAAGCACCAAAAAGGGATATTCCAATGGCGGGCAAAAAGCAGCAGGTGGGAAAGACATTGCTTAATGTAGATCCGGGCAGGAAGAGAGATGCCTTCCCAGCTGAAGCTGCCTCCTGGAGAACCTCATTCATCAGCCATGAATGACTGATACTTAGCAACTAATAAATATTTATTAGGCAAGAACTAAATAAAAAATTAGCTAATTTTCACCATATAAGTAAGAATGTTTTAACCATATGCACTGTGATGCATAGACTTTAACTTGGTTAATTCATATACTGAAAGCCCTGAATAACACAGATTTTCAAAGATAAAACTGATAAAGTACAAGTACTTTACTTCTTACATGAGCGTAACAAAGCAATAATTGATTTGCTGGTGTTGCAGAAGGACCTTAATTCCTTAAATTATGCTGAAGTATTGCCATAACAGCCACACCAGTTTGTGCACTTTCGTATCAGTTCAGATGTCAAATACCACAAGGCTTATTTGTGCTTTTTTTACCGAAATAAGTCAGCTCCAACTTGCCACTCTGTTCACTTCTCCTAGTGAAGGTGGTCCTCTGCTTTCACAGGAGCTACACAGAAGTACCTCCCCTTCCCTGGGTCGCCCTTCAGAAGCCACACAGATAAATCCACCATTACCTTCGCCCTCATCTCTCACAACATTACTTGCAACACTATCATGCTTCCCTGATGAAGGACCAGTTTGGAGGAGGTGAGCAGCTCAGGGACTGGGGAGACACATCAACTCCTTCACCCTCTGGCACCTGTGCTGGGAGTGACAACACCAGGTACCATCAGTGCTTCGCTTGGCCCTTGGGCAGAACAGAGCAAGGAAATGACTGTAGTCATGTCTTCCATATAACAAAAAAAACAACAAAAACCAAAAACAAAAGTAGAAGGAATCAAAAGTTAAGGGGTTTTCCTCTTTTTCAGGGAAAGCTGCCTCTCTCCCATCTATTGCTGCAGCCACTTCCAAAATATGCATAATTTTTCTGGAATGACATTAGTCTATGGCTGTGAGAAGTCATGGGATGTTTTTCAGCATGTGAAGTCATGCTGTGACTCTTCTCTCATCTTTTATCATGTTTCTCCACTTGACTTTCTTGATGCCCTCCATACACACAGGAGATCAGCAGCAGTAGTGCAGCATTACACAATCCCCTCCACCAAATTTTCAGCAGTTTCACACTTGAGGAAAGATCCCTCTGTGTTGGAAATACAAACACCCAAAGAAGCTCTCTTAGCAAGTTTCAGCTGAGAGGTAAAAAGTGAACAGAAGTTGGTACTCAGCTACATTTTTCTCCACAGAAAGTGCTGAGACACCACCACTAGAGTTCCAGCCTACTTCATATCTAACTTGTGCTAATTCTGCTAGACGTCTGAGTTTTTACTGTCCATTAATCCAGGCCGTTATCACTGAATTAAAAAGTAATTTTAAATTCATGAAATATGAAGGAAAAATAATTGGATTTGATATCTGTGGTATTTCCAAGACTGCCTGGAACTGCAATCACATTAAGGAGGGTATGACAGGGCAGATCCATAGATGTTCTCAAAATTAGGCTCCTTACCAAAACACATATTTACTTGTTTGACCGTGATTCCGCCAAGAGACATACTGTCCTTTTGGAAAATGTCATCCATTTCACAACTTTCCCAAAAATACACTTTCTTATGCTTTTGTGAACACCCTAGCATACAAACACAAGCATCAAAAATACAAGAAAACCAAGTGTCACAGACTGCCAGAATTTCTTAATTACAGGCTTCCTCTCCCAGCATTAGAAAAAAAATAAATACTGCTCTGCTTGGCATGCCAGCATATTATTTTAAAAGTAGAAGGGCTGAAAGAAAGTCTTCCTTCATCTCCCAAACCCCAAGAGAAAATGGAGGAGTTATTTCCAAAGCACGTAATCAATGACCATCCAGAGAAACTTATTCATTTTGGTTAGGCTCCATAAGTCCTGCACCACACCTAATGAACACACTGCCTTCCTCTGATGCCTCTTACATTGCCAGCAAAAGAGGATTAAAAATAACTATGGAAAAAGAAAACAAAACAGCACTAAAAAATTCTTATTGCAACAACTCTCGCATTAATTTCCTTGGTTTGTTCCTTCTCCCTTGGAAGAAGGTGTCACCTCATGCAAGAGGTCAGCCTTACAGTTTCAGCCTCTACTTGCATTTTGGCAAATGGAGGTGAGGTGAGGCATGTGAGATCTCTGCTGCACAAGCAGGGACTCAGCAAATCTCACCCATCCTCCTGCAAAAGTTCAGATTAAATAGTCTCCCTGGCAGAGCCTGAGAGATTTCTTATTAGGGCAACTAATGCTCCAGACTGTCCAAGAGTAAGAATCATGAGGTACCAAAGTTGTTTGTCAGATCTTCACGCTTCCTCACTGCTGAGCAGTTTCTCCACTTCAAAATGCATGCGTTCCAACAGGCTCTGCAGAACACAGGCTTTGCTTAAGTTAGGTGTGACAGAGAAAGATAAAACGATAAACTGGCTGCTCTGAAATAGCCAAGCAGCTGCAAGCCAGAAAACACAAAGTTCGTGCTCTATCAATACCCTAACTCTCGCCCTGTTTCTCTGCCCTGACAGGAGTATCAGCACTGCTCAGAGCACGCTTTCAACTCTGGAAACATTTCACATCATTGACCACAAATGAAGTGATACAGCCGTTCTTTTCCATAAGCTGGAGAAAGCTCTACGGTCAGGGAAAGGTGAGGTTTCCAGTCCCACTGGCAGCCCAGTGGAACAGGAGGGCTGCACGGAGGGAGTAGGGAAGGAGGCTCCTGCAAACCCTGCGGCTGGAGGCTGCCCAGCTTCCCTCCTGCTGCAGCTCCACCTGCCTCAGGCTGTTACAGCCATCTATTAAAATACACTCAGCGAAACTCCCGGTGCCCTTTATCAGACCTGTGTGAGTCAAGTTTGACACAGATGATTTTCTCAGTGTCCTTTCACTCCTTGTTCTTGCTTTTCCTAACCAGAAAGGGGATGAGGCAGTTGGCATGTAACAACTAAAGCTACGCTTGCTGTACAGTGCAGCTCAGCAATTAGAAGATTACTCTTGGCTTTACCCCCCACAATTTTTAAGTCTCTCATCCCTGCTGTCTCTACTGAATCAGGCTTCCCAGTTCAACCTGCCTTTCTCTGATGCCGTCTGTCACAGCAGACCCTTCCTTGAAGGCCTGGGAAAAGGTCCCTCTGCCTCAAAGGAAACCATATCTTACAGCCCTCTGACTGCTCTGGGAGTGATCTCTGGCAGACCAAAGACTAATCCCAAGACTACCTCTTTCTGAAGGGGCAAATATTAAGACAAGGCTTTGCACCAGAAGGCGATTCCCAAAACTTTACTCACGGTCCCACAAAGCCTAGGACCAGCATATTCTCACGGTCTTCATTTACCTTACTCTTTCATTTAAACTTCTTCCCTGCAAAGGCTTGCCCTTCATTACTAGAAACAAACTGCAATCAAACCTCAGCAGGGTATTTTTGTGGGTTCTTTTTCTGTGGCGAAGACACCCATAGGAGTTTTTGTTTAAAGCAAAATAAAATGGTATTATTAGAAGGGAGGTAAAAATAGAGCTCATAGCCTGCTCCTCAAACACAGTTCTCCTGTGCAGCACATCAAGGCTATTTCAAGCAGCACCTCCCATTCTTCACTGGTGAGTATCTCAAAGTGTGTCAGCTTAAGTAGCCAAAGAAAGAAATGGTTACTTAAGGGTAAGTGTAAATACCTTGGAAGAGGTGGGAGGGAGACAGGGTTGGGTTAACAGATTGCTCACCGCACACAGTACGAAGAGTCGTACATCCACACAGCAGCTGCTGAGCCACAGATAATCCTCTCCCTCTGTGCCAGGCTCAGCACCTACAGAGGGTGTACAAGCACCTCAGGAAGAATCTGCTTCCCTCCCTGCACTGCAGGCCTCGAAAATGGTCGTTAGGTCAAGCATACATTTGCACTCCTGGGGTAGCAACACTCAACATTTTCCCCCTGGTATCTATGGAGAGAGATTAGCACTCCAATACTTCATTAGCTGAGAGTGCTAAGCATTCCACCAACTTGTGGAAAGAGTAAAAGCACTGAGGATAATGTATTTGGTGAGGCTCTGTGGAATAGTTTGGGATATTTTGTTTCAGTACAGCATAAGGAAAGCAGCTGTCACCTTGATGATACTGCCCTTGGTAACCTGATACTTCAACTAGTCCCGACTTCAGCCGGCTCCCCCTCCATTTGAGCGAGCACAGTTACTGATCACTTAAACAGACAAATGGTGATTTGCACAAAATAAGTTTTGAAGTGAGGCTGTAGGTCAAAGGATGAGCAACTTGCATCCACTATTCCCATCCCTCCCCAGTCAGACTGGAGAACACAAAGGCTTCCACAAAAAAACGAAGAACAGAGAGAAATGCCAAGCTACAAAGTTTGGCACCACACATTCACTTTCCAAAAACGCAAAGGGGATGAGGGATGCAGTGCTCAAATCATCCATGTCTGCTTAAACGCTTGGTTTGTGTGCTCCAGTGCTGTCAAACACAGCTGATGAATCAAAGACGGAGTTAGCCTCCCTGATACAGCAATTCCTTTCCACCCCAGACCAGTCACCTCCAGGTTTTTCCTTGAATTAGGGTCTGGCCAAGACATGTCAGCAGTCCAGCATTCCCTCCCTGCCAGCAGCTCTGCCAACACTTTGGTCACTCACAACCAGCTCCTCCCCATCCCCTCTTTTTCACTGCCGCGAGCTGAGCAAGCAGAAGGATTCCTGAGGGTAGGCAAAGGCCCAGAGCTGGCTCAGTTTTTCATCTACCTTTTCTTCTGCTCTTGGATCTTGTAATTGCAACATGAGACTGAAGAGAAGTACCTGGCTTGCCTGATAGCACGGAAGCAGCAGGAGGGGAAGGAAAAAAATCAGTCTAATGAGGTTGCAAGCACAAGAGATTGAAAAGAAAAAGAGCAAATAAGTAACTTCAGGTATAAATTACAATTAAGTGCACTATTAAGTTACCATGTACTGTGCAGTATTGCTCAGAAATACTATTAATACAAGTCAAAAAACCCCACACTGAACAAAAAGCAACATTTCTCACCAGGAAACTGGTAGTCTTACACCACCACTATGGTGATAATGGCATGAGAAATTGTACAAGCGACAAGTCAGAATTCAAAAGCTCTCACTTCGTGTTGTTTTGTTTGTTTTTATCTTCCAGCAAAAACAATCTACACCTACACAGACAATAACACGGAGCACTACACTCCACTGTGCCACTGTTGAAAAAATTCCCCATTTTATTTGAAGACAAAAGTGCATTAAGACATAATGTCATTACATCTGCTTTTAGGTATCCAAAGGAAAAATCATTATGCTATATGCTTGAAATGATAAATTTACCTAGCTCTATGGACAATGTTTTGTAATGTAATAATCTATTTCCCTGGAAAAGAAGGGGAACTTTTATTTATAAGCTGCTTTACATTTTAGAGGTGTTCACTGAACTTGAAGTCCAGCGTAATATGAAGCTTTTACTCATGGACACAGAACCAGCACTGAACTTCAGACTTTGTAATTAATCACAGAAAGATCCAGCAAATACTAATAATAAAAAAAGAAGTCTTAAGGAAAGCTAATTGACAACTCCAAAATGCAGGAGAAAGACCTGTCTTGCTTAATTGAACATCCTTTCTGTTAAGCTGCATGCTATATTTACCACCTGGCCTGCAAGGGCTGCTTTTATTCAAAAGTTCTGCAGTACAATATATGCACGTGTAGGCAACGAAGACTTTATCACTGAAACCTTCTGCAAGAAATTAGGGGAATGAGAAGGGCTCACGCACTTCCGCAGCAAAATTAGGTCAGGACGCCTTTGAACAGCTCCATTTGAAGGCTGTGCCAGACTTCTGATCAAATACTTTTTAGTGCATTAGACCCAATGGCTTAAGAGATGAACTTCTATACTGCTGATAATTATTACTGGTACTATGCACTGCTGCTTCCCTCTCCACCTGTGGATAATTATAAATAGCCTAGATTTTCCAGTCCCTGACATATGCCACTCTGTTAATAGTGCTTCCAAAACCTATCCTTTATAACCATGGGTCACACATTTCAAATATGACAACCACATAACTCCATGCAGATCAGGAAATCATGACTTGCCCCTCACACACTCTTAACCAAATGCTGCCTGCATATACAGGTATGGCTAAGTGACTTCAGCATCCTAGTAATTAATGATGTGGAGCTGTAAAGTGCCCAGTTCGTGATTCAAATTCAAACCTGCCTCTGCCCTTGGTGCCTACATACAGCCCTGAACTGTGCAACCAGGGAGCATCACTGCCAGTGGCTCTGTCACCTCCTGATGAGGCTGATGCTCTCCTCCTTGCCAGCTCCTGTCCTGGATGGACTTCAAGGCTATCCCCAAATAAAGCATACTCCAGTTGCCTAGCTGGGAGGCCAAAGGACAAAGAATTGTCCCCAGACATATAAAGCAGTTAGCTGTACACCTCCTCCCCATGAAGCTTTACTGCCCTGAGGAATGGGCAGTAGGGCTCACCAGTCCCAGTCATTTTTGTGTAAATTTTCATTAATAAATCAATCCATAAATAAACTACAGCAATCCCCAAACCCCAAAACTATTTCATCGAGGCATTTAGAATTTTAAGTCTTTAAAAATTCAGACTTTCACTATGTTTTTTTAAGCTCTTAAAGTTCACAGCTGAACTCACTCCAGCAAGCTTGCCCCTTGGGAGAGTTGTTAAGACACACAGAAATATCCTACCCCCATTTCCTACTGCTTCTTGTTTGCTCTCCTGTTAGGTGACACTACTAATTGTACAGCTGCTACAGCTAGCTGCCAGAGAATGCTCTAAGGAGGTTTTCCAATTAGATTAGCTGAATTAAATAATGAGAGAGAGAGAGAAAGAGATTAGCTTTTTCTGTGCCTCTCTAGGAAGCCATGGAGAAATCCCCAAAAATACTCTTGCTAATCCTCCCTTAGGACCCCTTTATCTCTGATCACAAATACAGAAATGCCATGTGAACTACTCCACTATGTGGGAACTGTGCCAGCTCTGACTGTACAGCCATGACAAGGGATCCTACCTACTTTTTTTTAAGACTGACAGTGCCTGCTAGACACTGTGTCCTCCTCAGTCTTCCTCAGGTTCCTCACATCAAATACCTTTACCTGCGCAAACCAGTGAAGGCAAGATCCTCAGATATTATGTGAAACAGCAAGTGACACAGCAAAGAAGCATCACAGAGACTCCTACATGTATATTATAGAACCACCACACTTTTTTTCCCAAGGTAAGGTTGTTGGGTTTTTTTGTCATAACCCAAAGCTGTCTAATTCTTTCAGTGCAGATAGAAGAAGTCAGAGAAAAAACAAATAAACAAAAAAACCCCAAAATAAAATGACTGGCACGTGACATCAAATAGCATTACAAAATATTCACATGCCCAGAAGACTTCTTTAACCCATAGACAAGATTCATGGTTCTCAAAAAAGCATCAGGAAATCTTCATCATTATTAAACTTATCTGGCTCTTGGTATATGACAATTTATGCCACCAGGCAGTAGACCAGTTCCAGGTGTCCACCAGAAGAGACCTACATCAAGATGCCAAGTCACCAGCTTTTGTTAAAGTAGGAGAGATACGGTCAAGAAAACAGCATTAATGTAAGCATAGAACCCAAACCAGCCAAGGGCAGAATAAGCTTTTCAGGTTGCGAGTTACAGTAAGAACAGGAACAAAAGGAAAGAAAGATAATTTCCCTTTTCTAATGCCCTACGGTTGCCAAACAGACAAGTGGCATTTCCATTACAGCAATACTGTCAAGAGTACTGTCTCAAGCCATTTTAGACCTTTTGGACCCCATGCTCCTGTGTTACCAGGAGCTCAGAAGTTCCCTCCATCCGGGAGCCCCAGCATGGCAGCACCTCTTCCCCTCTACTCCAGCAGGAAGTCTGTCTATTACTGAGTCTGAGCCTCACCAAAGGCAAAGAGATCCCCCTTGCAGACACAGCCCTGCTCTGCAACAGGGCATGGCCGCTTGGGCTAAACAGCACCAGAGAGAAAAGCATTTGCAATAGGCAGCGTGGCTGGAGACAACCAGTAATACTCAACTTCAAGGCCCTGTCTCCTCCAGCAGCTGCACACTTTAAGGACTTAAGTCTGTTTTAACAGGTGGCCATGGTACCTACTTTCCTTACCCTCAAACCCTGCACAGTCAGGCCACCGAGCAATAATGAAGTATCCAAACATTACCCAAACATGTTCATGATTCTTCATTATTTGAAGTTGTCAAATGATATTAGTCTGTCTTTTTATAGTCAATTAACAGACTTGCCCCTTCTTCCAGTGCCCTCATGCCATTCTTCCCCTCTGCACACCAACAGATGCTCTATGCTGCTATGCAGGAAGGACCAAAGCTCCTACCAGAAGAGCAAAAACCATCTCATGGTTTGCCACAGGTCTTCATCACCCACCTCCTGCTCACTGCCAAACCCTCCAGAAATCTCTGGAGATCTCTGTCATGTTTTCTTGCAGCAGAAAGACATGTCCACCAAAGCATTTTGGTCAAGAGGAAAAGGCAAACTCAATTGCAACAGGGACAATTTCAGTTGTGCCAGAGGTCCATTCGGGTCACAACAGCTCTGGTGTGGCCTCCCAGCCTGGTCAGGTCAGGTACAGACCTATGCTAACCACTATTCTCAGTTTTTCTCTTTAGGACAAAATTTTTCAAACTCACATTCTGCAGCAATGACCATGCCTGTCCCCTAACAGGGCCTTGGGGGCAGAGCAAAGGCTGCACCAGACTGTCAAAGCAAAAGCACCTGTTGGAGCTATGGAGGATCAAATCTTACTTAAACAGGAAAATTTATGAAACTGTTGTATTAAATTACAAGTGAAGCAAAAAGACAAAAATAATTTTCAAAGAGCACCTTCTGTTTAGCGCTTTTTTTCCTGGTAAGTAAGGTCAGAGAAGATGCTCCTTCCACACTAATTCAGGCCAAGAGAATTTTGAGAGCAATTTTGTTCTGTTTATTTAACTAGGAGTCCCGCTCATGTTCTGCGGGGCATTTCTTTTCCTGACATTTGAAAGATATGCTGCCTTTTGTAAAAGACACACACGTGACAGTACAAAAAATTTAAATATATCTAAAATAGAGCTCTGTGTAGAATAAAGTTCTATATAAAACTGTGGTAGTTTGGACCTGGCTCCCTGCCAAGTGCCCAAATCCACAGTAACAACATACAACAAAAACATACACACACGGAGTTTCAAAGACCTTCCCAGCTAGAACTGCAGCAGCTGGAGAGAGGTCAGTGCTGAATGCTCTGTGGAAGACAGTCTCTGTGAACACAATTTCAAATGTACCCCAAGAAGTTTTGCGACATTTTAGATGTTAGAATCAAAAAAACAGCCTTCATGGATGAGAAATAATGAGAGATCACAAAACTGGAAAACTATAAACGGCCTCAGCAAACACAAAAATTTAGAATATATGCATGGCACTTTAGTAACTTTCCCTATCTACCTCCAGGACTAGCCATTTTTCTTGTTCTGCCAGGGTAAAGAAGATTTGAGTCACACATGCTACAGGTGTTTATTCTAAAGCTTTAATCTTCTAACCCAATATGCTGGCACAGCAGTTCTTGGAACTCACACCTTCTCACAATAAGACTTACACAAGCCCATAACTAACACAATCAGATTTCACACACCATGCTCTCGGATGCTTCTTCTCCTTCCTGGAACAAATGTTTTCCTCTACCATGTCTGCACTGCCACTAGTGGCAAGTATCAAGTGCCTCTGAGCAACCAACTGGGAGCAGATGCAGTCTCATGGCCAGAACAGGATCTGAATGTTCTGCAATCCCCTTTCCAAAAAAACCCTCACAATCTTGCTTCTCAGCAACGTTATTTTATGCACATCCTTGCTGCAGGACTTATGCATTATTATTATTTATAGGGCTAAGCCATATTTATTTTTATTTATACAATGTGACAAATTTATATTCAACTGAAGCTTGACTTTTGGATGTCCCAATGATGGTGTGTTTCTTTTACTTTGAACTACCCTCACCTTTCTGCTTTGCTTCCCTTACAGGTTTTCATTTTAAATAGTAAGAACACTGGCAATATCACACCTCCATGCCTGCATATTTGAACCTGGAACTGCACAATGCTTGAAAGGGATTTGAATGGAAAGGCTTTGTGGAGGCTTTCATCTGGTAATCAGGTTAAGTGACACACTGATTCTGGGATCTCCATATCCAGAGTGAGCATGGATAAACAACCCAGCAAAGGAAGAATCTCTCATCTCTGCAGCCTGCAAGATATGCCATGTATTCAAACCCGTCATTAGCCTCCCCCTGTGGACCCCAGTCCAAAAAGCTAAGAGGACTCAGCTCTTAAAGCCAAAAGATATCAAGTGCATGCAGTTGGGCTGCCTCCTCCAGGTGCTGTGTCCAGCCAGATGTTCCTGCAGGTACTGCAGAGTCACCACAGGTAGAATTAATGCAGCTCAACCCAGAGAAAGAGGAAAGCTTGCTTCTACTTGTATAATTAATGGCAGGACAGAAGACACACCAGAGAGGATCCTGGGGAAGGCAGGAGAGAGGGAAGGCCTAGTTAGGTTATTCATTCCTGTGGCAGCAAGTATGATACATTTTTTGTTCTCTCTGGAAACATCCTTAGTCTTGAGGCTACACTGGTCACGCACCCAGCTGCTCCCTGAGAAGCACTTGCCCTCCCAGGCTGTATATTACTTCGGCATCATTGTTTCCTACAGCTCAAGTCAGTCCTCTCATTCCAGAGAGACATTCACACTTCCGAAATCCACTTAAAAAAATAGGGATGGGCCACTTCACACTGATCTAAAAGGTGGCAAGTGACCTCCATTAGTGTAGAAGCACCTCTAGGGACAATTATGCTTTATTATGGTTAATCAAACAGGAACAAAACATGCCTGACAACATAACATTTAAACACAGACAGTACATTCTGGTTGTTAAATCACAATGCTGGCTTCTGAACATTGATTCAGTTCCTGCACATACTATAGGCTGTTTGCCCTTCTGCAAGCCCCATGCTCACAACTCCAACACAGCCAAATAGGTTTTTATTTGAACTTTCCCAAATCAATTCACCTTGGGAACAAAGCAGTTCAGCTTAGAAGGGAGATTTCTGAAGAAGCTGTTTATATACAAACTAAAAATAGTGTTTTCACATGGACCATCCAGCCCAGGCTGTAGTTAAGCACAGCTTACATGACACTGCGCTCCAACAGCCCATCTACAGACAAGGTCAACTTCTGCAGATTCATCACTGCTCTATTAGTCATTATTTCACTTTAAATGAAACCCCTACTCGAGACATCAACAAAAATAATTTGTTCAGCACAAGTGCACTTGTTGTAAGTGGCTGTTAAATGCTATGTTTTCTCCTACTGCAATCAGTTTTCCAGTACTTCTGAGGATTACATGTATTTCGTATTTCTGCCTAAATATCTAGTATGCTTTTGAAAGCATCCCCCAGGGCTGAGCTAATCAAGAAAACAACATACATACTGAGAACTGTCATTATTACAGGGTCAAACACTAATGCAGTCTTTACTCAAGAGATTGCAAATTACACTTCAGTGTGAGCAGGAGAAATCTTGTTCCTAAATCACTGAATAGTGTCATGTAACCTATGAATAAATTACTAGTGCTGAAAAGATTATAGATAGCAGTTTATTAGTGTCTTGTAAGCACAAACCAAAGAAAACCAAACAACAAGCTGTTCACAGAACACCCTCCAGTAATTCTCTCATGCTTGCTACAACATAGAGTACAAAACAACTTGAATGCGGACCAAATCACTTGCTTACAGCTTGTGCATCCTCTCTCAAATGCATCAGCACAGAGGGCATCTTTATGACTTACAGTCAAGTAGAGTCTTATAGGGGGCCTTGAATAAGCTTACCAATCTCAAACACAACATTTCTGTTAAAAATCATAGTCAGTCATATCTATTCAGAAGACAAAAGAGCACTTTTCCATAACCAGACAAGAGCTCTTTGTTCAGCTGCTGGGCCTTACTAAAGCCTGCAATTCTTTGCCATAAGCAAAACGTTTAAACTGCTCAGTGGCAAAAGTCAATTTGGTGAGAAAATGTAATTAATAAAGGCCATCCATATCCTTCTGCTTGACATTCTGTAAAGACAACTGGCCACGAGGAGCAGGGCAAACGGAGAGATCAAACAACCGGCTGTTCTGCAGGGAGGACCAAGCTTTTCTACAAGCTCAGGATTCCCTGCCAAAACACCACACTCCCCAGGAAGGATGGCAGGTAGTTCTCCACCATCCTTCCTGCAGGCATTAGATCATGGCTGTGTGTTTGACATGGGACTTTTCATAACTTGCACCTCTGCTAGTCAAGAAATTAGGTCTTCATCGTCATCCTGGTATTATACTTAACTTAGGACCATAGAGACTTAGATCCACCAAACCTCTAAGCAAATCCAAGGCTCATACTGCAAAGTCCGCCATCTTTATCCCTTTAGGTGCAGCAACTGTCTCAAACCTACCACAGAGGTGCTATCTGCCCAAGAATCACAGTCCCAGTACCCAACTTCAAACCCTAAGGTATTTGTCCTGACTTGTTCCTGAAGAGGATGCTCTCATCTACTTCCTTGATAAGGATCTAGGAAAAAATGCAAAGAAAACAACTCTGCACTTTAGGCCTGAATACACACTCAGTTCCAATGCAGACCTCAGGGCTAAGATATCAAAAAGAGGAACTTCTTCAGTGTTTGATCTTGGGTCAAGAATCATCTGTTCCTTAATTTTTAAAAGATAAGCTAACCTGAGAGGGAAATCTATTTCCAGAAAGGGACTCCTGAGAAGACCCATCTAAGGGGCAGCTGTAATACCTGAGACTGGTGGCAAACCCCATAGCTCCACAGAATTTTCAGTGCACGGCAGTGCAGGCAGTTGCTGGATGGGACAACCCAGATGTTCGGCCATAGCAAAAGAAGCAGCCATGGCAGATGCCGCTGCCTGATTCCAGGTGCTGCCAAGTCACAAAAAGCAATGGACAAGTATTTATTAATTCTACAGTGAAAGAAAAAGCTTACGTGAATTGGGGAAGGGTGGAAATAAATCAAGACTGAAAACGCTTCCCCCTCCTTTCTTTGGAACTTATTTGACAATGCAAATTAAACACACTTAGGAGAGACACATGCAGCATATAAATATAAAATGCCACCTATCGCTTCAGCCCTTCTTCTCCTCTAATTACTATCTCAACAAAACACAACATTCCTTCTCTCCAACACACTATCAATTCTCCAAATTCCAACACCAATGCAACCATTGCAAACAAATGCAGGAAGATTACAGCATCACATTCTAAAATACTAAATACTTCTGAAAAATATTCACTTGGATCATCCTTCAATAACTATTATTTATGCCACCAACTCAGTGCTCAGATGCTTACAGAAGAAACAGAAAGACCAATCAGTTGATGCCCCAGCCCTCTGTTTCACTGAGAGCCCAAAAACCAACCCCACATTCATGCAATGCTAATGTGAAGCTGTCTCCAGACCGCAGAAGCCTCCTGAGGAGAGATGTGATTAACCTTCTGTGAAGAGAGCAGCACCATAATGGTGCACTATGCAGCACAACCTGCTAGCCAGCAAAGTTTCTCAACATGCAGAGAGGATCAGACTGTCACACAAGCTCTGGAAAACCATTTGTCCCACTGCTGCGAACTAGAATGAAATGGAAAGGTTTATCAGCCTCTTCCGAATGGGAGCTGACAACTACAGCTGGATACTTGGCAGTGCCCTCTGGTGCTATTAAAATCAGCAAAAGCTGACTCCCAACATATCAGGACTGGACCCAACCTTTTAAAAGGCACATCAGGCCTCTCATTCATAGTTTTCCTTTTCTTTCCAGCAGTTTCAAGTCACCATCTTTTTCTCTACTATATAAGCAAGCAAAGAAACTTTCAAGGTAGCTAAAAAGCAGATTTTTTGCCATTCAGCCAACTCTGGGTGATTCTCCCATGTCCTTCCAGGCCTGCTGTGGTTACCAGACCCCACTCTAATCTGATGTGCCACCACACACTGCACTGATGGCAGCAAAGCACTCCTCAAGTCCGGGCTGAAATCCACCAGCTTTGGTGTGGGCAACGCTTGCCATCATGTGCAGGCTGGCACACACAGATCAGACTCCCTCTCACCCTCTTCATCGCAGCCATGTCCTCAAAGGGCTGCTCCCCCGGGGGAGCTGGCACGGTGCAGCAGAGCACATCTGCGGTGCGACAGCCCATGTCAGGGCACACAAAGCATGCACCCAGCACGGGTAAACCGCTCCCTGGTTCAGCGGCAGGTCGCACTTCCACTACATTTTTAACACGGCTCTGACACCTACTTGGTCCACCCCAATAAAAATGTTTGTTGGTTACATGGAACAAATACAGGGAACTCCCTGCTTTAGGAAACAAAATCTGCTGCTGCTTTCCTTTCCTTCACTCAAAAAACTCACGGAAAATTTACTTCATCAGAAATGAGAGATTTTTACCGTAAGGCTTTGCCTAAATAATAATATGACCAGGATAGCCTTCTGCAAAAAGGACGGATTTAGCATCTGCCTTTTCCCAAAGACTGGTCTACAAAATCCTACGTTAAGGGACCATGAAGCTGCTGCCAGGCACAGTTAAAGGAAAAAGGAGGGGGGTGAAAGAAAAGGAAAAAGACCAACCTCCTTTTACTTTTCCAGTCAGTCCCTCCACAACCTTCTGGCAGCAGCAAGGGTGCTGCAGCAGAGCCAGGCAGGCTCCCCCCGCCTTGCTCTCTCCACTGCCCCCAAAACTGCGCTGACCCAGTATGCCCCAACAACCCGCCTCACTCTGCCGCAGTGTGTTCATCCTAAGGCAAAACCCCATCAAACTTAATACTTTACTAATTACTGTGGCAGTTTAATAGCTACTCCGCCATCAGAGAACTTTGTAATAACAGCATTTCTATAAAATTAAAGTATATTGTACCTCATTAGCCAAGGCTGTTTCTGCAGAGCAGTTATACTTAGCGGAAACAGTAGTCGGTGTTCTCCCCAACCCTCTTTAATTAGTCCCTAAGAAAAGTGTTTTACAATTGTATCCTTAGAAATCCCTAATGATGAGCCAGATTTCACAAAGGCTGTGACTTGGCTAATTTATACAATAGCTAGAGAACTTCAAAAGTTAACCCAAGCTAGTGACATTATTTAGTTCAGTGAAGCGGCTCATTTTAATTGGATTAAATTGTCATGGTTTTTTAATTTCATATTGAAACCGCAATTTATCATTTCCTAATATTTACCCAAACACTGCAACAGTGTCATTTGCGTGCTCCCTTCCCTCAAGACAATCTCAGATCCACAGATAGAAAAGAACAAAACTCTCTGGCCGGCCCTCGCCAGCTCCGTGCCGCGAAAGGGTGGGAGCGCTCGCCGGAGCGAGGCTTTCCCAGAGGTACAAATCCCGGCAACCGAGCTAATTGCATTAAGCAGAGGGCCCGGTTAGCGAATACACTTGTGGCGCGGAAAAAGTGTAAATAGCGGCATTATCCCGAGCAGCTCGCGGCAATCCCGTGGGGAAGGGCCGGCCGGGACATCCGCAGAGCCGGGCCCGGGGCTGGCCGGGGGGCGCGCAGCGAGGCGCAGCAGCGGGGCGTATCCGAGGGTCTTGGGGAGTCCTGAGCCGCGCAGCCAAGGGGAGTTACTGCTTTTTTTTCCTCTTTTCAGCAGCCGGCCGGGGAGGATGGATTTTGCAAAGGAAAGGCTCCCGCCTCACCTCCCGTGGAACCGGGAGGAGGCGGCGTTGTCTTCGGGCGGCCGCTCGGACACGGGGCGGCCCGGCGGCTCCCGGCGCTGGTCCGGGACTGCTACAAAGCCCCGCTGCGGGACCCAATCCCGCGTCGCCGCCCCTCGGGCGCCCCACGGCCGCCGGGCAGCCCCCCCTCCTCCAGGGAGGAGGGAAAGACGCACCGCGGGGACTCCGGGGCCGGCAGGCGGCTGGGTCGTCGCGGCAAACTTCGGCTGAGGTTCGGTGGAGGTCGGCTCTGGCAGCGTGCTCCGCCTGCCTTCATGGGATTTTTTTTTTTTTTTTGGAGGGTAGGGGGAAAGGAGAGAGCGTCTCTTTCCTTTTTGTCTTGGGCGGGGGAAATGGTGCCTGCTGCTTGCAGAGCGCTCAGCGATCAACAGATGCCCCGCCGAGCCAGCCCAGCGCCCCGGCGGGCGGCGATGCCACGGGGGCAGGGCCGGGACTGCGCGCCCCGGGCTCGGCTGACGGAGACGAGGCGGCCGCCCCCGTCCCGTCCCGTCCCGTCCCGCAGGGCTGCCGCCGCCCCCCTCCCCTCCGCCCCGGCACTCACCGGCTGCCCGGAGGCGCAGGCCACGAAGGTGACGGTGAGCGCCAGCCACACGCCCCGCATTATTCCCGCGGAGCCGGCGCGGCGGCCGCCGGGGGCCGGGCACAAAGGAGAAACCGGGCGGCGCTCGGCAGCGCCCGAGGGGCGCGGGGCAGAGCCGGCGGCGCCCCGAGTCCGGCTCGCCGCGCTCCTTCCGCTGGTCCCCGCGCTCCGCTGCCGCGGGCCCGGTGCTGCGCGGCGCTGGGGCGCCCGGGCTGCAGGCTGCGCGCTGCCGGCTCCGCCGCCCTCCCTCCGCCCCGAGTGCGCGGCGGCGGCGCCGCGGCTCCCAGTTAAACCCCGCAGAAATTCCTGCAGGATTACAACACAGATTGGCAGCTCCCCCAGCCAGTGGAAGGAGGCGGCGCGCCGCGGCCGCCGGCTCTCGCCCCTCGCAAATTCAACCAACTTGCCCCCCTCCCTCCTCCTCCTCCGACCCGGTCTTCCCTCTCTCGTCCTCCCCCCCAGTGGAAAACATGAGCAGCGCCGCGGGCCGACCGAGCGAGGGCTGGCCCGGTATGAAAGCGAAGACGTGGAAATGCTCCCCCTTCGAAAGGGGAATCGGGCAGCGGCGGCGTTTTTGTCAGCGTTGTGCCTCCGGCGCCCGCACCGCTGCTCCGCGCCACCCTCCCCAGTTAACCTGGGTGGCAGCTTCAAGTGTCGGAAAAAAGTAAAACGGAGGGGTTGAAAATCACGGGAAGGGAGGCTATTCCGAAATGCCAGCCCATTGTAGACTCCCACTTGGCTTTTTGCCTCAGACTGTTCGCCCTCAACAAGAAGACTAGAAAGTTTTAGGGGTGAGGGGCGGCAAGTTAAGAGAGGGCTGTGATTTGTACCTAGTTACATGGATCCAGGAGTTATGTCTTCAAAATAAATAGTGCAGGAATTAACAGCAGCAAGAATGTGTGCTCCAGAAGCCAGAACAAGAAGTCTTGCTACAACTAGTCCATGGTATTTCTTGGTGTTTCTCAGCGGGGGAAAATGGTGGCATTGAAGACCTTAGGAACCTCAGCCCAATCCACTTGCCTGTGCCAGAGTGTTTCCACCCCTGAACGTGTGCATATATTACATCAGTCGTTGGACATGGGAAAGGAGCAATAACCAGGAAAGCGAAATACATCAGTCTCACTTGCAAACTGCCACTGGTGATTTAAGTCAGATGGTTGCAAGCAGCGTTTTATAGCCCGAATCAAATGGCCACAAGACGTGTAATAGTCTCTTTTGTTTTAGCAAAACATATCCCTCTCAGAGGACCCTAGCCTGGAAGAGGGCAAGAAGAGCCCAAGGAGATTCCCTGAGCAGAGGTTTTTCCATGCCCTTCACTTTGCTTGCCTCATGCTCTGTGGAATACTTTGGCCAGCATGTTGTGTTGAGATCCCAGTTACCTTCAGTGCCTACTCTGGTTGCCTTCCTATCAAAACAGGAATGCCATCTAAGCAAATAAAGTTAATTTGGCACAAGCAATCTCTCACCCCACTCATCACTTTCCCAGCCTCTCCCAGGCAAGCACATCCCTGGCGATCCCTGTGCAGTGTGGGCGCAGCGGCTGACTCAATGCTGGGAAGCAGCAGGACCCTTGTGCCCAGAGGGGGTAGGTGATCATGCCTGGCGTGCTCACTGTGTGTGACCCCCAGGAGCGTGATACCTCTCAACAGTTACTACACTTGCTATTTCTAGATCCACCTTCCGGACATGCCGTGTCATTGATTTTTAGGCTGCATTCCCCACTTAAATCTTACCAGATTTTCAGTTGTCAGCTCCTTGTTGGTGTCACACACAAAGATTATGTGCTTCTTATATTAAACAGATTGTTTAATATAATCTTTCTCCTTCAAAGTATGTTGCAAATTCTTAGGACCTAATTCTGTGTATCCTCTTCCTTTGTAGGCAGCAGGATTGCAATCCAACAAAGCAACAATTTCAGCACTGTTTGATGTGGGTGAGTGAAGTGCAGTGAAGCAAAGGGAGGAAAACTCAATTTGGGCAAAATCTGTAGGATCTCACGTAGACATGGGGTCTTATAGGCAGCCCTGTCTGCAGGGAGAGGAGATGAAGAGATTGCAACTTGCCCCAAGTCAAGGCAGAAACCAGAAGAAGCATTCCTTATGCTGGCAGGATCCTTAACAGCAGGAAAACAGAATGCCACATTAGAAACAAATAACATAAAAGAACAAATGTGAAGACAGAGACACTTGCATACAGGAAGCATCCTAAGGGTCCTCAGACATAGAGGGGCAAGTGATTTACTACAGTAGGGTATTTTTTAGCATTCAGACCTTACAGGCATGTCCTTAACATGTAAATCAAGTTCAGCTTTACTCTCGTGTTACAATTCATGATTATTATTATTATTATATTATATACCTATGTGGTAGAACCTATCAAAAATCAAAATATCTTCTGCAACCAGCAAAGGGAAGGCCTTCCTCAGGCAAAGACAGCAGCAACTAATGGGCTCCTCGTGGACCTCCAGTGTCCATGTGGGCAGTGCCCTTGAAGGATTAGGGGCTGAGACCTGCAAAATGCCTACACACATCCTTAAACCTCTGTGGGGACAATTGCTGATGCCAAACATGAAGATAAACACACATGTTGATGCTAGGTGGAGCAAAACTAAAGGCCAGAAGCCAGATGGATGATTTGGAAAGATAGAGATGAGCACAAGAAGTAAAGAACAGAAAAGAAATAACCCTTGTAGGTCGCAGAAATAACAAAATATTGTGTTGGAGCCCACTTGCTCCCTCCCCACACTCTTGAGTCCTCTGTCTGAGAGCACCGTGCAGCAGGAAGAGAATTTCCACATATGGTCCCATGGAGACCAGCTGTGCTACCTTGTCACAGCCAAGTGTTCCATCACCTGCTCCTCTTGTTGCCCTGATTTTATAGGTACAGAGGTAAGTGGAAAGCCCAGCAGAAAGCAGAAAACAAATGCTTTTAACCCAAAGGAATTGTGTAATAAAAACTGCAATGAGAAAGTAACCAGAGCCGAGTGATGAGACAGAGGTGCCAAGAGAAAGGTTCAGGCCTGGGCATTTCTTAAGCAGACTGTCAGGCAGCGATCACCACACTGCCTTTGTGCCACCCTGAGTTCCCCCAGCCCTCCAGTGGTCACAAGCCACCCGATCACAACACTGACATTGAGTCAAACCAGGCTGGAGTGGGACTGAGGTGGGATTAAGGCACAAACTTCACCAAAGGCCATTTTTTTGCAAAATGTGTTATATGCTGGAAGGATGCAAGAGAACCTCATATGTAGCTTGTGCAACATGGTTATCAAATACAGAAAAGACCCAGATGTCCACCAAATTTTAAAATTCAATTGTGTGGCTCTCTGAAGGGGAAATAAGCCTTCTGGATTTACAGTCTATGTTTCCAGCTCTGGCTCATTTGGCACAAGTTTCAGAGTGCTTCCCAAATACTTATTTCTGCGTGGCCAAGTCCTCCAGGTGACTTGTACTACCAGCAAGGCTAAGGAAAGAGATCTACATAAGGAGAAGAATTCCTAATCATGCCATTTCTCCATTAAGATTTGTTCAGTAATAGAACTTGTGATTAAGAATGCTTGGCCCAAAGCACAGCCCTGACCCTCACACTGCAGTCAAGCGGGTGCGTGGTGTTGGCTAGAGCTGATGTTTGTTATGTGAATTACTGTTGGCTGTATTTGTGCCCAGGATGGGATAGCCTTGACCATTTAAAGGTCATAAAAGGTGGCAAATTTTCCCAAATGGCTTATTCAAAGAGGGACAGAACCTGTGAAAAAGGAAAAAGCAGCTGACATTAAATCTGTTTGAACCCACAGTGGCAATTATCTAAAAAAACTTGCCAAAATATGTTGGTAGGACTGTTCAGAAAGATTTATTACCACATTCCCAAACTCCCAAATTTTATGCTTCTAATTTAAGAACAATAGAGCTGCTCATCTTTTCTATAAAAATGTCTCACAAAATATTTATAAGTGCAGTCGTGTTCATTTCTGTATTGTAATCTGAATTGGGGGGTGGTGGTAGGATGGAACTGGTACTCACGGGACTGTTGAATCACAGGAGAGGTGACAGAAATTTTTGGTCACAAGTCACTGAATGTTTTTTTTCTGCATCAGTTCTTAACAGTGTAATTACATGAACATGCATCCTTCTTCAACAGGCTCTTGCTCCAAGGGTAGCTCTTCTACGTGTCTCCAAAATACCCTAGGACATCTTTGCTTCTCTTCAATCCAATGGTCTCTTTTGCTATGCAGCTTCAGAATCATAGGCTAATGCAGGTTATTTACTTTTTATTCCGTCTATATTTGTATTTTGGTTAGATATGAAATACAAAATATGTCTGCATGAAACTGGGCATCGCTGATAGCTGAAACAGCAGCCAGCAGGAGCTAAGGGCATGGCTGAGCAACCAGTGCTTGTTGTGTCTGCTGTGGCACTGCTGGGGCTGCACAGCTGGACTGTGTGGGGCTTATGTGGTGGTTTATAATACTGGGCTTTATATGGGTGCAGCAGAAGGTCTGAGCTTGGCCAGCAACAACTGACAACAGAAAGGTGCAGCTGAAAAAACTTTTTTTTTGTTCATTTTTCATGGAAAAGTATAGCGGTTAGAGAGACCTAATAAAGAAGAAGAAAAATGGCTGGCACTGCAGGCAGAGCAGAAGCAACAGCCCTCTGCAAGATGGTGGGTTGGGTGAATCAGCCCAGGAGTACCCTGCAAATGGAGCTGTTTTTTGTTTGGCATTGTGCAACGAAAGGAGTGAGTATCGCTGAAAAGAGACAGAGAGATGTACCTAGGCTGGGGGCTTCGCTCCAGTGAGGAGATGCAGAAGGGGATGTGCAGATGGAGCGGGGAGTTCTGGAGTCATCTCGTGCTCACTGAGAATGGTGTCAGCCAGCTTTCCAGAAGAGTTACTTTCACAAAGTCCCAACCGCTGCCTAGAGAGGAACATCTGAATCAGTTATTCATCCAGATTCAAAGATGGCCTTTACACCTGGCAATAAAGTCTGGCTTTGACAGCACTCCTAGAGTAGGGCTCATCCCCTGCTATTCAGCAACTTGCTGAATCTTTTAAATGTAAAATATGTGCCCCGAGTGCCTTGCTGATTTAAGGATCTGTTTTCCAGGGGAGATGCCTACCTAGCACCGTAAGTAAAGTCAATGACACAATACTGACAGCTAGGACCACCAAAAAATTATGAAACTTGGCCAAAAAACTCTCTGAATGTTAACTGCTGTAGGAAACTCAGTGGCACTTCATGCTGGCCTCCTGAACAGCGTAAAATTTACTCCTCTGTCATTCTAGCCAAGGCTATTAGCCTTTTTATTTTTTTAGTTAGGACAAAATGTACCTTTAAAATGAAAAGATAATTCTTTCTCTCTGAAAATTTCATTTAGAGCCATGTCTCGACATTTGCCTGACATATTTGCATACCTGAAAGTGTCTCATATGTGATGATCTCTGCAAATGAAATGCACAGTTGATTTAGTTTATTATCCCAAAAGATGATATTGTGGTTAAGTTTTGTGTGCAGTACATCAAGAGAAAAATACAGAAGGGTTGAATTGAAAGAGATTTTAATTCTACCAGGTATACTGCTGGAGTTAATGAAAGTCGGTTAGACATACATTTGGCTGCTGCTGCTAACTGAATAATACAAGTAATAACAGAGGCATCTATTCAAGTCCTGATGAACATGAGTAATTTCCATTATCTTAAAATGTGTGGGAGTTATGAATTATAGGTGCAGTGATTGCCCAACACTTTGTCATTATTATATCTTGTTGTCAGTTGCTTTTACATTTGCCAAAGTTTAATGCATCAAGCTGAATTTTCCTATGCTGGGCATCAACCTCCAGCTAACTTTACTTGTTTAATTTTATTTCTGTTTTGCAAGTTTTATCAAGAATGGTGCATCTGTTTCCAAGAGCAAGGTTAGGAGAAAGTATGTTATTTTGTCTATGGTAAGTCAAATACCCTTAAATATTTCTCTGAGAAGATGTTTTACCTCCATGCATGGAAGGAAAGTGCAAAAATTTGTCAAAAGGAGTCAACCAAACACCAGAAATCTGTTTTTCAACACATTTGGGAAATTATTCCCAACCTTAGACCATGTCTAAGCATTGCTGTCTTCGCAGTTTGTACATGCTCAGTAGAGACTTGTAAATTCTGACATCCAAAAATCCCATCAAGGCCAGGCATGTTCCAGCTCAGAGCCACAGAAATCTCTCTGTGCTTGGTCTCCAAATAAAAGGGCTGGCTGTAGAGTTCCTTTTGTAACTTGTGAGACAAGGTCTGCTGCGTGGCTGTGCAGTAAGAGGGAAGAGAGGGGAATTTGATTTACTCATGGAGGAATAAAGAGAGGGTTGGCAGCTGTAAGAGCTGGAGACTGTGGAAGAAGATGAGAGCATATGGAGAAGGAGCAGCGAAGTGGGAGAAAGACAGGTGCAAGGGTGGAAGAAAATGCTGCCACAGAGGGACGAATGTCAGGACATCAGACCCCTTGGTAGGTGATACCCATGGGAACAGCAAGGGAGGAAAGCAGGGCCACGCCTGGGGTGGCAGGGAGGAGAAGGGGAAGGATACGGTGCTGCTGAAAACAAGATGATAACTGCCCGTCACTGAGCAGCTGCATTCCTCTCCAGACCTCACAATTACACCTTCAAACATAAGGCACGTGTTCCTTTGCTGTCAGCAAATAGTGAAGGGAAGATGTCTGTTGGCCCCAACGCTCTGCATTGGCTGGTCAGTATAAATAATAGGCTCTGTTGTGAGAGATAATGTCAGTAAGATCCACGCAGCGTTTTGTTGCAGAAGCTGAAAGCTATGGAGACAATGATACAGACGACTATAATTAAAGATGGTATCATAAGGCTTTAGCTGCAAGGACAACCTTAATTCTGATGCGTCTCAACTCCAAGCACTTTTTTTTGTAGCTTAAATGTTTTTATAGCAAAGGTTTTTTTAATATTGTTCTTAAAATATAATGCCCAATATGTCCCTCTTAAATAATTTTCGTTGTCTGGTCCTGGAAATCTGTGCCCACATGAATAATGCTTGCACACATGAAAAAATCAATGCAATTAATTGACACCACTTATCACCTCATAACTTACAGGAGTAAACAGATCTTGAAGTACTTGCGCATATAATTCACTGAACATGCTAAAGTTAGTCCAGATTCTTGTGTAATCAATGAAAGTATTTTAAAACAGTACCTGCTACCTCTTGCCTGCTCATACTTCATTGTTCAGATATAAATATATTTTAAATAAACATATATTTGAACAGCAAGTGAGCATCTGTCTATGTCAACCCTTATCACAGCTTTCTGGGGGTTTTGCACTTCTATTTCTCTCTCTACTGGTGTTGTTTTTAACATTCTCAGGATGGAACTGGATCTGGAGCCAAAAGAATAAAATAAAGATGTGTCCAGGTTGTGCATGTTTCAGCATATTTATTCCAATTTCAGGATATACATCCTGTGAGCATCAAAACAAATTAGTCTACAGTAAAAGGAGAGTCTGTGGTCTGTTTCCAAGAGAAAATGCAGCTGGACTTTTCATGCTAGAGAAAAAACTTGATTTTCATGCAACAAGCTTTTACTTTTTGGGTCTAATTGCAAACTCCTCAGGTCTATAGAAAAGGCTGCTTATTAGGGATGAAATGAAATAATAACCAAGTCCCTCAGTGGGTGCAGAACAGTCTCTAGGGGAAGTCTGGCACCCAGGTGAGAAGAGCCACCACCTACCACCATAAGATGATGCAGTGTGGGGCCTCTCCTGGCTGGAGTATCCCTCATTTTGGGTTTCCTAAATCAAAGGGTAGTACACACATTCTTGATAATGACCAGCTTTCTAATGGTAGTAAAATGGAAATTACGCAGGGCTGCAAGCAAAGGACAGATTCTGAATGAGAGAAAATTAGTTCAAAGCATGTGATTAAACAGTGGAAAGCTTAAGGTCTTAATTCTCCTCTCCCACCATGCGAAGCAGGAGTAACTCATTTGCAGTCAGTGAAGCTACAGAGATGTAAAACAGCATTGGAGGAGAATCAGGCCATTGTTCTCTGCAAAACTCACTGATAAGGCATTAATTACCAAAGAGAAAATGCCATCAAAGTATTTTAAATGCTTTGCAGAATTCAGGAGACAAACTCATTAAATGCTATGTCATACAGGGAATTAGTTCCAAATTTTTGAATGCGGAGAAGGCAAATATTCCACTACAGATAAATGAATGATCATCTTGAAAGCCTTCTTCAGAAGGCCACTTTCTTTCAGAGGGGGAGCCAACCCCACACATCCAGAGATGTGAAAAAATTCCAGATAAAATAAATTGCCCTGAACTTTGGTCCATCTCACATACTGAATCCCAGCCAACTGTGGTTGTTTAAGGTTTGTAAAAGTTCACTGGACTCTGTTTCCTGCCCAGCCTGTCTCCCCTTCCTCCCCTCCACTCATAGCTCTCGTCTTAGGTCAAGCCAGTCTTGGAAGCAGAAAAGCTAAACATCAGTCAGACAGCACCATGTGCGGTCTTTCTAACTGAACGCCCAGTTAAAGCAGAAGAAGTCTCAGTGGGGAAAATCCCAAATCCAGGGACATGATAAAATCTATTGTAAAATACTCGATCTCTCCAAGGGCAAAATTTTACCCTCATCCTCAGGATAATGCCCAGATAGTTTTTCAGATCGTGGTCGCTGAGATAGAGTGACCAAAGATTTGAAGATTCTGATGCCTTCTTGAACAAAAGCCCTGAGCAGTTAAACCTCCATTAAATCCACCATGGAGGAGATTAAACTTATTAGTATACAAGAAGGAACAGCACAGGAGTTATTAAAATGCCCAGGTCACAGGGAACAGTGCTGCATGCCTCAGCATGTGCTGTGTTCTGCTGGGGGACCCTGGATGCTGAGGGTCACAATTCAGCATTGTGGTTGTCTTGAAGGCACATTTTTGCCTCAGGCTTTTTCCTTCAGGCACGGGCAAAAGCCCTGTGGCAAGATGCCAGGAGTCAGGCTTCTTAGGGCTGAGGTCCACATCTGGCTGTGTGATGGGACAAGGGAGGAGGGACAAGAAGATGTACTTGTCACATGATCCAAGGGCAAAGTGAGGATTGCCAGGACAATATGTCCATAGTACATGACCTGTGTGCAACACTGTCCTGTGATCTGATGGAGTGACTGTATTCCTATCACGGGATCTGTGTGAAGGAGTGTCCTTTTGAATGTCCCCTACATCCCATCTCTTCCTTGTCACCATTATTCAAACCCAGACACTTGAAGCAGAAGATTCACACTATGCCATTGGCGTCATTGTGTACTGATCACACTTTGGGACTGGTGGCAGGAGCTCAAAAGGATTATTCACAGTCCCTCGAGCTGCCAAAGAGGCCATCCACTGCAGAGCAGCAGGAGTGGTTCCCTGGCTCATGTGAGGATGTTTCTGCCAGGACAGCAATGGCCTTGGCTGCGGGACACGTCTGACAGGACAGCGATGTCCTCAGCTGCAGGACTTGCCTTGTCATCCCCATCCAGTCCTGGCACCCGCAGTTCAAATTTCTGGGTGACAAGAAGTGTAACAGGTACACAGCTATGGTCAAAGTGGTCATGAGAATAGAGACTCACCCTTAAAACAGGGACAGCTTGTGCATCAGCCAGAGACTTCTCCAGTTATGTCTCTCACTGAATGGTGCTGCAGCCGCACAGATGTAACTTCCAGCTTGAGTGGCACAGTGAAGCTTCTCCCTTTCCCTTGTACTTTGGGGTGGATGCTCTCCTGCTACCAGATAGTTCAGAGTTCTCTTGCCCCATGAGTCTCTGTGGTTAGGCTGCACTTGGTTTGAGCATTGTGGCTGTCAATCCTGTGGTATAATTCTGGGCAATAGCGCAGGTGACACACCTACAGATAGTCAAAGAGATCAAGTCTGACCAAGTGAGTGTAACCACAGAGGCACATGGGCAGCGTAACCAGACGTGCAAAGTCTCAGACACAATATGGAGATTGACCTGGAGGGTGTCCAGATGCACAGTATGAAGAGGGTAGAGGTTTTGGTTGTCCTGTTACAATGGTAGCTATGAGCACTCTGGTGTCAGACGGTGTGCTCACTGAGGTGACATGTGCCCAGACTGGCTGACTGCAGGTGTTTGAGACTGTGGGGGGAAGGTGCCATTGTCTAGAGAGATGTACAACTTGAGGTCCTTCAATACAAGTAGCCACTGGCTACCTGGGGCCTGGCTGACCTGGCCTGTGTTACGTGTGATTCCCTGAAGGCAGCAAGAATACATAGTCATGAATTGGGGTAGAACCCAGAGACGGTGTGAGCCAGAGGAACCACCTAGTGATTCTGGGCAGGACAGAAGTCAGGACATATATCAAAGGTCAGGAAAAGGCTTAGACACAGCCACAATGGGCTCAATTTGACAAGTGGATAAACTGCAAGCATTGCCTGGAGCAGTTGATCATCACACTAATCCCCAAGGCTAGCCAGGAGAGTGTCCTTATCCAGCAACAGGTCACAGAGGGGGGAGCCAGAGCAGAGCATCTTTTTTTTTTTTTTTTTGAGTGATATATTTTGAATCCAAATCTGCCTGGGACCTATTTAACAGTAAATTTATACTAAATTGGGAGAAATCTTAGAGATACCCCTTTACTGTGTTTGCAGAGGCGTCTTTGCAAAGCAGGCCAAAAAGTGAATTAATAGTACAAAATAAAAAATAATTAAACCAGCCAACGTCAAAGTCATGGCTGTGCTGCTGCAGTGTCCCATCACTGGGCATCAGCTTGCTGGAACTGTGTCTGTTCCAGAGTTTTGTTAAAATACTGCATTGGGAACAGTAATTAAACAGATTCTGATGATGGTTTTTAACACATGCCAGCTGGCTCCCAGCCAGTGTCGGAGCAGAAACATTGTGCAAACTCATGGTCAATGATGACTTTGATCTTTGAAGGGCTTTGTAGTGGCGGAAGGAAATGGGAGGATAGGAGGGACGGAGAAGGATGCAAGCAGTGGGGAAGAAAAAGACTAATATGTACTGGAGAGGGAATTATCACCTTGACAAAGACGGTGGGTGCTTTCTTCCTTCCCCTTTCTCTTTATGTGGGGTAGTAGGCACAGTCATAAACTTTATCATAAAGGCTCATGTTTGTTAATGGTAACCCATATGAGCAACAGAAATCCCTTGAATATTTACACGTGTGTGTCATTGGGATTGCTCTGTGAGTGCCTTCCTCTGCATGCTGGCTTGCAGTGGCTGGCCCTGACAGCACATTAATTTGCAGTGGACACTGCACAGTGTTGGAGTCCTTCAAAACAGAATGCAGGACAAAGGCAAAAAAGAGGCAGACAATAAAATCATAAACACACATGCCATTCAAATTATCTGCTTAGACATTGCCTGAAATGCTACAACAGCTCTTTAGGCACAAGGGAGATCATTGCTTCTGTCCCACAAGGTCCACTGTTCAGATGTTTCATGAATAAGGATCAGGGATAATGGGCAACAATACCTGGCAGGAATGAGCAGAGAGGAATGTTTCTACAGTTCTGACCAGTTTAAATTTGGTATGACTTTACTATATTAACAGCAATGGGCATGAAGAAGGAGAATCATATTGTCCTTTTCAAGCCCTAGAGACAGGCAGGTGGTTTAGGTAGATGATGTTGCTGATTCCCAGGTGTAATGCCAGCTGTGCCTGGGTCAGCAGTGAGCCCGTGTTTCCAGGCTGTGCTGGAGGGCTCTGAGTATTGGCATGCTCTCTCTCAAGTAAACCTCACTTCAGAGATCACAGATGCTTTTACTCTATTGTTCTTAGGAAATTCTTTACAGCAGTAGGGTTTGCTTGACAGTACAAGATGCAATGCTTCTGTAGCAGCCCAGGGAGGCTGGAAAAACTTGCAAATATTTTTACATTAAAAAAATATCTATTTGCCTTCCAAATTCTTCACTAGTGATGGTGACACCTATGATTCTTCCTCCTTTCTTGTTTTCTGTAACGAACAACATTTTAAATTCATTAACTTCCAACTCTGGAAGGATACATTTAGCAGCCACGGGGTTTTGGTGTGACTCCTCAGAATTTCAAAGAATGAAGTCCATAATGAGTTCTTTTGTGCTTTTGCACACAAAAATTATGCGTTCTGTGAGAATAACCTTTATTTTGGTTCAAGGGCTCCAGCAGATAACTGAGTTAAGTAACTAGTCTTGCATCAGCTGAGCTCCTGGAGATGTCAATAATCATTTATGTGCACTCCTCACCTGTTCTAATTGGAAGGTGAGGCAACTCAGCATGACCCCCGGTGTGAGAATTGTAAGCTAAAGTGTTTCCTTCAGAATTGAATGACAGCAGTTCAGTTTTGTATCTGAGTCACAAGAAAAGAATAAGCTGGAAAAGATAAGCGTGTTGTTTACAGGATAGTGTTTGGCCCCACTGGGAGGAAACCTTGAACTGGAATGTACATACAAGCAATCTGTGAATCATTCTTGCATTTTAGACCAACCAGGTCCTCTGTGTGGACATATTTAATTGATTTACAACTTACTAATAGCAAAAAAATTTATGCCAATCACTTATAAAACAATTTAACTGTGCAAGATGTGTCTCATGCTCTTAATTAAAGCCCTATTAATTAATGCTGGTTTTTCCCGTTTATGCAAAACATATTGCAAAGTTCTTCATATAGTAAAACTGAGCTCTCACAGCAAAAATGTCCATGGCATGGAATGCCCCAGCAAAATGCAGAAGTACAAATTCTATGCCCAGAAAAAAGATCCTGGCAATTACATCCGCCCTGAACTCTGTGGTAAGATAATTTCCCGGGTGCTTCTCAAATGTGCCTCACATAATCTGAGCATCCTTTCTTTCTGAATTTGATTGCATGCTGAGACAGGCTTGCAGAGATATGAGAAAGGAGGGCAGCAGGATCACAGAGGCTCTCCCTCAACTTAATGGAGAACTTCCTGCATGTACCCACTTGGTCTTCCTGTTGGCTTGCAGGAAAGAGACTTGAAATCACAGTAGGGCTAACTAAAATGCACAGCCTCTTGGGTCATTATTCCAGTGCTATGACAAAATCCCTGTTTAAAAAACTGGGAACAAAGAGCAGCTCTAGCTGCTGCATTAAGAAGGTCAGCAGCCACTGTTGGAGAACTAACTTCTTCTCACAGGGCTCTCAGCTGCCCCCACCCCCAGGTCAGCAGCCACGGGTGCTGCCAGACCACTGACACAGAAGAGTGCCCCTGAATCCACACACCCCACAAGGAGCCAGAAGGCAGGCCTGAAGCCCAAACAAAGGAGTAACTCCTGCTTCAGAGGGAGCATGGGTGCCCCTGCCCAGCACTGCCTGGTCCTGGGATACTTCTCCCAGCACTGTGAGGAGCTGCTGGTGCTGCAGGGCTGTGCTTCAGCTGAAGTACTGGCCACCTGCATTTTTAATTGGATTTTTCCTGGGTGGATAGACACATGTATACACAGAGAGATAATAATGCTAAATAAGCACCTTACAGGTCATTGGTTAACCTTGCCTTTCAGAGATAGAGGTAGAACTTACAGCTTTTACAGTAACGACAGGAGCTGATATTAAATGCTGCATCCTGTGCGGGCACCTGCTCTCACTGCAGTAGCACGGCTGCCATAACTGGTACTTACTGCACGTGCTCTTTTGGGAATGACCCTCCCCTTAGAATAAAGGTATTGCTCTCCATCCCAGTGGAGAGCTAGACAAACCCCAGTAAGAGTAGCATTCCTTGACAAACTTCTCTTCCTTAAGTATTATTTTCTAAAATATTTGATGAAGCTGGAGTCACCATTTTGCTTGGAAAACCAGATTACTGATACCCTTATTCTTCTGGAGTGCTGCCCTTTCCATGTGAGAGGGGAAAGGCAGATATTTTCCTAGGAGATATTTAGGAGATATCGTTCTTGGGAGATATTTAGTCACAGTTTAAACAGACCTTGCTTTTTCAGTGGAGTGTGATGGCTCACAGAAAGTTACTCCTCCCTTAATGAGTCCCTGGAGATCCAGTTGTGTGTTTTTTCAAGATCTGTGATGCACATATGTATCTATATGGCATCCTCCCAAATCCTTTCAAAGATAAAATGTGAGATGAACATCTGGTTCACACTATTACAGTCCTTATTAAACACTAATTTCTTCTCCAGAAAAGCGCCATCTGCCACAACTCAAGCCCTTGTTTTCTAACATGGCTTTTTCTTCAGAAGTACACAATGAAATAAATCTTTTCCAGTTATGGCCCTCAGAATTTCCTGAGATGAAAAAGCACAATGACAGTAGTAGACTCCAAGAGTTGATTTGCTTCAAAAATCCTATTTTTTAAGTTATTATTTAACTTGGTAAGAAACCATATTATCAAGGATCCTAGCTCCACTTCACATTATGAACAGTTCACTTAAGCATTTTAATAAATCCTTTGCTGAAGGATTAGATACTTTTTCAGCAGCTTGGAGCACTGCATCTTCAAGCCTTAATAGTCAAGGTGCAGATTTAGCAAAATCTCCCTTGTTTTTCACAAAAATTCTTAAAAAGAGAGACAGCTCATTATATATACTAAAACTTAATTTTCTTTCCAGTTCAGTCTATCTTTATGACCGCTGTTCTTCAGCCCAGTAGTACCCGAAAATCAGGAGAGAAAAGCACCTCTGAGCTATCCGTCATCTGCTGTCTTGTTCAGAGGTAACAGGATTCCCTGCATTTCCCATGGTCATGAGTCTCTCATGTCTTTTACATGACATTTGGAGATTCACCTCACTCTGCTCAGGAGCTTGAGTGTCTAAAAGGATTATAGTCTCCTGGGCTCTTAGGCCCTTATTCTTGCCTGTTACTGAAGCAAATCTAAATAAATGCTATTAAGAGGTTAAATTCAATTTGCAGTCTCTTGGTGTTCCGGTATCACATCAACGAGAAGCTGTGTGCACATCACTCTGTGCCCAAGGAGCACCACATAACCAATGCCTTCAAGGGCTCTGCAAAGTGCTGAGTCCTCAGTGCCATGCTGTTAAGCAGTGCCAGTGCATCGCTCCAACCTCTGCAGTCAGTCCTGCTTGGGGCAGGTAAAGCTGAATGAACACATTTAGCTTGATATTAAACCCCCCAGGTGCCAGCAGCTGAAGAGGTTTGCACAGAAAGAGCTAGTGCTAGGATCATCGTTGGGTTTAGGCTACAAGGAAGGACGAAGACCAAGATGGACCAAGTCTCTCCACCTGTAGCTGGCTGAGGATCTGACTTGATGTGGCCAAGGAATTCTTCTCCACAAGAGCTACTATGGGTTCTTTCTCTCCAAAGAGACTCTCAGACTCTGAATTTATACCTGGTTGGTGTCAATGTCAGGAGAGAGGATGGCTGAATGCCACAAATGCCACACAATGATGCTTTGCCTCACATCAACACCCAGTGCAGCTCCCTGCACTCCCAGCTCTCTGTGATGGCAATATGCAGCCACTCTTGCCTTTGCAAATTCTTGCTGCATTTTGGTGCCTCTGTAACTGCACTTTTTATTCCCAAGCATTACATGGTTCATGGTGCAGCACAACTGATCACAGCCATGGAGACTGGGCCTCCTGCTCTTCTCTGCAGCCTCCTCTGCTGGGGTGCCTGCCCTGCCTGAGCACCTTTCCGAGGAGTGTGATGGAGTTTATGGTCATGGCAGCAACAAAAAGGACTAAAGAAAAATAACCTCACTGTGATATAGTTCTGTGGTGCAACTGTTAAAGGGTACAGTGCAAAAGTGCAAAAACCACATATTTCTAATTTGCACCTGCTCTTTGAAGAGTATTAGAAAGCTGTACAGAGTAGTGACAATGTAAAGATAAGGAGTGTGCCTTTTTAATGTAAATCTGAAATTGATCCAAAAGGTGGTGCTGACAAAAGTGCTTAGAGAAAAACCCTTCAGGGGTATAAATGGTGTAGGAATTTTCATCAGTTATGACATTGTGGGTGGAGGTTCACATCTGTATCTGCTTCACGATAAACACATAGAAACTCAGATTATAAAGAGCGAGTGAGCATCATTTGGAGCCAGAAATGCAGGTTCACGCTATGGTGGACATAAGGAAGGCACAAGTGATGGCATGCTGACTTAAGGGAAAATGGAGGTTTCCAGCAGAGATTCCCAAAATCTGTACACCTGGGGGAAGGGAAAGGTTCAGCCTCCTGTGGAAATCGACAACAACAAGAAGGGTTGAAGGAAGACCCGGATGTGGTCACAGTTATTTCAGCAAAGAATGACTTTCTCTTAGTGGCTTCTGAATTTCAGTGTTCATGTAGCTCAGATAGTCCTTACTTGCCCTCTGGTACCAGAACCTGACCCTGAGGTCAGGTTCAAGAGAGCAGCTGAACCACTGCACCTCTGCTGTTGGACACCCCCCTGCCCTTGGTGCTGCCCATCCAGACACTATACCGGTGCAGAACAATTTCAGAAGCTCTGTTGATTCTCTCAGCAGGAAATGGGGCCACACCCACAATGGGTACAATGCAGTGGCATCTTTTCCAGCTGTGCCTATTGCATAAAAATCCTCCTGTTGTTCCACTGGTGATACATCCTCGCCAAACAGCCGGGGGTCTCTGTATATCTGTTACTGAAACTAAAATAAGGGCAAGTGGGAAAATTTGCTTCAGGATCACAGGAGATCTGCTTCTTGAAGGTGGCACTCACAGAGCAGCCCAGGGCTGACAGGCTGCTGCTCTAACTGTCACCCAGTTGGGTTCTTCGGAGGAGTGGGGGTGAGAGCTGGAGGTCGCCTCTGTGTCGCCCTCCAGGTCAGAGATCAATCCCATGGCATTCCTTAAAAACCAGAAGAGTGAATGTGAAATGCCAGCGATGTCACCAAAATTCCTTTTTGACCATTAAACAAGATGAAAGAGTTATCCAGAGCCACCAGAGCTGCTGTGCCTGAGAACTATCTGTGCAACATGGTTGTGTGGTTGCTACCAGCTGATGGATTTCCATGTCAGTCTTATATAACCCAAGTGTGATAAATGCAATACAAAACCAAATTCCTCAGGACTTATTTCACAGTAATTTAAATTTTAAACGGCTCCTGCACACAGGTAGGGCAGAAACGGAAGTGGAACTCCAGGAACAGGGCATGCAGTCATATAAACAAGATCTTGAATGAGAAGTGTGTGTCCAGAACTGAGAGCTATTACCAAGCACATGAACAGGATATTGAGACCCAAAGTGACAAACTCTAAACATGTGACCTGAGTTGGTTGTGTGAGCCACTTCCACGCACTGACCTGAGAGATTACGGGAACTTGCTGCACTGGATAATCCCAGCAGGGTACGAGGAGTTTCATCCCAATGCCTAAGGGCGGTTTGATTACTCTGTACTGCATGTTGCAATCCTCAATCAAAACGGTTCACTACGTTCAGTTCACCAAATGGGAACATCTGGCAATTTACAGCAGAATGTCTTGTAGCATTTAATGCCCGAGTATCTCTTTCCTACAACCTATTTTCATTTTACTGAACAGAAACCCAATTTCCTGAATTTTTAAACAGTCTTGCTAACATAATCAAATTACCATGATTACTCGGCAGTGATTTCAAAAAGTCCTAAAAGCACAGTTCTGGCTTTACAGTGAATTCCTATTACATGTAGAAGATTTTGTAAACACTTTAAATAAAATGCTTTTAATTCAATCAGATGAGTAAACAGTATTTGTTTTTTGGCTATTCAGTGTATTTGAGACAAAAGCATTTTTTCAAGTGAGTGGCTATGGGGGTTTGTAATGCAACGCAAAGCAAACACTGAGAATATAAAATCACACTTGTTCAAACAGGATTAGAGAGTTTATTCTAGCAGAGTTTCCAAGGATTTCAAAGAGAAAATAGCAATTTTTTTTTTTTTGGTTGCTTAGGGAGGTGGAATATATGTGATGCCTGGTTGGTGATTGTACTTGGTAGGATCCCAGCGGTACCATGCAGCAGTTCTTTCTGGGTAGCAGGGCAGGGATGCCATTCATTTTTCACAGTCTCCCAGCCCTCTGCAGCTCTCTCCAGTTCTGCCTTTGCTCAGCAATTGCTTTCACTGTGTTTCGTTAACACAAACTGGAAGCCAGCAAAGAACTAAAGCCTGTTTCTGGCATGCATACAGCAGTCGCTGAAAATAGGAGCTACTCCATGTGTCTTCATGTATGCTTTTCACAGGCCACGTGTAAGACAATGATAAGAAAGGGAAGTTTCCCTGGCCTGTGGTGTGGGTTAGAGCCATGTGGAAGGCACAGTGCCCCAGACCTTGCTTGGGCAATAGCTCTGGCTCACATGCTCACACCACTGTACCTCTCCCTGCATCCCTCCTCTCTCAGCATCCCTCCCTGTGCCTCCTGCAAAAGTCTTCAGTACCTATTGCCAACATTTCCAGCAAGACATCCTGCCCAGTGCTGGAAACATCCAAAAGCATGGGGTGTTTGTCATCCTTCCTCTGCTTTCAGCTGTGTTCAAGCACGTGGTGGCTGGCAAACCTCTCTCCCACAGCCCTGCTCCCCAAGGCAGAGGCACATCAGTGTGATATCAGAGCTTCATAGGAAATTACTGCAAAAACCTTGCCCAGTTCAAAGTATTAGGCAACACAGACGGATCACTGCAGACTGCCCTGGAAGTATTTCCTAGGTATCACATGCTAATTTTCCATGACAATAAAGTAGATATTGTGGGGGTATGGGAATCCTTTGTCCAGGGTGGTGATTAGCAGGTCATTTTGTGAGCCCCCATCCATTTCCTCAAATACATTTGTTATTTTTAAGCGACCTGAATTGTTTGGACATGTAATTTGTAGAGTACAGGTTCTGCACAAATTTTTATTTGTTTCAGCCACTCACTATTCAGGATTTGCTTTGTGCAATTGGCAATTTAAGTGACACAGTGTCATTTCTGATCCCGGATTAGATGGCTGAAGTATTTTAAAGAGAAGAGGCGAGAACAGCAGACAGAAAACAATGCCGTTCTGCTGTGAAGACACATTTCTTCTACAGCTCATCATCAACTTCCATGGGATTCTTTTAGGCACTGACAGTGGTCAAAATATTGCCAAAATGTCAGTAAGACAATGCCACCATACCCAGGTTATTAAAAAAATGTGTTAAAAGTGTAGATTTCTTTTACCAACAAGCCTCATGGGTCTGCATACACTTGTACACATTTGTGTAGGGCCATGTGTGAATGCACAAACAGAGAAAGAAAGTATTAACCTTGTGCAAATACCATATCCACAAAGAGTTTCTAGATGTATAGCATAATATAATATCATATAATTTTCCAACCCCTCTGCAAAGTTTGAAGAAATGTTTAGTGTCACCCACTATGGTACAGAATCTCTAAATGCTGCCTTGATTTAGTGCTTTGTTAGCAGCCCAAAATTCTTGTCAAAAAGGATCAGAGAGATGAATTTTTACTTGCCACTGATTTCCTTAAAATTGGTCTTCAAAATCAAATAACATTTAGACACTGCAGTGGTACCTAATTGTTTCTGCTTTCGTTCAGGACACTGGACTGCTCTAGAGAGCCTGGATAATATGACTGAAAATGTATGAGTTATTACCCTCAATAGAAGCCCTGATATACCATAAACCCAGCTATTCCACGTGGATATTTCCAAAAAATGGTGATAGTTATCCGAGGCATTTTGGGTCAGGGCAGCAATGCACTGTGCCCCCCCTTGCTGCTCCACAACTCTTCCTTGCGGAGGGCTGAGCAGCTTTGGTGCCCAGCAGGATTTCAAGGCTGTGGGAAAGCAAAGCTTGGCAGTGAGTCCTCCGCACATCAGCAGGTTCCAGTGCTAAAAAAAGTGAAGGTTTGGGTGTGTTTTGTTTTAAGGGTTCCTTTTCACCCCATTGATAATCTAATGCTCACATTCATTTGACCAAACTAGGAAGGATGTGCTTAAAATAGGGAAAGTGAATGCTTCCACTGCAAAATTTAGATTCTGTAGAGTTATCAAATATATTTATCATGTGGGTGGAAGGATTTCCCCATACAGCTTGCAAGATGATATTGCAGAAAGACTGCATATAAGGGTAATATTAGGCAATGGTCATATTTTTAGCAACCTTTTAGGCAATTTAGCATCTGGAAGTAAGGAGAGAGAATCACTCCCACGTGATTCACACTGTAGGATCTGCTTTGTAGGCCAGAGTTTGAGATGCTCCCTGCTACCAGTAGTTATTTCTGCAACAGGCTCCAGTGTGACACCATGAATCATTTAACACCAGTGTGTAATGCTTTTTCATCAGCATGTAATCTAACGCTAACCCTAACCCAAACCCGATGGCAAATTTGCAAAATAGGATCTCCAGACGTGAGATTGTGTCCCAACCTAGAAAATATCATTGTCCACAAATCTAATGGTGAGGAATTCCTCAATAACAACTTTTTTTTCCTCAGGTATCTACACGTCATTCCTTTGACACTTGGGGGATATGAGAAAGGCTATGGCCCTAAGCAGTGGTAATGGAGGGATGCAAATGGTAACAGGTCTCCTGCTGGAAGTTCTCTTGCAGTTTTTTGATCCCTCTTGCTTGGTTATTTTTATTTAAGTGAGCGTTATATAAATTTACAAACAAATTTGGAATTTTGGAAACAGATTTCAAAACTTTAAAGCCAGCTGATGTAGTCAGTTATTTACAAAATGCTGAAGCAATGAGATCCTCATGGAATTTGTTGAGAAATGGAGGGCCAAGGTACTTAAGGAATTCATTTACCAAAACCATGCTCACAGCACATTACACCCTTTGCATTCAGGTGTCAATAATGTTGTTTTGTTGGGTTTTTTTCTAGATGAAAGCCCTGGTAGGGTAGTGATTGTACCATATCAAAAGCACATAAAATAAATGAAACCTTCCTTTCCCACAGCTGGATGCTATAGCATCTGTGGTGCCCACAGCTGGGGCCTCCATCCAAGCCCAGCAATTCATTGACTCAACAGATCAGTTGTGGACACTGGCAGCTAGTTAGGCACAGTGTGAAAGCTTCCAATTCCTGCCTTTTATCATTTTATCTCATCACCTCGTCATGGAAGCAGCATTTTATTGGTAAGTTTCAAAAGCCGGTAAATACCACTGTGTAGAAAAGTGGTGCGAGTTAAGTGCTGATTATTGTGAGTGGGCTGAGATTTCAAATACCTCTGCAGACAGTAGATAGAGGCAGGAGCTGTGCACTGGGATGCTTGCTTTTTGTTCTTTTTTTCTTGTTGTTGTTTGAATTGCTGCAGGTTGTGTAGTTCATTTGCAATTAAAATACCAAAGACCAAGCGGCCCCAGGAATACCGTCATTTTCGATCGCTGCAGTGAAAGACAAGAACGTTGAAATTTCAGTGACTGTTTTTCACTGCCTCTTACTTATCAAAAGAACCATGCTATTTAGAGGTAGCTAATGGATAAAATATGAATGAAGATTAAACTACAAAGGCTAAAAAGGATTATTTAGAGCATTGCCATTATGCAGAGTCCTGACATTAATATTTAGACACTCATGAACACTTACATAACTGCAGCTTATTTCTAATGGTCTTCTATCTTGCTTTGACAACAGGCTGACAAAATGTAATTTAGGACTATAAGCTGTGAGCCCCACATGGAGAAGTAAAGCCTGTAATTCACATCATGCCCTGGCTTTTAAGACTTAGGAGACGATGGCAATTGTATGACAGAATGCAGCTTGCAGGGCAATATCCATTTACATGCCATTTGAGCCCCTCAGGCTACACGATGGCTGCAGAGTGCATCATTAAGAACAAAACAGGAAGAAAAAAAGCCGGCTTAGTTACAAGTGAACTGACATGATGGCAAATTAATTCATAAGGAAAGGGGAAGAAAGGAAGCTCCGGTTCTGTCAGTGCGGCCACATACCCACTGACTCGAGCACGTCTCTGACTTCACTTTGTGTTGTTGATTCATCACTTCTGATTTTCTGTGCTTCCCTTGGTATAAAACTGCAGGAAGAGGGTAAAGTGTCAAATCAATGTTTCCCAGGCAAACAGAAAGTCAAGCAGAGCCAATGTTAAAAAAACCCTTGCTTTGTGTATACTCAGAAATCAAGGTTATTAGTTAAAATTTGTTTTTTTCTCATCCAGCCTGAAGTTAATAATTATTAAGCCTGTTTTGAGAAAGGCAGGGCCAGGGCTTGACCTGTGCTACGTGCGCGTGTCACCAGCAATTAACCAGGGCTGCACCTGATGTGCTCCCTGGGAGCTGAGTGTGGGTTCCCTAGAAGGTGTTTTGGGGTCTCACAGCTTTTCCAAATGAGTAACAGAGATGGTATAGCCCATCTGCATAGGTAAAAGAAGCCTGGTAACTGTGGTGGCATGCTAAAGATGCAGGGGTAGTGACCTCAGTGTCCATGTGAACTGGGGGGGGTGGTTCAGGGGAATCTTGGTGGATTAGTCTAGGAGAAGGATGGGCACTCAAGTTGTCTGCTAGGGCTGCTGGACAATACCCTTCCCCTGAAGATATACTTGAGATTTCCCTAGGGTTACATCACTTGGGTCATGCTGAACCTCGCCTTAAAGTCTTTCAGGCAGTCAGCCCAAGTGTGTGCTGTTAAGAGATGATGTAATCATGTGGCTGCCTCCCTCAGCTCTTGCTTCCAGCAGGTAACATGGACGTCTCCTGAAGGACTGACTCTGCCCCTGATCCATCACTACTACAGAGAGGACACTGGGCCAATGGCTCTTTGGTGGTGGTAATGCAATAGTGTGGCGGTGTAGCTTCATGGGTCACCGCATTTGTGTATAAAATGGCTGTCAGAAAAGAAGCATCAGGCAGAAAATCTGGGGAGCCTGAACTGGAATTGCACACAGAAGCTGCCCCAAATGGTACAAGTTGGGAAAAGCCACACTGCCCTGCAGAGAGGCATTGGCAATAGGAGGGACACTACAGGTTCTCCACCCATCAAGGGCATTTTGAAGAGCACGTCATGAGTTTGCGGGGCATCTGTCATGTCCCTACTCAGAGGGTTGATGGTTTGGAGCAACAGAGAGTGATGCAACAGGGTGAACAAACCATCAGCTGGAAAGAAGAGGGACATCTCCTGCACTGAAGGTGGAGAAAGTGTTTGGGAGTGCTTGGTCAGGCTATATGAGGATGTCACCTTGAGTGGGCAAAGTTTCAACTTCTCCAGACCCCAAGAGGGGGAAGAAATGCTTCTGAGACAGCCACTCTGCCTGAGAAGTCTTTGGAGACAGCCATGGTATCCTTGTGCCTAGGAACATGATGTGATGTGACTACAGAACTGAGCTAATGAAGTGTCTCCTCAAGGACATGAGGTAAACCTGGCAGGTCATGGGACTGGGTAGCTGCTGCCTGCCCTTGGGCCAGGAGCCTGAATCTCACCAGAAATACCAAAGCTGAGAAGGAAGAGGCAAGAAGCTCCTGAGCCTTCACTGACATCTTAGGCAAATATGGCAAATGATCAGGTTTTTCATATGTGCTATGATTTCTGTTGTGCTAATAATAATAATATTAGTGACCTTTTGGTTAGGCTGGGAAGGACAAGGAAGAGGTTGGTGACTGCCCTACAAGGAGTCCCACCAGAGCTAATTGCTGTCTTGTGCAGCGGTTTGTGTTTGGTTGCCCTTGTTAAGTCATTATGACTCAGACCCAGCAGAAGCACTTCTGTGCTGATTCTGTTGTTTAAAGAGGTTTCTAAATAGCACCTCTATTACCTGCTTATATTTTTATGCCTGTAAATACAGAAATGTATCGCTCCAGCTCAGAACAAACTATGCAAAAGCCACAAGCAGAGCATCTGTTAGCCCAAGCACTTCAGCAGAGTTGGAAAAGGGATGCAATGAGATGCTGGGGACTGCACTCATTTTGCAGGGGCTCTTAGGGAGCTGGTCGTTGGTGCTGTTTGTGCCATATTCTCAGTGCAAGGTAGTCCATTAAATATCAGATGACAAATCGATGATTTGTAAATGCTGTGTGCTGCAGAGAGACTTCTGCTCATTTCCTGTGTGAAACTGTTTATTTATTTCCTACAAAACCTGTAGACTGGAAATTCAGGCTTTTAAATTGTATGTAATTCTTCCATCACAGCAGGAAAGCCATCATATTCCCCACAAAACCATCTGTAGTAATAAAAATACAACATTAAACCCAAGCCTCACAATGAAAAGTCCTCCTTTTCATTTTTTAAACCTCCTTCATTGCAATAGTGATATTTTTCACTTCCCTCTTGCATCAGGGGAGGTTTATTTTGGATGTTAGGAACAACTTGTTCAGCAAAAGGGTTGTCAGGCATTGGGATAGGCTGCCCAGAGAAGTGGGGCAGTTACTTTCTCTGGAGGTATTTAAAAGATGTGCAGATGTCAGATGTGGTGTTTAGGGACATGAGTTAGTGGCTCACTTGGTAGTGCCAGGTAAACCAGTTGGACTTGATGATCTGAGAAGTCTTTTCCAACCTTAATGATTCTATAATTATATTTGTTTTAAACATTTCTTGATCACTCCTCAGCTCCCAGATCGAAAGGCCGCATGGACCAAGGAAACTCAACATGGGTCTTGTCCCTACTGTGGATTGCAGAGCAGCCCAAGTAACTAGTGAGAACCCTCACTGTCTGCAGGCAGCCCACATGCCTGAAACTTCACTCCTTCCTAAGGTCCTGAACCCAGCTGGGGCATCCTCACAGCACAGGCTTGAAGCTTCAGTATCTCAATGAAAACGGAGTCTTTTGGAGGGAAGATAAAGCTTGAACTTGTGTCCATGAATATCCTCTGACCTTAGTTCTTTAGGTTTCTGGTAGGCAATTTCACCTTGTCGCTCATCAGGAATTTGTCTGGATGCTCTCTGGATGATTTTCTTGGCTCTACTCACCGGCGTCAGGACTGTGGCTAGAGGCAAATTGATTCTGTGATGTCCTTGCAAATGAATTAAAAATCATTTCAAATACAGTTGAGAAAGGTTTTTCAGGTTCCTGTGAACAGTGACCTTTCAACGCTAAATGATTATGACTCCAGATCTTTTTCTTGAAAATACCTTGAAAATAAACACGCAGAGTCCCATAAATCATTTGAGTAAGACTGAATGCATAATTGCTTTGCATAATAAATGAAATGAATAAATGATTAATGAAGGAAATTTTAGCATTAACTCTATTTTAATTTTCAAAGTAAAAAACTGCATCAAAGAAGAGAATGAAATTACTTTTCTAACACAGAAATTACAGGAATAGATTTCCCCCTCCTTTGCACAGACCTGGAGTCCCTCTGTGTGAGTATGGTATCAGTAAGAAGAGAGCCTAACTAACAGGTTAGGCTGTAAGTTAACAACCAAACCTAAGCCTGCTGCAGCCAGTAGAACATTACCCTCCACTTCAGGATGTGTAGGCTTTGACTTTCAGATGCGCATTTTGCTTTAAAGTAATTGCACACCAGTTAATTGTTTGTGTGTGTATGTTATGTGTATGTGGACCAGATGCACAGATTTGCAGACCCCAGAGAATTTCAGAGCTTTCAAAGGATGTGATGTAAAATTCTGTGCACTAAATTTATTTCTTCCCATGCAACTGTGTACAATTCGTTCTAATAGGAACTAGACACTTCCTGCACGTCTGTTTTTTAATGGAATCTTCTAAGTTTTATAAGGGCCATATTTAGCTGTACATCCTCTCAACTGTTAACTGTATTATCCTTTTAAGGAAGTCATTAGCTGCTCACTAAGCACTCTTCCTATAGTGGTTTTACAATGCATGCACATTGAAATGTGGTTCTCTGTGGGCTAAATAGCTCTCTGTAGTAAAAGAGTGTGTATGTATGTGACTAGAATAAATGAGGAGAACTTCTAAAACGTACGGCACAATTAGCAAATAATTCCTGCTTCTCTGCCCTCCAACAGCTCCTAACACAAACTTTATATATTTTAACTATTTCCTTTTTTTTTACAACTGATCCCAGGACTATTGCTCATGCCTCCCAGAAATTATATTTTCTGCTACATTTTTGTTTCAGTTTGAAGGAGGGAAATTATTTTCACATCCTGGCTGGTTCAGCATTTGCAGCTGAAGCTGTTTTCTTTCTTGCATCATTCTGGACTAGCTCCTACATTTCACCTCACACCATTCTGTTATGTTTTCCATGTACAAAGTAGAACCATTAACTTTCAGCCTAAAAGGTCTATTTTAAGATGAAGGGGAAATAGAATGAGGAAGATTGTAAGTGAAGGCTCCATGAAGAAGTTCACCACACTTCCTCTTTATGAAAACAAGCTGGAGGCTGCCTCTGGCAAATATGAGGTTTGTTTTAATGTAACTGTACAGAAAGGACCTTACTCCTTGAACCTGCCACAGTCCTGCTCTGTGAAGTCTGCATAAAGTTTACATGGGAGTTATAAATCAGGAAGAGATAGCACTGAAATAAACGGTCTGTACTTCCTATGGGATAATGGTATTGTGCTCTGCCAAACTGTGGGTTAGATTTTTGCTGTACCTCTAATGCACTTGAATTATCAAATGCCAAGAAATTAGAATCTGCATTCTTTTCTTTATTTACCTGCATCTGCTTCCTTTACAAAAGCAAGCAAACAAACAAACAAAAGACCCCAGCAATTCTTATTTTCCAAGGTATGTGCTTTCTTCCTGTTTTGTGGTTCTTCCTCCCCCTAACCAAGACTCGTGGAAGTATGTGAGCAGGTGCCCAAACAATTTCAAACATTCTGGCATCAACTCTTTGGGAGTCTGCAGCCCCTGGAGACGGGTCAGTGGTAACAGGAACTGCCCAGGGGCTTGCGTAATCCACCTACTCTGCTGTTCACTTTGTTGACTTCTCCTCCCACAGCAGTGGTAGACTGCAGACAAAAGATAAATGACAGAAAAATAATTATTCTACCTTACATTTTTGAGAATTTTGATGTTTGAGCTCTTTCCTCCTGTCTGAATCTGTCACGGGGAAGTCAAGGATGGATGGGGTCACAACCCCAGTGCTGAGGCACGGACACCTAAATAAGATCTGCTGCCCGAGCTGGCTGGCAACACGCGTTTTGGAGAGAGAGAGACAAAGAGGTGGCCATAGCACATGAAAGCCTGACAATGTGTGTGCTCAGAAATGAGCCTTGGGAGGGCACTCACATGTGCCTGCATACAGCAGAAGAAGAGAAACAGGAGCAACCAGATCAGCTGAGACCAGCCCAGCAGGGCCCCGTTTCCCAGCCCAGGTCCCAGCGGGACCTGCGTTCCCCAGCGCAGGCACACAGGTAGTTACAGCCAGTGCCAGGGTTTCTTGGCTCCTTCTGGGATGCTGGTGGCATCCTGACCTCAGCCTCACTTTTGATGGCTCTGTGTGTTCTGACTAGCAGGGGGAACAGAGGAGTGGGAAGGAGGTGGTAGGTCTTGTCTGGCAAAAGGACACTTCATGCACTCTCAAGCTCTGCAAAGTGAAGGGGCCACACCACAACATTCTTCCCAAAACTGCAAATCCCAGGAGTCTGACAACTGGAAAAATCCACAGTAAAACATGAAAAAACTTCTTAGAGAGTTTTTCCTTCATCTGCATTTTTTGGAGGTATGACTAAGCTCTCGAGGTTGTTAGCATAATATTTGGCATCCATTTAAAAAAAAATATTTTCATCAGCCATATAAACAGGATCTTTTTTTTCCCCTCCCTTCTGAAAGAAAAAAAAATATTGGCTGATATGCTTCTACGAAGCTGACTAAGAGTGAGAGTGCATTCAAAGCTGGATATATCTGCTTAACATAAAGCTCCACTGTGTTCAGGTGTTTGTAGGACTCGATCCTTTATGAATGAAAACAAGATAAATTAATTGAATTCAACAAAATGAAGATTCCTGAAGGAATAATGTAAGAACAATGCAAAGAAAATATTTCATTTTTTTACAGAAACTAATGGAAAGAAATACTTTTCAAAAAAATCCCCAAGCTGCTTTTTGAGAACTAATAAGGTCTTAATTTTTCAAAAATTCTCCTATGTTTTGTTGTGCTAGCTGGGGACTACATCCCTTGACGGAGCAAGGAAAATGTCAGTATGGCCACGTGTGTAGCAGACATGATCCCAGTTGCACAGAGGGCTGTCATCTGCATGTTAGGCTTCCAGGGGAAAGAAACCCAGGGGCCTCATTCACAGTTTGGACCAAACAAGGCCCCGCCTAAACTCCCTGAGACATGCATAGCCAATTTACTTTTAAGAGCAGAAGTATACAACAAGTTGTTATTATTATACAATAGGAAATGGATGAGGAGGGTATGGTTCTGATTAAGGAGCAGTTTACCTCTATTACATGTAGGGATAAATAACTAGACGGAGAATGGAGCAATGGGGAAAACAGTCTTTTTAATGGAGATCTTCAGTCTAAAAGCCAAACTTTGGTGTTTTGGGTAAAGGCAGACCCCTGCATTGCAGAGCTGGTGGAGGAACCACTGTGCACTGACTCTTGGCAGATGCAGAGAACCAGACCACTTTGCTGCTTGACCAAAGGCTTCTCACCAGAGCCTTGGGAAACTGCAGGTTTAGCTACAAAGAAGGAAACAAAACAGCTTTTTGCAGCGGAGGAAAGTCACCAAGAGAATTTCACAATTTGTGGTGGGACCTGCTGTTCAATAGACTCATAAGTGACCTACAGAAAGAGGTGAGCAGCAAGATGAGAACATTTTCTGACAACAGTATTCAGAACAGCCAGGCACGCTGCATTCCCCAGGGCAGAATTACAAAGTTCAACCTGATGCATAAAACACGTGAGATATAAACCCTTGAACATGTATCTTCTAGTGGCAATCCTGGTAGCTCTAGACTGCCCATGGTGTGTTGTACGCATAACTACACTGTAAATAGATTAATTTCAGTTTATCTTTTAATTAAATTCATCTCTGTAAGCTGCAAAACCCAAACACTTCCTGGGGACTCAGAAGAGCTGTGCTGGATGGAATGACGTTCTTCTGCTTTGAACTAGATCTCATGGCTAGTGAAAGAATATGATTAAGAAAGACTAAAACATCTGGAAAACAGCTGATGATGATGTCCCCCAGGGGACATAATCAAAATATCCTGAAAGAATATTTTCGTTGCAGAAGCAAGCCCAGTATTGCACACACAGAAGTAATTTTTCTTGGGAAAATAAAAAAGTGTCCCCGTCCAAAAGTTTTTTTCTTTTCCCTATTAAAATTTAGCAAAAAAATTGGAAATAGCAACTCCTCCTTTTTAGGACAATGAAAACAAATGCTTACTAATATCTCCATATTTAGACAGGACAGCATACTTGGGGAATACAGTCACTCATTTGGTATCAAGGGCTCCTTTGTTTGCAGAAGCAAAAATAGCATTTGAACAACCCTCGTAGACACTTCAGCCTTCAAGTGTAACATGGCTGTAATACAAAATTGCAAGTAATTCAAACCTCCTTCGAAATTTATGTTGAGATCCAGCTCTTCAAAAAGTTGCTGGAGATGTTGATTCCGGAGGGGTTTGCAGGGTGTTTGGGTGAACGACAGCCAAGTCTCCTTGGGCTCATCCCTGGAGCTGCGCTTCTGGGTGGTGCACAGGCTCAGGCAATGGCCAGCAGCCTTCCACAGGACTGCTCTCATTAGCCTTGCCTCTCAGTTGGATAGAGAGATAACTGCACGTCATAACTGCACATCAAAGCTCCCACTAAGGAGGAGTGACCTGCCACTGCTGTCTTTAAGGTCTGAACTCGTTTCCTCCTTAGCAGAGTCAGACGCTTGCTCTTGTTCAGTGACACAGGGCTTGGCTCTGCCCTCCATGGCCATGGCTGTGTGGGATGGCACAGACAGGTGCATCAATCTCCAGTACAGCTCAGCCCAGGATGACAAGCAAAAGTGGTGGATGCTCAAAGGTGTCTCTCGGCTGGCCTCTGCCATCCTGACGGAGCCGTGCTCTTTCCACTCTGTGCTTTGTCTTTTCCCTGCAGGGTACAAACATCCCCTCCCAGCTGCCAGGCAATCCACCTTTTGCATCATTTAGTCACCCTCATTATCACCAATGTGATGTGTCAGGTGAGAAGCAACACTTGGAGAGCAAAGTCTACTTGAGTTTTACTTGAAGAGCTGCTGTACAAAAGTGAAGATTTTATATCAATGTAGAGTTGTAATAAACAGCTCACATCAGCAACAGCAGTGGGCAGCTTCAGAATTAAGAGAATGAAAGTCCTATATTTAAAAAGGGACCAGAGAGGAAAACAAACTAGGTAATCCCCAGACTACTACCCTAACCTTCAAGAAGTCCAGTTCTCGAAGACTCTGCACAATTTAAAACACATTTTGTGGAGGAAAGTATTTACAAGCATGAAGGTAACTGAAATATGGGATAGAATTATAGATGTAGATATTTCTTTAATAAGGAGCTGATTAGATAGATGATGGAAATTTTAAGGATCATAGATCTCATCTGTCTGGACTTAGTGAACCAACTAATGAGAGGACAGAAGGGGGATTATTTCCTGAAATGGGGAAGAGGGGAACTCAAGGAGGAATCTCAGTGAGAAAGACCCAGAGCTCCAGAATATTGTCAGGTTGGAAAGGGATATTGGATGCAGGGAATGAGGTAACTCTTCTGAAGGCAAAGGTAACAGATAGAACTTAAAGAAATGGAATGAAAAGTGAGAATTCAGGATTTCATGGATAACAAATGACGATTCCTACAATGAACCAGGTATTAAAAGGGATAGAGGAATGGAAAGATGTAGGTGCCTCAGTTATTGTCAGGCTATAAATTGCCACTCCAATGTGACAGATAGTGCAGGACACTTCCAGTGGAAATGGGAATTGCTGATACTATTTTTCAAGCCACTGATAAGATGTAACCCAGAGGTATGTGTTCAGTTCTAGCTACCAGCACTCAGAAAGGATGAACTAAGCCTGAAAAAAGTGAAAGGAAGGAGAAACAGGCAACATCTGACTTGTCCAAACCAGAAAGATTGCAGTTCCTGGGCATCAGTACATGTGCCAGGTGCATCCTGACCTGCAACAAGGCAGGAGCTGGCAGTGCAAACCCCTCCTTTTCCCACTGTGGATTTAGTAGGAGTGAAACCTGGGAGCATGGTCAGGACAAATGTAGCACAGATAGGCAGCTCCTTTACCTGGGTAATGAAAGGAATAACACCTCAAAAGCTTCCTGAAGAGCGTTCCAACCCTTCTGGCTTTCTGGTGTCCCTATTCCTACTGGGCAGAAACACATGGGGCTGGCTCCTCTAGCCTGCCAAAGCAAGGCCTGGGCAACTGTGTTCTCTAAATCCTTTCCTGGCCATCCAAGAACATGGAAGCTGTGGGTCAGCTTCCTAAGCAGGGCAGTGGGGACAAAAAAAGCTGATCAGTTTTAAGATAGAGTTTGATCCATCTAGTAAAGGACTTCAATAAGTTGTTGGACCACTTCTTAGTGACCTGAGAGACACAAGTTCCTAGAAAGCCACAGGCTCTGTGTTTTTCCATCCGTGTGGCACCAGCTGTGTTCCCAGAGGATGGTTGGCAGCATCAAACAGTTGACTTGTGGAATGTTGTACAGAGCCACAGAAATGCTGACCAGTACTGTTTTCAGATATTAAGCTTTGATGATGGCATTTAGTCAATCATTGCCACACTATGGCAGCAAAAGGTTCCTCCTTATTCCTGAATATGGGTATTCTTTAGTTCAGTGCTGTTTCTAGGGTAGTTTTCTTTACTTCTTTTACATTTCCAAAGAGGAAACCAATGAATCGAATGGCCTTAAAGCAACTTTTTTTCAGCATATTTTTCCGTTATATCTTGTGGTCAGAAGCTTCTTGTGCTTGCCCCTGTGTGATTTTTCCCCCCCCCCCATGGCATTATTAAGTTAATACAATCTTGCCATTACCTCCAGTGTTTCCAAGGAGAGTCAAGTCATTTTGGTGGGATCTCAGAAAGAGTCATGCTCTGCTGCAGCAATTTCTGGCACATGAAAAGTACCACATTCCAACTTGCCAGAACAAATTAGCTCCATAGTGCAAAGTCAGTCTCCATTCAAAGTGAGGGAAGTGAGAAAATGGCAAAGAAATAGGAGAGTTGCAATCCAAAATTTTGGGTAGTCAGAGCCATCTGAGATCCCATGCTGTGAAGATTGGGTGAGATATCTAAGGCTGCATGACTCAATGCTTCAATCCCTCTTCACAGGGACTCCACGTGCAGCCGTGCTGAAGTCAGGGACAGTCCACGTGGCTTTTGCTACTTGGAGTTTCAGGATTTTTGCCTGAATTTCAAACAGTTACCAGAATGTAATGGGAAATGTGAGCACACAGGGTCCGGAATTGGTAGCTTTCCTATTTAGTTAATAAACTCGTTTATTTAGACTTAGCAATTTCCTGTGGTCTACAGCATATTTCCAAAAAGGAAACTCTAGTGCTGCTGTACAACTGCTGTCTATAAGCACCACCACAGAAAGACAACATACAAGCCACTTTCATTTATTTCACAATTCGGAAGTAATCACCCTTCTTTGTAGTCATGTGCCTTTTACTCAAAGCTCTTTGTGTACTTCCCCTCAACAAAAGTCACGTTCTGCTGCTAAAATTAATGCTTCCTGGATGCTGAAGAGCTGGTAACACCACTGACTCAGAGCCACCCACATACATCACTCTACCCAGCCAACACCTCGCCAGAAGTCAAACCTGCCATCATGTGCAAGCTGGCCCATGCGGAGTCCATTTCCCAGCACCCTACACAAGGTTCCAAATGACCTGTTTTGCCTCCAGCTCCTTAGCACTGCACTCACACTATCATATTCCACACAGAGGTACCAAAAAGAAGATTTGACTCAGCCTGTCCAAGCTGGTCTCTTGGTTTAACCATGAGCTAAATTCCCACCTGGCACTCCAGTTATGTTTATTAAAAAACAACAAACTCCCAGAACAGAGTAGCATCCTGTCGTTGTCCAAAACATTCATTTATGAAGAAGAGCACCATCACTCAAGACTACAAAAATAAAAAGAAAAGGAAAATTACTTCAGGTATGTTGAGACTGGTTGCCAGCTCCAGGCAGCTCACGCTATGCCATCAGACTTTCTCAGAGTTCATCCCTATAACACCAATCAAATCAGCTGTCAGTAATCTGGCTAAAGACAGCCTGTGGGGCTGAGTTAAAAGAGAGGAGAGAAAAATCACAGCAATGAAGTGAATCCAAGATAATACACATAACAGTAAACAGTAAGAAACTTGGCTCCTCCTTTCAACACCGTTAACAGTTATTAAATTTCTGCGTGATCATTACAGGTGTATGTGTGTGTAGGATGCATCAAATAGTTACAATCCAAATTCTTGCAGAAGCTTTCAGTGGTTAATGCAGGGACTGGTGAGAATATCCCAAAATACTGTGCTGACTTCCCATGCTGCAGGCCCTGCACGAGCCTACACCCTCCAAAGTACTGGGTAGTTTGGCATGGGTAAGCCTGGGAAGAGATCTGGAAAACATGCTCACAGGGATGTTATTTGAGGGACAGAAATTCAAACCAGCAAATCTGTGGCCAGATTTTATCGTAACGTGTATTTACTGCTTACCCAGAAAATTGACTAATTAACAATTCTTCCTGTAGCCACAGCAACTGAAAGTATTTACACTGCCCGGGGTATGCACAGTGACTCTGAAGCCAAGCTGCAAGTTTGAATTTCTAGCCAAGGCTCTTCGCTGAGACCTTTGCCAGGAGAGGTTTTGGAGTGAAACAGTCTCCCCATCTTTCCTTGGAAAGACTATCTCTTAAGCCCCGAAAACCCCTAACCTTTCCTCTTTTCCCTATTGTTCCTACACCATCTCTGTAAGACTGTGGTTCCTTGCCTGTGGCAGCTACTGCTGACAGGGAACCGATGGGAGTGAGCAGAGCAGACCCCAACTGAGAGGGAAAATATTGTGCAGCGTCAAGCACCTGAGGCCAGCCCCAGTCTTGCTGGGGATGCCTCATTCAGGTTCACTAGTATGGGGCTAGGAGTGGTTCAGGTACCTAGAAAGTTCCACAGCCTGCTGTGGATGGCACCCAGCTGAGAGGGTCCTGCCTCCATCCATCCTGGCAGGCACAGACAGTGTGTGCCTGCCCACAGCAGCCGGCGCCGCGCAGAGCTGGGAATGAGCAAACATGCCGGTGGCCTAGAAATTGGAGAAATATTGACAGATGGGTGGACTTTAATTCGTGCAGGCAAACTCTAATATCACTGCATTGAGGGCAATTGCATACTGTTCCCGCTTTTCCAACTAGTCTGAGGTCATTTCATTGGAAAGCACTTTTTTGGGGTTTTCTCTGAAGCATGGACTGGAGGGGACTTTTAACTGGCTTTTTAGGGTTTCCCAAAGGGAGCTCCATGGGCGGAGAGTCCAAAGGCTGTCGAGCAGTGCTGTGCGGATGCTGTTTTACACACATGTGGAGTCAGCAGTGTTATCCCACCACACGCAACAGAGCAGGCTGTCTTTAATCTGCCCTTCCAAGCCAACACAGCATTTTATTTCTGCTTTTAGCCTAAGAAAAGATTGGAATGGTGTCTCCTGAGAGCCGCCGGGCTACGGATCCAAACCTAAAGCTTCATTTGGTGCAGAAGTCCAGCCAAAAGGAAAGTGGCATTACAAAAAACTTTTTCTGATACTATCATTGCTGTCTCCTTTTCCTCCCAGACTAAAGATTTGTACTTAGGTTAACTTAACATTTCTAACTGTCTTTTTGATTTAACAGGGTTGGCAGGAGAGGGAAAAGCTGTCATAAATTGTCTCACCATCCCTTTTATTTTAATTTTAAATCAAACAAACTCTGAAGGAAACTTTTACAAACAAAAAATAATCTTCAATGAAACTTGGAGACTTGTTTTGTTCCAGTTTCACACAGATTTCTGGAGTAGTCACTCACATAAAAATATGGGTGTAAAATACTGAAGACGATGTGGTTCTCAAAAACTTCATCTAATCCATATCATGAAAAGCATGTTCAGATTAGGAATATTAAATATATAAATATATATTAGATATTCAGGCCAATATTGAAACACAGAATGTTAAAAGGTGGCCCACTGTGTCCATTCTATGCAACAGAAAAATTGACTCATAACTGCTACCACTTTCCTCATGCTTAGGTCTGAAATCACTTCCTCTCTGTTTGTAAACACCTTGGGAGAAGTTACTTAAGAAGAGAAGGTGTGAAGCAAAACCCGGCTTGTAAGACATTAATACGTATTGGCTCCAGAAGAGAAACTACAATGACAATTAGATTTGGCCATTGACAATGGAGGAGCTAATCACCAAAGCTAAAATCAGATTACCCAAAATGAAAGTCTGTTGCCTGGCTGCAGCTGAGTTTCAGATGTTCTTATTGTAAGTGTACCAAGAGGAATTGCAATCCCATTATCCAGACAAGGACCAAAAGCCCAAATCAAATACCAGACAGATTAAACAGTGGCTTCCCATATCCCCTCCCTCATGCTGAGCCCAGAGCCAGGCACTGCCCCCTTGGACATCTCCTGCCCGGCACTGCCTTTGGCTCTCCAGCACAGCCTCTGAGCCAATTCACAGCACCCAACCTGCAGCTCCAGTTTAAAAGACAATGTAAATGCAAGCTGAGAAGTCTGGGCTTTGTGTCTCATTGCTCTCTTGAGTTTTCCACTCTTTATGTTCACACATCAGTTGCAAGATTGCACATAAATTCAACAACAAATTTTATCCTTTGCTGGACAGGCACACTGTGGTCAGAGGTGGTGCAATATCGTGCTGGCAAACATTTGGACACCTTGGTATTTTTGTAGATTTACTAATATTCAGCCAAAGCTTGCAGAAAGGTTTAACCGAAAGGTCAATGAAAGAATATCTGCATATTGTAAATCTAATAATCAGGGAAGATGTAATTTGTGTCAATTTAGGAAAAAGCCAAAGTAAACACTTTGAAGAAATTGCTCATATAGTGGGATAATAAAAATAGAAATTATGTACATAGGACCTATTGTGGTATAGAAACTTAGCCTCAACATATTGATTGAGGCAGTTCTTTTCCCTGAATTAATATACGCCTACGAGTGAGTATTTGTTTTAGAGAAGTTAAATAAAACGGCCATGAATAAATATAAAGGCTCAGATGAAATAGCCATCTGGACTACATTAGACCAAAATGCGTAATTGAAGCAAAGAGAGCATACATCCTTTGATCCAGTCACGCACAACTGGAATGAAAGTAAATGGGCAATTCCTCTTATCTAACCATTGGAGAAGAGTTTGCAGCACATGTAAGTGAGAAGGACCGCTGGAGGGCTGAGGCTGGGGCCACCTCTGCAGCAGGAGGACCCCAGGTACTCCAGCCACAGGTGTCCCTGTGTCCAGGACTACATCAGGGCCAGGACTTCAGTGCAAGCCCTAGCTATGCTTTTGTTTAAACTGTTAAAACCATGTATCCAGCCTTACCATTTCTGCTGTTTCCACAGGATTAGCAACAGAGCCATATGGCAGGGCAAGCTTGAGCTTGGCTCTGCGCATCTGGAAGAGATGGGGTGGCTTCGCAGTGCCCTGTTCAGCCATGGTGGAGACACCCACACAGCGACCCAAGGCAGGCAGCCAACCAGGAAAACACCAGCCCCTTTTAATCCAGATTGGTCTTGCAAGCAATGGCACAGAGAGGGGACATGTCTCTCTCTTGAAGTATTATCCATTTGGTTAAAGGTGAGGACATGGGAATGGAATTGCCAGAAAATGCTAATGAGAGTGAGAGCCTGTATTTCCACACAGCCTGAATTTGCCTCAGCCTTTGAATCCAGGGCTGGCACTGGTCTTTGAGGTGCACAGATGTATTTAACACTAAGGCAAAGGAGCAGGCAGAATTGAAGTCTGCTGAATAGCATTTGTAGCCCACTGTTGAAATCCTGGCCAGCTCCTGAACGAGCGAAAAACTAATCAGAAACTGTCTTCAAGAAGTTCTGCTTTCCTGAGCACCCCCACCTCCTTGCCCAGGCAATACACTGCCCATCATCAAACCAAAGTATGTCTCTGTCTCGTGGCCCCTTGGTCTCCTGGTCAAAGATGTACTGTTTGTAAGGTCTGCAAGTACCCCTGGTCCTAGATTGGTAGTGTTATGCTGGCAGAAATCTAGTGGGTAAACCATTAGAGCATCAGAAATATTTCTCTGCTGTGGATGACCTGAAGGGGCTGAAGGGGGAGGCAGGGAGGGGTGGGAGGTGGGGGTTTACAATCAGGGCATAGCATGGGGCCAGGAGGTAGAGGCACCTGCTGAAGAGCCAAGCAGGAAGAAGATGTCTGTTGATTTGCTGATGGGCAGCACATTGCTGGAGCGAGGAGACAGCAGTGCTCGGGAAAGCAAAGCTTGCTGAAGGCAGCTTCTGATTAGTTTTTCGCTCATTCAGGAGCTGGCTGGGATTTCAACAGCTGGTTCAACCACAGTGAACCAAGCTGTCTCCTAGCAGAGCCCTGTCTGGAACAGAGGAAAAAGAAATTCAGTTGAATCCAAGGAAATAATTTTTCAAGATCCCATTGTCAACTGCCAGCTTCTTGAATAGCTTTTCCATTTCTCCCATGCTTCTCAGTTCTGTGCCTGTGGTTTAGTTCCTGTGTTTAATGTGATGGGTCAGGGAACAAGCAGAATGTAAAGTCAGCTCTTCTGTGCTGAGACCAACAGCTCTGTGGGCAACAGCACAATATTATCTAATAATTTTTCTTCATTATTTTCCCAGCTCAAAGAGCAAGGGAAATGATGTGCAATTGTTCACACACACATATATATATATGCACACATATATGTATTTTCTGACATTGCAACATCGGTGTGCAGAGTTTTTCCAGTTATTTCCAAAGCTTGAGCAGAAATGTCTTGGAATGGTTTGGATGGCTGTAACATTATACAGATAATTTCATAGGTTTTACAGGATAGAGATGATAATTCCAGAAAAAAAAAAAGAGGGTGCCAGAGCCTGCCAATTTTGAGAGAATGGGAAGATTTTAAAAATTAAATTTTCAAATTCTTGAAAAATTCTTCATGAATAACTTCCAGACTGAGACAGACCCATTTCAACTAGCTCTGTTATGCAGTGCCAAAAAAAAACCTGATTAACTGAGAGATGTATCTGATAGGGCTCTCTTAATGCTATCAAAAATTATAGGATGAGTCATGTGACATGCTGGTCAGGATGGATGCTCTTTGGTAACAACCAGCAGCCAAGTGAAGGTGGGGGTTTCCTACTAGTTAGTTAGGAAAGTCTGTATGCCAGCCCGTTACATCCAGAGTAAAGACCCAGCAGTACAGGAAGGGCAGCTGAAAAAATACACCCCACCTTTGAATAACAGCTCTGAGTCCTGACAGATCCCTTGCCTAAATCCAATCTCCAAGCTGGAAAATGGCTTGAAACAAGTTTTCTCTCAGTGATTATATATCCACTATTCTGTCCATCCTCTCACTGGAAGTTGTCTTCCCTTTGTGCTCAACAGTTTGGAATAACAGAATTTTTTTCCCATTTGCATTTCACTGTATTAAATAAGTAAAACTTGCTCAAGAGTTCAGAGAAAAAGAGGATGCCCCGTATCCCAGACACTCACTCTTTCCCACGCAGCCTGGCCACGCTCTTGCACTGTCCATCTGCCAAATAAAATTCAACATCTTAGAGACAAATGGCAAGGGGAAAGATTTTGCATGAGAAGTGGTGAATTTTCAGAGCAAATACCATATTAATATTTGTCAGGAACAAAAAGTACCATTTATACCCACATGCAGCTGAATATAAATTAGTTTGCACAGCTGAGTTAACTTTAACCCTGCTGAGGAGGAAGAGATTTAGCTTAAATCTCAAACCCCACAACACATTTCTTCAGCCATGGCCCCATGCACTCCCATACTGGCCCTTTTGGTCATACTACTGCAACCTGCCACCTGAAAGAGTCGTAAAGGAAACATCATACTCCAGGACCAGGGGAAAGAAATACAGTTTTTTCCACCACATTGAATCCAAGCCTAACTGCATATGCAAACCTACCTGGAAAGCCCTCTGTGCTCTTACTTATCCAGATTTCGTCGTGACTCCATATTCATGGCCAGGCTTCACGAACGAAGATTTGGGAAGGGCTCTACCCACGCTTGCTACAAGCGCGCTGATGGCTAAAAAGGCCAATG
>JAWMRA010000078.1:128370518-128437889 GCA_035584735.1 Pseudotriccus pelzelni | reverse complement strand
ACTAATCCGTCATTTTTAATTATAGCTTATAGGCCTGTGCCACAGGCAGCGTATGACCAGCCTTTCTCAGCAATATCACTTGGGTTGAATTTTCATATACCAGACAACATCTGGTAGCAGTAACCACTTTCAGGTAACATTCAAAGAGCAAGAAGAGCACTGGCAAGCCTTAGTAAGAGAATCTGGGGTGACAAAGATGAATAAAAGAAATAAAAAGATACAAGGACTTGTGGAAGGCTGAAACTGATATGTGTGATCAGCTTTTTGTGGCACAAAAGGGAAGGAATTGCTGTTTCTTTCTCAGCCTTTAAGTTGTATCCTATTTTGTCTATCTCTTTGAACAAACCATAATACATTGTTTTTCAACATTTCTGCAAGAAGTTTTTCATGTAATTGCTGTACAGGTTTTACGCATGTGCCAGACATAACATGACAGTAGAATCTTTGTGCATATTTCTAAGTAAGCAATATAAAGGCACAGTCAGAGAGCCAAATATTTTCAAGAATAATGCAATTGTATTCCTCTAAGAAAAGTGAAGAGTTGTGTTAATATTGAAGAGGGCTATATGCTTTGAGGGATGAAGGGAGAGAGAGAAAGAGAATGGATGAAAAAATGTGAGTTAAACAGGATCTGCAAAAAATCCTAGGAAATGCCACTAAATGTGGAAGCATATATGATATGTTATAAAGTGATCTGTCGCCTCCAAAAGTAATTATAGGGGCAAGGGTAGAGGAAAAAACCATAACTATAAGAAAGAGTATGCCCTTTCACACACAGAGAGGAAGAAATACCAATAGCCATATTTTCTATCCTTGGAGGTTTCCAGCATCTGTACCCTCCTCCATTTTTCAATTACTAACCCAGTGATTACAGTTGAGGTGGATGTGTGGCCAGCTCTGGGTGAGAGAAAGGAGGAAACTGTTTTGCCTGTGCTCTGCTCTGTGTTTTTCTCTATTGATTTTGTCACCTCATCTCCCACCACAGACAGATGCAGCAAAGAGAAAAAACGTCAATAAAATTCCAGACATCTCCACTGCCAAGCACATATTTTAGTTGCTTATTCAGCTCTATTTTAGTATTTTATGTTTAATGATTCACTTTTCATCTGGGAGCTTGTTTAAACTCCTTCAGGGCTATCTATGAATAGGTCTATAGCTAGGTTTTTAGAACAAAACCAACTATTATTGGTTTTAATAGAAAGTTTTTTTACATGTCTGTTAAACCTCTACCTCACTTCTCTCTTAAAAATTTGACCATCAGTGTCACAACAAGAGTTGACTTTTTTTCTCAAAATCCATCAGCTATTTAAGTGTCTAAATAAGTGTTGTGGGTTTGCAAAACAGCCTCCCTCCCCGGGGCTGTAAATTTCCCAGGTGAATTTCCTGAGTGCTGGGTCCTGCCCATGGTCACAATTTGGAGCAAAGCCAATCAAAAGTTTTAGTAATGCCTTTGCCAATTACATATTTAAGAAAACGGAAGAGAAGGTTTGTTGCGCAGGAGAAATTGGAAGCCATGTAGGGAGAATGCATCAGGCCCCAGGTGGGCCAGGCTGCCCTCCTCCCCTGGTCCTGGGCCAGAGGCAGGTGTGGCACTGAAGCCCCTGACTAAGACATGTAACAGAGTGAAGAAAAAAACCAAATTTAAAGAAGAACTTGGAAGAGACACGCTGCAAAAAGACTTCCAGCCAGAGAAAGCGCCTCAGCCTACAAGGTCAAGTCTCCAGCCAGAAAGAGAAGTCTGAAGGGGGGAGAACTCCTTCTCTCTGCCTCCCACTGTCTCTCTCTCTCCCTCTCTCCCTTTAGCAGGGAAAAGACTGAAAACTAAAACTCCCTGTCATATGTGGAAGATTGTTGGGGAGCAGAGACAACCCTCTGCATCTCATAAAGGATCCCAAGCCAAAGCAAAAGAATACATGAAGTAGATGTGACTCCATGGGAGGCCTGAGATGAAACAGTCTTGATGGTGATTTGTGTGCCTACGGAGAGAGAAATCTATGCTGGAGTGAGGCGGCCCAGGTAGGATCTTGGGATCTCAGAGAGGTATCCATCATGGCTAGGCGTTGCAAATGAAGATTTGGGAAGGGCTCTACCCATGCTTGCTATAAGCGCGCTGATGGCTAAAAAGGCCAATGCAAGACAGACAAGTCCGGTCGCAAAAGGCACAGCAGAAAGATTCCCCAGGTGATATCGACAAGACGCGATTCTTTCTGTGCTGTCTCTTCTCTTCAAGAGTGATCCTGCACGTGTTCTCAAAAGAAGCAGCGGGGTTATAGATCTTGTGTCTCCAGGCCTCCCGACTGGAGGCCAGAGTAGACCAGTGGTGATGATCAATGTGGCCAAGTCTGAGGGATTGTTTCAGGGAGTCCTTGGATCTCCTCTTTGGGGCTCCTCTCTTGCGGCAGCCAGTGGCGAGTTCACCATAGAGTACAATCTTGGGGAGTCGGTGGTCCTTCATCCTGGAGACGTGCCCTGCCCAACGCAGCTGTGCTCTCAGCAGCATGGCCTCAACACTCGGGAGTGCTGCCTGTTCAAGGACAGACGTGTTGGTCACATAATCCGTCCAGTGGATGTTTAGGATTGTACGGAGGCAGCGTTGATGGAAGCGTTCTAAGAGACGCAGGTGGTGGCGGTAAATGACCCACAATTCAGACCTACATAGAAGAGTAGACAGAACAAAATGCTGATCTTTGTACTTTTCTTCAGGTGTTTGTTTCGCCAAACTCTTTTATGGAATGACTCCATATGAAGTCTGAAAATTAGGTCAGGGTGACCCATCTGAAACAGGAAGAGTGAAGTCAGAGGGTGAGGCAAACAAACACAATTGCTACCTTTTGTCCCATTTCCGAATCAGTCTCTCAAGGTCTGTAGTTTCTTATCTGGGTATGTGGTTTCAAGTTCCTGCTGGAAGCCAGCTGTTAACACAGGCATTTCTGATGGAGCTGGTGTCCTCTTGGGCTGCTTTTAGCTGTACTCACCCAGCACTCACAGCACCTCTGCCCATCCCTGAGGTAGCTGTTTCTGTGCTTGGTCAACACAAAATCCTGTTTCTCTCCTGCAGCTTCCTGTAAGGCCTCAAGAATAACTCAAGCCTGGTTTGGGGCTCCCTGGTAAGAATTCCCATTGCTGATTTGCTGCTGTCTGTGCCAGGCTGGAGAGAACATGTCTGCATGTGACAGTGGCTGAGTGTTCCACTCACTGCCTCCATCCCCTTATGGGGAAGCCCAGGGAAGCTCAGGGGTCTCTTTGATGAGGTCCAAGCTATTCAACTTTCTTCACCATTTGTTGAGGAACAGCTGGAGGTACTCAGGACACCCAGAGTGAGGACTGATTAGCTGATGTGGACTCACTATTGATCAAACACAGGCTGCCAGAGGAAACATTCAGGGATAAAAAAGGGGGAGAATACCATATGTCTGGGATTTGTCCTTTTCCCACCCCTGTGCATGTTGCCTGAGTCGAGTTTCAAGGCTCTGTAATGTGCCTGGCTGCCAGCTGAGAGCAGGAGCAGCAGCTGGGCTGCGACATCCTGCAGTGCCGCTGCTGGTGGGCAAGCTCCACAGCAGTGCAGGAAGAGCAGGTCCCAAGCTTTCCAGGCATGGCTGTCTCCTGCACTCTGGCTGGGCCAGCTCGAAAAGGCAGCAGCTACTCTTCATGTAACAGGTGTTTATGTGGCTGTAGGCTGGGTGAGCTGATGTATTCATCCCTGTTGAGCTGGTAGGCTTGATGATGATGCAGGGATTGAGCTGTAATATCAGTCAAGTGTCACAAGGGCAAGCAACTCCCCCCACAGTGAGAAACAAGTTTAAAAGAGATTGTCTCCAGGATAGTAAATTTTCTAGTTCATTCTTTGAATCAAAGCTAGTAAACTGTGGGTGTAAATAGGTAACCTGAGTTACCTGGCCTTAGAATTCACTTGAATGGGTGGATGGATGGATGGATGGATGGACGGATGGACGGATGGACGGATGGATGGACGGACCTTTGGTAAAACTCCCCCAGGTTTGGTGGCCTTATCCTAAATCAGCACCTATCAGCATCTGGTTCCAGCTTGCTGACAGCTGGAAAGGCTGAAACAGGCTGTGATTCACTTAAAAGTCAGACTTGATGACCCTTGTGGGTTCCTTCCAACTCAGAATATTCTGTGATTCTGTGTTCCTATGATTCTGTGATGGAGGAGCTTCTCCATATTTTTAGTCTGTCCAAGGCCACTTGAACATCAACTGGTTTCTTAAAGTACATGCAGTCCCTGGAGGGAAGGTGGAGCCCCCGACTCAGCAGGGGAGCTGGCAGGCACATGTTTAGTCCTTGATCCCTAAGCAAGAGAGTAAATACAGGAAGGCAAAGAAAAGTTTTCCACAGGAAAAAAAAAAAAAGGGGAGGAAGAAGAGAGAAAAGTCAACTTGCACACATGATTTTTATATTGAGATGTACTTATCAGGAGCTGTGAACCCAAAACTTCACTAAGAAAGCAGAAGCCATGAAGGGCTTATTTGCTGACAGGCTCAGTTTCCAGTGCCTGTTGAACTTGAGACCTACAGGGAGGGCCAATCATTTATACTGTTCAAAAAACCACAGGGTTTATCATAGCTTGCCACAGGAGCACATACACCTACAGATCTGGGGGTGTAGCTCAGAGCAGCGGGCAAGGGCAAGGCAGGAAAAGCTTCCCTGGGGGTTCTGAAAGCAAAACAACCCCCCAGCCTTCAAAGGCAGCTTGTGATCCCACAAGCTGATCTCTGTAGGCACTGTTTATCTTTTTCAGTGCTGGAGGTTTTATACTAAAAAGGCTCACTTCCTCTACAGTTGCTCACTCAACATCAGTACAATAATATTTCCCCCTCCTTCCTGGTGTCAGTCATTATCTTCCAGCCTCCCATATGTCTTACCCAGATCACAAATTCTATCTGTGGGCTCTTCTGCAGGGTCACCCATTCACACAGATGAACAACAAATAACTGCAAATCATTCCCTAGGTTTGTTTTCCCAGTGCTGCCAGATTTTTTAAAGACTCTATATAAAAACCATGTGAAACGAATGGTCCTGACCAATGGACAGTGATGCCAATAGCTCATGGCAACAGAGCTGTTAACTGCAGCCTGCCATTCTCTCCTCTCTCTTTCCATCCACTTGGGTCTCTGTCTGTCTGTCTGTCCTGCCATGGTCTGTAAACCTGCATCCCCTGGCTTGCCAGCAGCCAGAGATCCAGCAGAAGTGCCACAGGAAACAAGGCGAAAATACCGATCTTTACCCCTTCATGTGCATCCCCATGAATGCAAGCAGAGAAAACAGGGCCAGACAAAATAGTTAGTGAATCGTCATAATTTAAGACTGGGTTTTACTACCTGTTGTTTATTACAGGTAGTAGTCCTGGTATGTTCCTTGTTTTCAGAATGCTCACATGGTCTGGGAATGCACAGCTCTGCCATCTTTCTAAGTCGTCCTTACATTAAAGGAAGTTGAAAACCCACTGCTTTATATTTCATGTGCAGAGACAGGCAGAGCAGACTGGGTCCTCTGTGGAAGAAAAACAACACATGAAAAATAGTAATTTTGGGGCGGTTTTACCCAGCCTATTAAGAACGATTGTTCTGACAAAAGATAAATTGTCCATATCTGAAGATGGCATAACAAGGAGGACCTGAAATACCCTATATTAGCATGTATGCTTGCTCAGTAAATGATCTAATTTCTGGTTTTCTATCTTCAGTCCCTGCCTATCCACTGCATTATTTTATGCAATAATAAAATGTTTTCTAAATAAAACTCCAAGCCCGAAGACCCTGCACTATGTAAATTAACGGAAGTAAATAAGCAAGCACCTGACTGGAGCTAATTATATATCTGCCAGCAGACTTGCTTTAAGCACCTTACAGGTGAACATTTTAATTACTTAATGTGCTCTATTGTTTCTCAAATTAGATATAAGAAAAATAACATTGATCCAATCCTTTTTTTATTTTTATGCACTGGAGTTGGAAGGCAAGTGGCTTTGTAAGGGGATTATGTGTGTGTTAATCCTCTTTAGCTATGATAAAGTTCTGTGCTTCCTAGTGAGATTGTTTAACCCTCTTCTAACAGCTGCAGTTCCTAAAGAAGGAAGCTGGGGAAGATGAATTACAGCTTGGGAGAGCTGAGAGAAGAAAGGAAGATAGGTTTGTCTCTTATCTTTTCCCATGCTGGATACTGCTTATCACAGTAGTAGGAATACAGCCTCAGTTTCAGCAGGTCCTGTAAGAAAGCAGGTGAATGTCACGTTTGTTCCATCATGAAACCTTTAGTTTCCTTTTTGACACTGTAATGGGCTCAGAGTATCAGAAGCATCCTCAAAGCACACCATCAGGAAGAAGGGTGACAAGTAATTCCCACCCCATTAGACGGAATTTCCCATTTGCTGAAGTACAGTAATTCTGCATTTGGAAAACAGCATCATCTTGTGAGAACTAGTGGGGAAAACGGAGGGATGGCTCAAATCAATGGAGCAACAGGAGCAAGGGCCTGGACTCATGCCTTGTAATTCAGGTGCTCCCAGGAGGTGATGCACTGAGAAGGCTGGCATAGCTACACACCCGCTACCGGCAGTGGAGGCTCCTTTGGAGGCCACCTCAACTCCAGAGGATGATTAAACCATGTACAACCTCCCTTGCTCTTCAAAGGCACCTACTGAATATTATTGACTGGAAGGAAGCCCGCAGGTACCCTGCACCTAATGAAGGCTCTTCTGTCAATTTTCTCAAGTGGAGATGAATCCAGGCATCCCATCCTGCTGCTGGAAGGGGAGAGGCTGGCTGCTTGTGTGTGGGAAAGTGATATGGCTGCTGAGGGAGAGGAGTGAGAAGTAATTGTTAGGAGAGCAGAACAGAGGCTGAACCAGACTGTCAACAGGACACCCCTGTCACCTGCTGAAAGCTGGAGCCTTTCGGGGTCACATTAGGTGGAAGGATAGACATGAGCCAGGAACCCAGCTCAGAAACAAAAGCTGTATTTTAATTCCTTTTTCTTTTCATTTTAAAATGGTTGGGACCGTCATATCAAGTACAAAAAGTAATTAGTCCTTGATGAAAGATCTCTGACGTATTAAGGCAGAAGAGCAGGGCTGATGGAAGCAAATTCCAGGATCTGGACAGGTTCAAGAACAGAATTTGAAAAGCAGAACGTTTTAACCTGGCACAAAGACACATGACATCATCTCCTTAATTCTTGCTATAACAAAACAGCGAAAACAGCACGATGCAAAGGAGATCAGCTCACTTAGCAATTACAATAAACACAATACCAAAACCGTGAGGGCTTTAAGGTCCTGCTGTTAAGTAGCAGGACTGTACCAAATCATCCACTTCTACAAATTACAGTTTCTTCATGCCCAGGCAATGCACCCCCGGGCACACAAACTCACAGCAAACAGGTTTTTCTGGAGTTGTTCATTAAGAAAAAGAAAAAAAAAAGTGGTGGTCAGATTCCTACCTCATCCTAGCTTTGGACTCCACATATCAAGGTCTTAAGAGACAACTGATGTTTCAATGCTTGATGCTCCAAGGGATCTATAGCAGTGTATTTCTGAGTCAGCAGTTGCTTGGAAATACCGTGGTTATTTGGCATGGAGCCATGACCCATGACAGATTTAATAGCCAGCAGCACACAAGGACTATTCATAGCCATCTCCATAACCAAGCTAAGGAGAATGAAATTGGAAAGATTTCCTGTTGAAAGAGACAAAGGAGGAGTGTGCTATCAGCTAATCACAGCAGCTTTTCTCAGAAAGGTCCTCTGGAAAATTGCTAGGGTTCAGGTGTCAGATAAGCAAGAAGCAAGTGATGGTGACTGTGGATGCCCCCAATAAGGACAATCTGGCAGTAACCTAAGAGACAAAACTGATTTGGGCTCATAAGAAATGGTCACATCCAAGAAAGGCAAAATAACCTCACACCCCAAGAGAGATGTGGAGCATTTCAACAGAGAGTGCAGCTCTGCAGGGAGAATGGGTAGAGCACCTGCATGTGCCCAAAGAAGCAAAAGGAGACACGAGATCCAAACAGTTTGTGTCATTATTAATTTCAGAATAGTTCCAGCTGCTATTATTTTTTTCATGTACATGGGAGAACAGTCTTCCAAAGGACTAAGCTTTCCCTCGAAATCAGTTCCAACTCAAACATAGAACAAGAACCCCACTCACAACCTCTGGCTGCTATCCCTTCTGCAGCGCTGGTTCAACCAGGACTTTGTGAAGTGTGTGCCTGTTTCATCCCCTTGGAAAGTCAAATGTATTGGACTAGAAGTCCTAAGAAGATAAGCAAAGTCAACAGTTTGATTCAGAACCATGGTGCCCCAGCATGCCTTGGAGATCCAAAGACCACAGAATCACAGAAGAGCTTGGGTTGGAAGGGATCTTAAAGAACACTCAATTCCAACCCCCCTGCCATGGGCAGGGACACCTTGCACTAGACCAAGTTGTTCAGGGCCCCATCCAACCTGGCCTTGAACACTTCCAGGGACTGGGCATCCACAGCTCCTCTGGGCAACCTCTTCCAGTGACTCACTACCCTCACACGAAAGAATTTCTTCCTAACATCTAATCTAAACCTGCACTCCTTTAGTTTAAAATGATTCCCCACTGTCCTATCACTATCTGCTCATGTAAAAAGTTGCTCTTCCTCTTTTCTATAGGCCTCTTTCAGGTACTGGAAGGCTGCTATAAGATCTTCCTGGAGCCTTCTCTTCCCCAGGCTCAGCAACCCCAGCCTGTTTTCATAGAGAGGTGCTCATCCCACTGATCATCTTTGTGACCCTCCTCTGGACCCACTCCAGCATACCATGCCTTTCGTGTGCTGAAAACCCAGAGCTGGATGCAGCACTCAAGGTGGGGTCTCACACGGGCAGAATAAAAATGGCAAAATCACCTCCCTCAGCCTGCTGGCCACGCTGATTTTGATGCAGCCCAGGACATGTTTGGTCTTTTGGGCTGTGAGCACACATTGCCAGCTCATATCCAGCTTTTTGTCCACCAGAATCCCCAAGTCCTCCTCCACAGGGCTGCTCTCAATGAGTTCTTCTCCCAGTCTGTATGCAAGATCTTCTACCTTGCCTTATCTGTATTGACCCACCTTTAGCAAACCCCCTTTTAAATCAACAGCCAAGGTGTTGGTCATGAAAGCTCATTGGAAAAGGCAGGTAAACTGAAGTAAGCCAGTGAAACAGAATATATAAATGGAGGGAGGGTATCACCTTGCTCCTGTTGCCTCTTGCATTACATTTTCATTTGTAAGGACTAAGAGGTGGATAACATTCTTGGATTTACTACAGAAGCCCTTTTTTAGCAAATCCCATGGTAATTTTTTCTGGTAACAGCATGGGAACCAAAGGTCTGGGATTTTACTCTTCTCTTTGTCTTCAGCTTCCTGAGGAAATGTAGACAAGTGACTTACCCTTTGTCCCTATTTCTGTTCTTTAACATGAACTTACTGGCCACGCCCCCAGTCAAGTTTGCAATATCCTATGCATTGTTTCAAAGAAATTTCTCCAACAAGAAGAAAACTCTACAGCATGAAAGATCATTACTGGTAATCACGTTACCACCCCTGTGAGAAGCATTGGGACTGAATGAACAGCGTGTGCTGCCGAAACATGAAGTCAACAAGTGGAACATTTCACCCTGAGAGACATTTTGGCATGTTTTGAGAACATGTCACCAGGAAGTTGCAATTCAGCTTTATCTGGTTTCTCCGCCCCAACCTCCATCCTGCTATTCCAGATGCATTTTAAATGTGGGCAAATGTAATGAGCAGATTTGGATTTGGGAGCCAAATATGGTGAAGTCAGCAAATGGGCAGAAGTAAGAATATTTTAAAAGTTGTAAGCATCATTTTGCATCACCTACAACCCTTATAGCACATAAATAAGAAAAAACCCCAACCCTAAATGTCTCAGCTAATTTAATAAAAGGTCTTGGTTTTCTTCCCCATTATTTATTTGATTAATGGAAATATGTGTATTTTAGTGATATTTTTCACTGTATTCTTTTTCCTCTCCATTAAGGACTGAAAACAGGCTGCAAAAAACCCAAATACAGGCTTATTTATATTATTAATGGCTACTCTAAAGACCCAGACTGAGAAGAGAAAGGACACTTTCCTCCTGCAAGGAATAAGGGCTGCAATCTCTTCCTTCAACTGATCACATAAAAGTTAAATGATTTTTTCCCCCTGAGCCAACAGTAACATGTTAATGTTAACAGACAGAAGTCACATTAATTGGTACAAGTTGGATGCCCTGTTGAGGTTTGTGGATAGCAGAATTTTCCAAATATTTAGAAAATATGCTTAGTGGCTTTTAATGGAAAAATGAGAATTCTTTGCAGATGGTCTGAGGTTCTGAATGCTTGCTGATACATACTCTGAACCATCCAAAACTCTGAGCCACACAAAGATAGGAGGCAATAACAACCTACACACAGTGGCTTCCCTGTCCCAAAGAGATTGGTGGGGATAAGGGACAGGCTCATCTCAGCAAGCAGATAAAACTCACAACTTCATGGCTACAGCCAGAAACTGAAGCAAACGGGCAGCACTGGAGATTGTGCCCCGGGTCCAGCTGAGTTCCTGGGAGCAAAAACCAAAACACCCTTTCAAACAGCAGTCACCCTGTCCCACCCCAGCGTCCTACACAAAGGGCAGTGGAATAGGAGGAAAGCCAGAAGAACCCTGCCCAGAGCTTCATCCTGAAAGTCCTCTGGAGAAATTAGTGCTCCCTTCAAATGGGGAAGGTACCCAGACAACAAATTGGTAGTCTGTGTATGGTGGAAACTGAAATAGAAGTCTCTTGCCCTTGCTCTCCAAAGACCAGAGCTATCATTTAACTAATTGAAAGTCTCCTCAAAGCTACTCATTTGATTTTATTTTGCTTCGATTGTTCTGTAGCAAGTTTGACAACAAGGGCACTCTGCAGGCCTGTGTGTACAGCACGTGTAATTAACATCAACAGGAGTTATGAAATCTTTAAAACTGAGCCAGGGTGGCTACAGCCAGTCACCCAAAATTAGAAGCAATGTTTGAAAATCCAGGTCACGTTCTCTGTGGGTTTGTGTTACAGCATCACCTAGGGGCTGCAACTGAGATTAATGCCTACTGATCCTGGACTTTACAGGGTACAGACAGACTTGGATGCTTCCAAATGTCCAGACAGACAGTAATCATTGTCACAGAGACTACAGTGAACCAGGCCCTGAGCATTTTGATGAGAAAGTTCATCTGGTAGATTTATATATATAGATACAAACACACACAAGTATTTTATGTATTTTTTTAAGCAAGAACCACTGAAATACTGAACTGGAGGGCACAGCAGTTGTAGAACATACTTTGGATCACCGCCATAGGAATGCTACTGCTGTAAATTCCCCTAGTCTACAAACATTAAATAAGCCATACAGTTATTTCATGATCATCAGCAAACTGAGATCCTCAAAAATGAAGAAAATTAAGCCCATGTGTATCCTTAGTATAGTCTGGCAATTACATTGCTGCTGATTATAGGAATCTAATGTTTATAATTTGCATTCTTTCCCACACTTTCTTTTTTTCCTGCATTGAAGTAAAAACTCACTTGGTCTTACCATAGTATAATTTAGACTGTTAAGGGCAGGACTGCTCCTCTGTGAGAGAAACAAAATCCAAGCATGAGAGACCAGTTCTGGTCTTTTGTTGAGATGATGGAAACACAAGAAGATACAGTCCAAATTAAAGACACGGGAAGGAGCTGGAAATAAAAACTGATATCCAAAATTTCAAAAGTCCTTTGAGATAACCACGACTTGGACTCATCTTTAGAGTATGAGGCAACTTGATGAATTTTGCTGAGCAGTTGTCTAAAGTGAACAGAGAGGTGAAAAACACACTACAGACTTGTGCAGGATCTGCTCTTCGTGATGTTCTGGAGATGTACAGCAAACTGTATATTGCCAAAAGCAACAGCAGGTCTAGAATTGTCCAGAAACAAGAACATAAAGTAAAATTAAAAGTACTTTCTCCAAACCCAAACTGGGTTTCTAGAGTCAGCCTTGTGGTTTATACATAGAACTCTCACATACAGGCAGGTCACTGGCTTGATTGGTACCATATAAAATGTAAGAAATCCTGAAAACCTACTCACTACCTTCACACTGTCAATGGTGAGCCCTCAGGTCCCAGATGTGCTGAGAAGTCTGAAAAAACTCCAGAAAAACCTGGAAGCAGCAGAGCTTGACTATCGACTGGCTTCAGAAGGGGCTTGTGCACATGAAACCAGCACAGGGGAAGGCATCTGAGGTGCACCTGCAGCCACAGACACAGCACTGATAGATGAGTGAACAGGCCTAAAGAGAACAGACCGTGCACCATGTCGGGCATAAGCCAAGAGTCTGGTTGTTCTTGTGCTTTTCAGCCCAGCATATGAAGAGCTTGTGGTTTTTTAGTCCCACTTTCATTAAGTAATGATGTACATGCCCAATTCCTGACCAGCCATTCAAATGCAGATGCAAAGTGAGCAGGTGTTTGTTCCAAACACATTTCCACCTTCAGGGAACTACCTTAATTTGCTGAATTAGGACCTGGCCCTGACAGGTCTCCAGAGAACAGAACTGTGGTGTAGATAAGAAGGCAGATCAGACCTGCAGGGAGAGGGAGCCAGAGTACTGCAGGAGGTATGTTGAACATACAAGGCTTAAAATTAGCTCAGAAACCTCTGGATAAACCTAATTGTGTAGTCCTTACAGTGCTCAAGCACTGTGGGAACACAGTGGCACAGGAAAGTTCTTAGGCTCCTGCACACGTTAGCAGGACGTAGTTGACTGTGCGCAGACACCAAAGTAGGCATGGACACCAATACCTATTTCAATCACCATGACGCCAGCTTTTGGCTCTAGCTTCCAGCCTGTGCCAAATCCCATGATCTAAATAGCATGCAAGTTGTGTCACAGGGCAACTGAGCAGAAATGAAGCCATCTGGCCCACTTGGCCCTATCCTGACACTGCTGTGTCAGGATATTAGAGTTCCACCCACAACAGCAATACTGATATTGATTCTTCAAATGTAGTAGAGCCCAATGCTTACAAAGGAGCACATGATCAGGTGGGAGCAGAGGGGCAGGTATCAATCTCTTCACCCTCACGACCAGTGATAGAAGTCAAGGAAATGGTATGGAGCTGAGTCAGGGGAGATTTAGGCTGGATATCAGGAACAGAGGGTGGTTGGGCACTGGAACAAGCTCCCAGAGCAGTGGTTACAGCACCAAGCCTGACAGAGTTGAAGTACTGTTTGGACAATACTCTCGGGCACACGGTGCGATTCTTGGGGTATCCTGCACAGGGCCAGGAGTTCCACTCAATGATCCTAATGGGTCCTTTCCAACTCAGTATATTCTATGACTCAATGTAGTGAGCAGTGTACTGTGAGAGGGGTGGCTCTTATAAATTGTTTAATCAGGTATTTTCCCACTGTTCAGAAGAGATTTACAAGCTGAACAATTGCCTCTTAGCTGTTTTTCACAGGGAATGAACAAGCTTAAGTTCTGGCTATTCCTGATTTTTACTACAACCTCAGAATTTATGGGCTCTCTATAAACCAGTATTCAAAAAGATAAGTCATATTGAAGAAAAGCCCTTCCCAGAAAGGCAGAAAATCCCAGTATTCAATGTCAGTATAGAGAAGGAACTGAGGAAGAAAGGGAAAACTATGCTACTTTACACACTAGACAACAGGCCAGTGCCAACAGCAGAGAAGCAATTACTGTTGTGGAAACTGTGCTAGCAGTAAAAACCGAGGCAAAGTGTTTCTGAGACTCAATGACACCTTTATACTGGCAAAAGTTTACTTTCCACTAGCCTGTCTTACAGGTCTTCTACAAGAGGTCTCATTTCTTCTTTGAAGGTCTGCCATGAGACCGTCTTGCAACTCAGCTCTCCCATGCAACACTAAAACGAATCCAGAAAGAGTAATTAAGACAAGAACTTAACCTGTATACTAGAAAGGCTTCAGAAGGGGTAATGTAACTGTTCATATTATCAGATCTGCTGCTCCAAAAAAATAAATGACATCAAAACCTTAGAGTGCACTGTAAGCTGCTCAAGAACCACTGCATCTGTCAGAATGCAATTACTTAGAATAAAACATAACAGCTTCTAAAAGCAGTATGTAATCATTTCCTATGCCTTATAGGTACAGACAAACACACATTTGGTGACATGGGTTGATTTACTCAATTATTGCAAAATACAATGCTTTGCAATCAATACAGAGCAACTCTATTCAAAAACTATTAAATATGTGGCAACATCTGTGTCCTCTTGTGATAACAAAGTAAAAAATATTAAAGTTTTAACAGCTGGAACATGAAATGATGATCTTCACAGAAGAGTAACAAAAAAATTGGTTGAAATCACACTCCAAATATTTAATTAAATGCGGTGTATGATCCATGCAGCAACTTTAATACTGGAATTCAGTACTCAAGGCTAGCTCTAGTTCGTTGTACACCTGCATTTTAAAACTTTCCATTTTTATTTAATCCACTACTTAAAAGTTCTTGCCACTACCCTCTGCTTACATCACCCTGCTTTGAATTAGCCTCCCTTCAATGACTGACACCACTGATGGTCAGCCTCTGGAGGGCCAATTTTGATCTCTCCATAGCAGCAGGGGAGATCACTAGAGGACAGAGAAAGGAAAGAACATCAGAAGCAGGAAAATAGGAGTGAGTGGCTGTGACAGAACAAGTAGTTGAAAACAGGACAGCACATCCATGACTGGTACCAAATACTGTTCAAGCAGCAGAACTCATACATGGATGCTTGTTGCTAAACAGCTCAGTGATTTGCCATTATAGGTGTCACACACATACAGAATTCAGCAATAGCACAGTAACTGATAAAACTGAGATCACTAATTTTACAGCAGTGATCAAAAGCACCTTTCTAATGCCTTCCAGTGCAAAGCTCACATCCAAAACGATGGGCTGAAAATACAGTTGTCAGTCAGTGGAGGACTTGTGAGAATTCCAGCCAGAACTGCTGATAGATGAGACAAAGTGCCATTTTCCAAGCAGTACTTGAATAGTTTACTTAAGTTTCACCTCTCCCTAGCCATCCCTCTTTTAAAGTAAAAATAAAACAAAACAACAACAAACCCCCAAACCAAAAATAAAACAAACAAAAAACAACTCCAACAACCACCCAACCAAAAAAACCCAATCAAACACAAAAAAATTAAAGTGAAAAGACTTCATTGGAGATATCTTTAAAGGCGTTGTCAAACAACAGTTCTTCAAGGCTAAGCTGTTATAACAGCATACAGAAGTCAGCTTCCAACAAGATGACACTTCATATTAGCCTTTCCAATATTTTTAGGGTGCAGTTCAGCAGTGTGAGCACCAGCTCTGCATTTACAAAATACGTGTTTGTCCCCACAGGCAAGTAAATATGGTACTTCAGCACATGCTTACACACGTAAGCTTTGTATACATAGTTGGTGTGTATACACCTTGCAAGTACAAAACAGGCTCTCACCTTTGAAAACCAGAGTACTTGAAATATCTAAACCATTAGACTTCAGATCTCTTGCTTTGGTATTGAATCAATAGAAAATTTACAATGCCATTTTTTCAGTCTTACACAGACTGAGTTATTAGCCAAGGAAATAAAAAAGTAACAAGTCTCAGTATCCAAAGAAATCTACAAATACATTCATCGGTATGTAGTACATTACAAATAGGAAGGCAATATGTGGAATTGCTATAGCATGAACGGAAACCAAGCAGTTGTAAGAGCGCCTGAAAATCTTCCTTACATTTTTCTCCTGTAACAGTTAATGTCACTGTAGCAATGATGATATTGCAGCTTCTACTGTGTTACTTTCCAAGTTGTACACTTACATTTGATTGAAGAGCAGTGTGGAAAATGAAAGGCCTCTGAGGAGTTCAGCAGCAACACTTAAGTGCATTGAAAACATTGATAATCTGTGGCACGTAAGAATTGATGGATTACACAGGATAGTTTTTTCTATTTACAGTATCATATCATACACTTCTATATTCTGTGCTGCATCCTTTTTTAGCCTGTGGCAAATTACAGTAATATTATTCAAAGAAAAAGGAAATCCCATTTTCACATAAAGACTAAGTAACTAATGGGTATTACTCATCCTTGCTTAAGCTATCTACCCCTCTGAACACCTTGAATCGCAAAATTTAATTGGCACAAAAACATCTGGATAACATAATACAGGAACTGATTGCTCATGATTGTTTACCTCTTGACTTAATAATTACATTCACTGCTGGAGATTTATACACTGCCAAGTGTCAGAATTAACACATTAAAAAAAAAAAAAGGCAACGAAACAACACCCAGACAAAAAGTAAACTTCACACAACCCTCAGAAAAAACCCTTCAAAACTGCAAGAAAGAACAACTTTGCTGCTGGGTGTCTGATGCATGATAGGAAACACCAAAGCAATGGGGTATTATATCACAGTAACATCATGCTGCCTCTCAGGCACCAAAGACTACAGCAAGTCTTCAAAAATAATTATGGCAATAGTAAGCAACTCAGCTTCAACAAAAAACTGCCTTATCACCAAGCTCAGTGGCGCATCTGAGCCTTCAAAGCAGTTTCTGGTATCAGTCTGAAAACAATGGGATTTCTGGTTCCAGCTGAGATGGAGGCAAATTAGAAGGGAGTGGGAAGGACCATTGTACACAATGTGGCACAGCTGAGAAAATGACATATTTACACTTGAAAATGCAAAACACGCTGCAGTAAAGGAGGAAAACCAACAAAATAACAGGATATCTGTCTCTGAGGACAGGAGGCATGTCCCTCTACTATGGAGCAGGTTTTTATATATGTATTTTAAAAACTCAAAAGAAATTGAAAATGTATCAATTAAGCTGAAGGGCAGTACAGAACAAAAACTGAAGATCAATTTCACATGCTTTACAAGAAACCTGGACATGAAATTTTTACTAACTGTTGTACGGAACAAGTAACTGCTTTTACTAACTGTTGTATGGAGAAATTTTGTTGTGAGACTCGGAAAGAAGGGCAGAGTTGCTTTTAGTCAAAGGATTACATATTCTTGTAGAAAACAACAAAAACAGTAAACCAAACCAACCAAACAAAAGTCTAACCAACTATGGCAACTATCAGTTTACTAACCTTTGCATTTAAGTCTTCAACTAAGATATTAAAAATGCACTTGAAACTTCTGAACACAAAATAGGGTGTACCCACTATGACAAAAGTACACTTTTTTTCCAGCATACTCTTCATGAGCTTTTTGTGCCACATGCTGAAGAAACAAGATTTACATCAGTGAACGGCAAGTGTCAGCAGGCGGTTATCTGCACTACACTGGTGGCTCCATCTTCATCACCCTTTTCTTCAACATCCCCTCTTTTAAACTTTTTAATTTAAAAATCCACCTTCCATTTGGCAATTCAGAGCCGGGTCTGATCTTCATGACCTCTGGTCACACTGTAGGATGTCTCTAGAGACCATTCTTATTTCTTGCCAATTCCATTTGATACTTTTGATTTGGTGTGCCGATTCCTCCTTCTAGATGAGTGGCTTTCACTATTGACTGAATGTTTTGGTGGACCATTGTCAGCACCTGTTGAGAAATGAGTATTTTTTTATTATATATATATATAGTTGACATTGTCAAGCTCTTGTCTGAAAGACAGTAAGGCTTTTGAGAGCTACAGTGTTTACAGTATGAATTATTTCAGGCTAATACAAACTGGTTGATACTTGTACTCCATCTAGTGGCCTATATTTTTTTAAAAAAGCAATTCTTAACACTCCCGTAAAATTCTTCCTCCACCAAAAAACAAAAAAAATCAGAAGTTTGATGTAACAGAATATTGTGGTGAAACATTTTCCATTTAAAGTCACATCAATAATTAAACTTCCACATTTTTCTTAGTGGCGGGTATTGCCATTAGAAATTAAGAACTACATCAGCAAGGTCACAGGTCCTTGCAAGAGTACATTTCAGGTTTTTGTATGACAGGCCATGTTTGGCACTGAGAAAACAGAGGGAGACAGCAGAGACCAAAAGAAGAAATCAAGGACAAAATGTGGAAGAGGCTGAAGTTTGTAATTCATGAAGTAACAGGAGGTCAGATTGGCCAGATTTCTCCAGCATACATACACGGGAAGAACATTTTGAGTGCAAGTAATTTTTCTCAAAAATATAAAAGTCCACAAATCTACTAAACTGAGAGTAAGCATCCAGAAAAATCATGTATGAAACACAAAGAAGCTCTGCTGTAGGTGCTTTGCAAGCAGGTGATAAATAAGAAATATTTTTAACGATACAAACACTTGGAGCATAAACTCTGACAGAGATAATTTCCAGGTGGGAATAAGCAAGACCACAATAAAGAGCCAGTGAAGGGGGCAGATAACTGACCTCTAGTGCAGGGAAAAGAAGTCAGAAGGTGGATGCCTTTGCTTAGTACAGAGAAAGCTGTTTATGACCATCAGCACTGCACCGACTAGGCAAGTGTCAGTAAGAACACATGCTCCTGGGCACATTGACTGTTTCTTAACAAGCAGAAATAAAAGCATGATTCACATTAATATGTTTGAAATCAAACATGAAATGTTCAGAGAGAAAACCTGTCCAAAACAGTTAAGAAATGCCCAAAATCTAAAAGAATGACCTAGAGTAATAGCAGAAAATTCAGCTGATTCATTAAAAAATAAATACTTTTCCAAGAGGTAGAATAAAAAAGGCAGTAAAGCAAAATAGCTTTGCAGATGATTTATCCACATAGCTCCTGCAGGGATATTAAAATAAATCCAGCTGTTTTCTAGGTAAGTTTCTCAAGCTTCATTTTCTAACATTGAGCCTTAATGTTACCATTTCAAGAATACAGCTACAAAAGTGCCAATACCTGTGGTGAATTTAGAATGCAGCCAGGAAGCATCTGGACTGTATGGACTGTCTTCACTTTCTGACAAGGTCTGCAAAAACAAGGACACGTGTCATTGGGATGCTGGTGGTTCTTGTGATCAGTATTGGACTTGTAAACTTAAACTGTGGCAGAAGTCCTCATAAAGCATTCATGCAGTATACTTCAGACTTTTCCTTTCCTACTTAGAAGGTACAACATAAATGATACAATAAGAATTCACCACTTGCCATGTGATCTGTTGTGTAACCAAGTATTTTTAATATTCCCCTAGCATTCCACCTGTACAATGGGAACATTAGCTAACCATTCATCCTTGAACACTTTGCTAAAATTACAGCCTCATTTTGAGCAACTAAGAGGACAGCATTCTTTAGAAACCACAGTGTAATTTGGCATCTGTCCACGGCCTGCTGAATTCAGAGCTCTTTCTATTGACTTCAGTTAGACTCTGGACCATCCCCCCTCATCCCCATTTATAGTAGCTCTGGTAAAGAATTCTAATATCTAGGAGCTTTGCAGTTTTAACTGTCATAAAACAAAACCAGCCTTCTTTAATTTAAGTACCTTTTCTCGGTGGCCGTAGTACTCTGCATACCAAACCATACCATACAGACAAAGGAAAGTTGTAAAGGCCTAAACAAGGGAGGAGAAGAAAAAGAAAAAAATAATCTGTAAAACTTTTTCAAAATCCCTTGCTGGTTCAAGGTCTCAGAGTCCCTGGAGATTCCACATTCAGATTTTCATGCTCTGTTTCTCCCTGTATCTTTTGTCAGATGAGTAAGACTCAGGCTTCAACTTCAAGGTACCCATGGATTCTGCCACCATGGGGTATGCAGACCAATTCTCAACAGGAACATGAACATATACACAGATCACCCACACTGCCAGCATGGTTTCTGTCCACACCCTGACCAAGGCAGTCAGTAAGCACTTGTACTTATATTATCAAGAACAACCAGTCTAGGAGAAAAAAAGAGTTCTTCTCCCTGCCTCATACTTCAGGGCTAGGCTACATGTTTGGTTTTGTGGTGCTCTGATCCGGGTAACAATGCAATACTTTTCTCTTCTGAAGCTTCAGGAGTAAAATTAACATGCTAAATAAGAGAACAATAAACTCTGACTCCCCATCACCTGTTCAAACTGTGTTCCCAACTAGAAGGGAGAAGTAGTTATCTGTCAGCCCATTATAAATGCCTTATTCTTCATTGACCATAAAAAATGCGTTTGGCATCAGAGTTACAAGTCTGGCAAGACAAACATCCATTTACTGTTATAAAATGGGCATTTCATGCTGCATTTGCAGTTACCACACTGAAGTACAGAAAGTTACGGGCTGAGTGCGAATGATTTGCCTAATAGAGCAGGATTGTTTATGTACTTGTAAGACTTCAGTGTGACACAACACACATTACTTATTAGCACTATCCATTAACTCCTGTTCTCTTCCAGCAGGCACTACAGCAAGCATCACCAAAGCTAGGCTCAATCGAGCTGACACCTTCTCTCACTAGGATAAAGCACCCTAAAACTAGCGTTTGTTTCACTGTCAAGCACCGGTAGAGTTGCTATACTCTGCTACTTCAAGAAATACGAAAGTAAGTTATTCTACTCCCTTCAAAGGGAGCTCTAAGCAATACAGCATTTGCTTTTCCTAGGACGTGTACAAAGCTCTTTACCAGCATTCCCCCACAATTATCCCCTGCTGCCAATGTTCCAGAGGAAGCTATTTAGATGCTTTCAATGCTTTTCTCATGCTTTATGTTCCACATGAGAAATCTCACTTACCACACAGAGAAGCCAAAACACAACATACAGTATTTGTGTTTTGGAAAAAAGATCTTGTCCAAACTTTATGCACACGATAGCTTCAAGGAAAGCAATAGCCCTGTGGATAAATGAAACAGGGGGGAGAGTGGTTACAAACACCAAGGATTTAACTCACGACCCAGACCCCAGACTGCCAGCGCTAAACAAGCACTACCCTCTAGTGAGCACACACCTCCCTGACACCACCATTTACTGAAATTCTTTGAGAAATTTCTTTTTCCTCCTATACTTTTTTCAGCATAAACAGCACACACGAAGTAGTAGTTTACTGTTCTGTGGGGCTCCAGAGAACAATCAGGAGTGTGTGCCAATAGCAGAGAATTTCTGTTTGTACCAATCACCATTGTGCTTCAGCTCTCACCAGATATAAATTTCTTTTCCATGCTGAACATCCAACAGACTCCCTTGTTGGATCAACTAGAATATGCCTTGTGTATTTCTCTACTGGATGTAAATTTACTAGAATTCTAAATTGTATACTTTGCTTGCCTCACATGGATTTTGATGAGAAAACTCACAAGAAACAGCATTTCAAATTCTTTGATAATTCACTCATTTGCTATGGTTCATCTGTAAACTCAGGTCCACATTACAGCATCAGAGGATTTGGGGAGAAATGTAAGAGCAAAAAAAATTCAGATTTTACTTTCCTCTCTGACAATGAAAGAATAAAAAAAGTATCTCCATCTCTCTCCCTGCCAGCACTCCTTTTCAGGTTCAAAGCTACAGAGGCTTGTCCACCACTTGGTGTGGAACACGGGGTTATGAATCCAAAGCTTCCATCACCTGCCATGGAAATAAATTTAGCTTGTATAGGTTCTGAATACAAAATTTTAACAAAATGTTTAACAAATACAAGAGTAGAAACGTGACTGGTGCAGCAAAAGTGTAGAAAAATTACTTGCCCAATCTGAAGCAAATTATGAAAAACACTATTAAATTCATAGAAGTTTAACATTTCACTTGTTCAATAGAGACTTTAAGGTTGTACATAAGAGCAGTGCACGAAAACTCCTCGCACATGTGCAGACACACTTAACATCATGTGAAGTGTTCCAGTCTCCCAAGCTTGACACTGCAGGACATATTCCCTACCAGCACTCTCCAAAACCAGGGAGTTCCCAAAAATGGCACTACTACCTGTCAGAGAAGACCCAGTTTCCTCCCATAAAAGAACGAGGAAAGACACGTGCTTGACTAAACCACTGGTATTGCAGAGATGATCCTGGTGCATATAACAAAACGACAGCTTTCTCTGAACTATCTAATGTGACTTGCAACATGATGAGTGGGGCCAAAACTTACAACTGTGGAAGTAACACCCAACTGATTAATACTAAAAATTAATGAGGTGCATATTAGTAAAAAATTGAGAGCAGTGTTACTCTGTTGGGTTTTCGACTATTTTTCTTTCTTAGTTTTACATTATTCTTACTGATTCAGCTGCAGAGTAAAAAAAAATAAAATCACTAAACCATACTACAGCAGTGGGAACAGAAAGACCACCATCAGAAAGATGGTGTGGAACAAAGGAAACAAATATGTGTTGTAATATACTCAAAGGTATAAACAAAATAATAGAGTACTTTCAATAACAACTCAAAAAATGATTCAGCTGTTTGTCTGGCATTTATTCCTGTCACGAATACCTGAGTTAAGCACACTGTACAATAGGACAGCTATTACAGTTTATGAAGTGGTAAATCAAAAGACAGAAGAATGCTGTGAAAGGTGAAAGGTGTTAATGTCCTACTGAAGGGTGATGAGAATACTTGTCAGAACTAAAGACAGTAAGTTTTTATTCAATCAAAATGGTCTTGTAACATCATAACAGATATTCCTTTTTGGAATGCTTCATCTTAATGAATTCCAGCGGGGCTGTTGCATTGGCCTTCTTCATGCCTTACTTATCAAGAGTGATGCTTTAGTACATGTCAAGTTGAAAACAAACAGTTTTGTACTAATGAAAGGCACTAATTTTAAATATTTCCATGGTTAGGCTGTTAAGAATTCAATTTGTGCCTTTAGAAGTGTGTCTTGGTCACCACATATACAAATATTCCATATACTTGCTTTAAATTGCTTCAGAAATTATACTCTAGATAATTAAATTACTGGAAAATTTCTGCTTTTTCAGCAAACAACAGGAACTCAGAGTAGCTCTGGTTTTTTTATCAGATTAAGATAGAAGCAAGCAGTATCAAGGAGAATACTTATTCCATACACATTTCCTACCAGTAGATCAGACTGTGGGTGAATATTCTACTGTGGTTCTTATATGATCATAGACACGTCTGGGCATCTACGTATTGACACGTATGACATTAATGTGTTCAGTGAGAGCTTTGAATCGAGGATGATGGTTTCTATAATCCTTAACAACTTTTCAGAGCCAGAAGGCAAACATTCAGCGTTGTATCTCCCTTCAGTTAACAAAAGAATATATTTATATTCTTTTCTTTGGATGAAATAGGAGTTCATCATCCTTTCTTTTTAATGCAGAACTTGAAAATTCTTCCCTCAAAATGATAAAATCGTTTAAAATGTGTCTTCTGTAAGACTCTAAAATTACCATATATAGTTGAGAAAATGTCCTTTCCCACATAAACATCTCAATTTCTAAATAATTTAAATACATATTTCAGTGTCATCTGTATTCAAATGCATAACTGCAAAATATTAATACAGTTGATCAGTAACTGCTAAGATACTCATATACCAACAGAGAATTTCTAATGGCATTTCTAATTTCTAATTAATTGTGTGATTAATTAGTTATCTTCAGTACTAAAGCTAAACAAGAACAGAATTACTACCTTTTCTATGTCCACTGGATGTTATGGTCATGAGTTGAAGACAGTAACAGATCCATCCAGGAATCAGAGAATCACAGAATCATCAAGGTTGGAAGAGACCTTTAAGATCATCCAGTCCAACCATCAATGAAGAAGGAAGGTGGTAACTCAGTGAAAAAGGTGAATATTTAAGGCCAGACAAGCCCAAGGAGACATGTTACGGTCTCCAGGGTACATTTAAAACACAACTAGAAATTCCTTCCATTACATTGCAGCAAGCTGCGCTCTGAACTCATCTGAATGTTGAGAAAGGGGCAATCTTCAGACTGCTGTAGAGCATGTGGAAACATGCCTTCCAGCCCAACACTGTTCCTAAAACTAACATCCCCATGACTAACAGTAAAGGTGTGATAAGTTTGCCAAAGCACCGTTTCTAAATTAGATATGAGAATTTTACGACTCACTGAAATGCTATTCCAATTTAAAACAGTAATAGACTCTTCTATAAAATATGAAAATCGTTCAGACATGAAAATCGTTCAGACAACTCTGAAAATAAGATATACACTAATCTTGACAAAGAGAATGAAATGGCTGTTTTAAATTAAAATCATTACCATCACAAATTAGCTTCTTGAATCGTTTCTTAATTTTTTTCTTTAAGACATGATTTAGGATCTTTCTAAGTCCTAAATCAAAAGGGACAGTACTACATTCCTTGTTTACTAGAAGCTTTTACAATGCTACAGTAGCATTGTAAAAAATGTGCTTCAGGTTTCCAGAACAGTATGGTTTAGTCAAGCCATCTAGAGAAGGAAGTTCTCACCAGAAGCAATCATGCAAACTCTTCATTTAAAGGTCTGCTCCAAGAGACAAAGAGATTGTAGACAAGGTAACCATTGCTCATAGCACCAGTCCATAGAAATAGTTGATCACTGTGGTTTGTTTCACCGTCTTCTGCTGAGATTCTGCTAACTGCAGCAACACCCACTGTGACAGCCAGGGAAACATTACTCTTACAACCAGCTGTAGAGGCAAAAGCTCTCACCTGACTGAGAACATGGGTAGCAAGGCCAATGCTACTCTGAAGGAGCCCCTAGCTTTATCCAGTCTTCCTTTGGCTCTTCTCCTTACTCATTCCATCACTTCCCATGTTCTACCTCCAAATTCATAATTTTCTTCTCCTCTGAACTTGCAAAATCAAAGCCAACACAAGACAAGGACTGGCTTCATGGAAAGCCTGTTCCTGTGCTGGACCCATACTTCGCAGTTATCCAAGTGCTCCAAGAATGCAGCAAGAACACTTACCCGAACACCCAGCACTGAGTTCCCACCCTCTTGCACTGTGTGTCTGTGAGGTAGGCATAGTACTGCCTGAGAAGGGAAGCAAGAAAATCCTTCAGCGAAATTGAAAGTCCGCAGAGTCGTTACATTTAGAAAACAACTTTATGTTACAGATGTATCTATACTGAAAATGAAGTGCTGATGATTAAATTCACATGCAATCATTTTGGATGTCTACCAGATGGCTTCAATTCCAGTGGGACAGATTATCACACAGATCAAATAGCTTGAAAAACACAGAAAATAACCCTGAGTCTGAGGACTAGGAAAGTCTCCAAACTAGTAGGCTAACAAAGTAACAAATTTGTCTCGTACTTCTCCACACAAGAATCTCCAATTCTTACGGGCAAAGTGCAACAGCTTTGAAAGAATTAGAGAATCCCCCACTTTTTCCACAGTTTGCCTTTATTAATAATTGCATTTTCTTGAGAGATGTGGGTTTGAGTCTTGAAAGAAACTGAATATGGCTATTCTATATCCTGTTTGAGTGGCCTAACCACTAGAATATTTTCCTCTCAAAAACAGTAGAATTTCTCAATATTTTGAAAAGAGTCTGGGGACCATTTTGTCCTATTCTTTATGATGTGGAATTTTAAGAATTTCTAGAGCAGAATTATAAAGAAGTGGAATCAAGGTTCCTTTTCCCAGTCTCTGATTTCCACTGATGGATGGGGAAGACAGGTGTTATTATTGCAACAATACAAGGATTGCTAAAGAAAACTTCCACAGGCGTGCAAGTGCCATTAAAAACCCCTTAAAAGTGCACCTATGCAAGAGCTTACAGGATGCTGAATGTGATTCTCTGCCTCTAACTTCAGATTTGTGTGCATTCTGTCTACTGCCGACTATGGCACGGGAAAAGAAGAGAAAATTAAGGTACTCTGCTAATAACATGAAATCACATGCATAACTAAAAGCAGATTAATGTTTCTATACAGCTGTTAATGCTGCATATGTACTGTTCTGTTCTCGCAATATGCTACTGCTTTCTTTTCTTACAACATGCTAATATTTCCTGTAGACAGACACAGTAAGGAGCTGTTAGAAAAACAAATAGCTCTATTTTTTCTTCTCTACACTTTTGTGAGCACCTAACTCATTAACTTGGATACTTTCACATGCAGTCCTCAGGGATAACATATGCAGTTAACTCACAAAACAGGGAGATGTTACAAAATAGAAGATGGAACAGATTAGTTCTGTACCCCTATGGCAACACAGTTGTTTATATACATTTTACCTCAGTTTACTTGTCAGAAAATACATTTTACTGAAAAATTATGATTGTTTTGCTTTTCATGGTGGCAAACCCATAAATTTTTTGAAATGTGCCATACTTATTCACAAACTCTATGCAGTTCTTGGATGCCTAGAAGTTAAACTGCTTTAAACTGAGGAAAAAAAACACTTCATCAAAAAAATTACCTTACAGTGGGTGCTGTAATGATTCCTATGAAGAGAATTCTCCCCCAGCTTAAAGGGTGGCTTGCTTGGAACACAAAGATATGTTTCAAAAAGAATGTGTTCAACTCAGTCAGCTAGGAAAAAAAAAAAGTGGTTAATAGTATTCAACTTATATAACTCGTAATGAATTAGTACAGAAAATGTGCAAAGACTAATATGGAAACTAAAACATGGAAGGAAAACTATTTATGCTCTACTGTACCCCTGCTGGTTAGATTGAACATCTAAAGAGTCTAGGACTCCTGCTCTAAGACAAGCAAGGAATATACAAGTAAAAAAAAGAATTCTCCCCTAGACACCACTATGAAAGTATTTGCTGTCTTTCCAGAAACACATTAAGGGACCAGACACTCATTCACACTGCAGAGGTCTTCCGAAAACTTTCATATCCTAAATCAGGTACAAATGACCAATTTTGGGAGAGAAGCAGAAGAGATCATTTATTAAAAAAAATTTAAAAACTCCTTTTAAAAATTAAACTAGAAAATAAAAAAAAATTTAAAAAGTTTTAGTTTTGTTTTCATTTTCATGATGAAGTACCAAAGCATTTGGGACATATTATAGAGTCAAGGCCAGTATTGTGAGCATCACTGATCCATTCGGCAGTCAATGGGAAAGTAAAAAAACCTACCAATCCAAACAAAAAAACCAACCAAAAAATTACCCAATTATCAAGACAAAAAACCCAAAATAAATTAAAAATCCACCACCTCAAGCCTCCACTGTCCAGCAGTTTTTAAAACTGTATCAATTGGAAAGAGTAATCTTATGGCCTGTACAGCAATTTGTAACATTTGGGTTCTTCCACAGGTTCTGTAATTACACCCATGAACTATCATGTAACTCCTGTGAGCAATATCCTGACCAATTGTGTACCATCAATTCATTTAATTGTGTATTTCAATGACAGACCTACGTTGCATTAGAGTATCTTCTTGTCTAACAGACCCAACAAGTAACTGAGCTGATGGCAGCTTTGATGTCACAGAATTTATTTCTTACCTGCCAAATGATCATGAAAAGGTAGATTCCAGCCACCCTCTGAAATGATGACTTTGGGTCAAACCAGCGGACGTAGGTCCAGCTGGCTGGGGTAAACTGTAATACAGCTCTTTTGATTTTCCCTGTGGTTGTGTGAATGTCCCTAGAAAAAAGAATGGCTGGAGTAAATACAAGGAATATGCAAGGAAGAAAACCAAAAACAACAGTGGTGTTACTGATGTTTTGGAACAACCACACTTTTTTGATGGAGAGTAGAGACCTTCACAGACACAACTATGTACAAGGGTGAATTAAGAAACTAAGCATTTCAGTCAGGGTGCTATTCTGCTATAAAAGCCTCCCCCTCTCTATCCTCAGTCACTAAGTAACTACAAAACATATTTATCATCCTCTCCACAAGGGAAAGAAACAAAGATTGCAATTCTGCAACGCCCTTGGAAAATCCAGAGGACATTTCTTCCTAGTCTATGCTGCCACTACTCTTATCCCAAAGGCTCCTTGTGCTAGAGCTTAGTGACATCAATCCTTCACGAATCTGTCAGATTCATTATTCATTCATTGTTGTTATAAAGGGCTGGCTCCACATGTTTAAAAATACTACACTTTCAGTAGATACAACCCCTGCTGTTCTGATATGAGATGCATGTGGACCTCCTGGAGGGGTGTGATAGCACTGTTAAAAGCTAGACAGCTATTAAATTCCAAATTGAAAGATGATTTTAATGGAGGCTCATCTGACATATGTATTACTGGTTGGTTCTTGCTTTTGATAACATTGATTGAGAAGAGCAACAGTGTCCAAACGACAGGGAATCTAAGAAAAACTCAGAGCTTCTTCTTCTGAAGGAAGGAAGGAAGACTAATAGGGCTAGAAGTCAGTTTTCACCCTGTTATTTCTCTGGCCCTTCTGAACAAAAAAAGAGACTCAGATTTGATATTTCTGATATTTGTGTTCTTTTAGGCTTGAGAGACCTTAGGTGAGAGAGTATCTTCTAAACTTCAAGATCTATGTTTATTCAATGAAAAAAATGAGAAAAACAAATTAAAAGGGCCCAAGCGAAAGCTTCTCATTTTATGCAGCACTTTGATATTAAAGATCAAAAAATCTACTCATACATTTAAAAGAATATGAGGAAAAATCATTCCACAAAGACAGTGAAGACTAGTTGTGCCATAGACATTCTGCTGTTTAAACTTTCAGCGAACTCTCTAAAAACAGAAGGACCATTAACTCTGATGGAAATGAAGGAAAACTGAATTGAGACTTAAGGCTGGATGGCGCTTAGAGCAATTAACAAATTGGTGAGTAAGAAAAGAAATTGGTACAGAAATTCACACAAATTTGGAAGTCAAGACTTGAACTCCTTTTCCATCTCTCAAGGCAATTCATTGTCCTTGACCCTGTTTCCTTTATACCACTGGTAACATGCAGATAATCATGCTTGCTACTGACTGGGAAGAAGGCTGGAGAGACATTAAAAAACTGTGGAAGAAACCATGTGGACAGCTAGGAACTGACACTTACTAGGTCACAATCTGTTGCCCTTTTACACAACAAATACCTCTTTATTTTGCAATTACTCCATTTATTTCAGAGGGTCAGCAATGGGGTAAGGCAATTCACAGAACAGGTACTATCAGTCTGATGCCTCTTCTGCAATTACTAGTGCTAACACATTGCCACACTAATGCATCATCAAGGTGAGCCCAAATCTAGTTTAAAAAATGTATAATGAGAAAACAGTTACAATTTGTTTTGCTCCCTGCCTTCCTCAAAGCACAAAATTAACTGAAAACACAAATAGCTTTACTGCTTTATATTTTTCATTGCCATCAATGCTTGTAAGTTAAGACTGCAACGGAAAATTATATATACAGTCATATTTACAAATATATGCTGTACAGCAGCATTATGATGAGATTGATATTTAACATTTAAAATAAAATTACAGCCATGTTAGCACAGGCAGATCGCATGCTATTTCTATACCACATGTATTTTACTTATGCAAAGAAGGTGGTCTATTTCCCAAGGAAATGAATTTAACATTATAATATTGAACATAATGTTTATCAAGCTTTAATTTAGACCTACTTGAAGCTTGCCCAGTGATAGGTCCTCATCTCCAAGAAACGACAAACCACCATGCCCAACCAGATGCCACCTCCGTTACAAAGCAGGATGTCCAAAATTACTTGATCCCACCAGCATTCAGCAAAATTAGGCAGAAGGTGCATGAAGAAGAGCTAAAGAACACAGCAAAGAGATTCTGGGTGAGGAAAAGCACAGAATTCATATAAATTCACTTCTTAAGTACGCATTGAAAAATCAGCTTTTCAGTACATAGCATACTTCAATGATATAAGCCAGAACCACTGAAATTTGACAGATATCTTTCCATTAACTTCAGAAGGCCTTGGACAGAACCACATAAGACATCAGAGGTTTCCTTCTCACTGCTTCCTCTTGGAGCTATGCTGGATATAAGGATATCATGCAGCTCCTGGCCTCTCAAAGGTGATACACAGGACAATCATAGAAATGCATGAAACGAGGAGAACTACAGCATCTCTTGGAGGAAATAAGGTGGTTTGTGCTTTAAAAGTAAGTTGAAAAGAATCTTTGTTATACTTTTGCTAAATAGTTTCAAGAAGTATGTTTTCTAAACCAGCAACAGTGGTAAGTGGAATGGATGCACTTGTAACAGCCAATACTTAAGCACATTGGTGTTCAGGACTAAATACTTTTTCTTTTTCAAAACCCTATCCTTCATTTATGATTTTCATCTAAATTTAGTGACTGTAAAAGATTAAGAGTTCACCAACGTGTCAGACTCTACAAGCTTTGCTGCTATGCTTGATCCAGAATGTGTCAAGAATTTAAGAGGACATTCCACTCTGCCTTCCTGCTTGGTCTCTCCTAAGCACTATAACGATGAAGGTACTTTTATGATGAAGATGCTGGAAAACAGGCCAGAACAAAAACAACATTAGACTGAAGAGCTGATACCACCTGGCTATATCAAAACATATCCCATGCCTTCAGGAATTCCTCTGGAAAACACACAAATCCTTTACCTCTGAAGCAATCTGTTCCTTTCAGAATACTCAACTGAAGATCACTATGAGGCATTAGTAAGGCAATTAAATGTACTTAGAGATACTTTTGGTGACTTCACATTACTGATGGAGTGAAGGGAACAACTGGCCAGAGTTAAAACAAGGTATAAACATAATTTACCAGGAGCTAGAAATGGATTCACTGGCTGTCCTTTAAGAGAAAATAATTGTACACTCTCTTTTATGAAAAAAATCACTGCAACCCAAAAAACAGATTAGAAAAGTTTAGCTATAGACTGGAAACCAAGACAGCCATGTGTTAAGCAGTCCCTTTGGAACACTCAAGGAGATACTTACAAAACACATAGCAAACTAAAGAATATTCTTACCTCCAGGGAAACAGTAAACCTTTTGTCAGTTAGTGCACACAGACTGTTTCTGTGGAAGATTACTGATATGATTTTGTAATAAAGTATCTTTTACTAACAGATGTTTAAATAAAATATTGAAAAAATCAGATGTGGGAAAAAGAACAAGAAAAATGTTTTCTGTATACAGCAAGAATGAATACTGGTCCATCTACAGCACATTACAGTGACTAATATTGGCAATGACAGTTCCTTAGAAAACTCTTGCAAAAGTGTATCAAAACCACTCATTTTACGTTGAAAAGGCTATGTGAATTTCAACCTGTAAAAAAGAAAAGTTTAATTTTTCTTCAGGACCCAAGCAATACAACGTTGTTCATCATCCTGCTAAATTTTCCCTTTCATGTTTTTAATTAATTTAACCTAAAAGGGCCAATAGGCTACAAATCTCAGTCTACAATGATCCAGCCAAAGACGCCAGAAATTACAGAATGTAAGGCAGCAAAGCCCAGAGCACGGGTGTTAGCCAGACCATCTCTAAGGTGCTAGCTGCTTTCTCAGAATGAGAGGCCAAGGCCTGCCTGCATCCCAACTTTAATCCAACAGTATGGAGCATGAGCCAAGTTTCCCATTTCAGAATGGGGAGTCAGCTGTAATCCATAAATGCTAACAGGCGATGCACAGCTAAATCCCTACGTAATTGCCCTGACAACTTCTGTAGGTTTCAAATTACTCTCCTGAATTGTATAATTCATCAAAAATCCATTTGAGTGGTGATAAGACATGTTGAACCTTATCCAACACATTGTCTGTTCCAATAATCTGTCTTTCAACAACTGGAAGACACCCCACGCAGTGTCAAACTGAAGACGATGGTTGTGTGATGATCAAACGAACAATAACAGTACCAGTGAAACAAATCCAAATACATTCTTTTCCAGAGGGAAAATATGAGTACAATAACTAGAAAAATTATTTTTTTGTGGATGGGTACTTGTGAATTCCCAGTCTTAAGCAATTTCAAAATAACTTAGAAAACAGCATATCCCTCAGTGCCACAGAACAAAAGCATGTTTTCAAGAGGAAACTCATGGCAGCAGTATTTTGAAACCCAAAAGTTTGATTTTAGACAAATAAATCCTTACCTATGTTTCTGAATCATAAATGCTTTGTCACATGAGTCAAACATTCTCAAGACAGCAAGCTCTACAGAAAACTGATTTTAAAGACTAAGTTCAGGTGTTAACCCTTAATTGCATTTCACTTGTACGTTATGCATGACTATACACAATGTGTAATCCTGTTGTACATGGGGTAAAGGGATCATGACAGTAGATCACAGATATTGCAAGGTGAAAAAGGAGAACAGTTTCTCTGAATCAGGAAATATCTGAAGTACCAAAAATAGCATGATCCTCCTAACAGCAGAAAAATAAATTATGAATGGCACCAACAGGCTGGCCTAGATCTTCCTCCCATTCAAGTAATAATAAACCACTTACCTAAAACCCAGCTTGCTCTTGTCTACTAATTCAACTGCATCAATTACTCAGCATCTGGTTTATAAGGCTTACAATGTAAATCTAAGCTGAGGATTAGAGAGTCATCCTTCTAGTAACATCCACACTTCCTGCAAGAACACTTCCTATCTCATGCATTTGCTTATCCTACCTCAGTGAGCTCCCAGGTGATGCTGATAGTCCAGCAGAGCCCATAGCTGCGAATCAGCAAAGCCTTCATAGCCCAGCCCCAGAAATGTCCAAAAGCAAATATATCAAAGTGGCTGAGGATTCTTTCCCAGGTGATAACATGACAGTTCACTGCATACTCCTGTTAGGAGAAAATAAACAAACTCAGTAAAAATACTCAATCAAGAGACAACTTCAGAAAAACTATGATGAAGAAACATCTTTCTATGTAGTGCAACAAGCCTGAAATTATAGGAGTATTAAAATAAACATTATTTGTTTTCTTGTCCTTCTAAGCTCTGCCAGAAAACTTCCAGTATTAAGACTCATTACCATCACAGTACAGCTCTAATTTAAAGGGAGATACCACAGACCCTAATGCCTGAAGAAGCACGTATTTCTTATGCGACAGAGAAACGGTAAGAACAGTAAAATCAATAACAATAAAACAGCAAACAGCACTCTAGGAAATAGTTACTTGCTCTTCTTTGGAATTTTGATTTGAAATACCCCCTTTCCCCGGTTTCATGCTGTCTGGTATTCAGATGTGGCTCATCAGCAGCTAACCCTCACCAGTCTGTGATGTAATGTTACTCGTATCAATGTTTACTTGAATATCTTTTGTGTCTTATTTTCCTCATGAAAGCAATTTTCCAGAACCCATTCATATTGAGGAAGTTCAGTCACAGGCCTGAATTGAAAAAATTTAAAAAAAAATCAAAGGGAGCTTACAACTGTGTTGTCACAGATGAGTGACAGATTCCTTTAGAATATTAATTAATATTCTTGTCACCAATAACAGAGGAAATGGCTTCTCTCAACATGTTGTACAGCACGTGCAACAAAACACTGCCCAACAAGAAATAAAATCTGTATGCCATCAGGAGGCTACAGCTGTGCCACTCTGTTGTGTCACTGGGCATAAACTAACTATTCCTAACAGGAAACACACGTTTAAAAACCTCTGCTCTCCAATCCTCCTAAAACATACATTGCCACCTGCAGGTGACAACGCAGCACCGCTCAATGCTGATAAACCAAGAATTCTCTTTCAGGCCAGAACTATTGCTAATCCCACACAAATGAACCCTGATCAAGTTAAAACAGAAGCAGAGAAAGATTTGAATCCAGGCAACCACAAAGAGAAGAATGCACACTGTCACACAAATCCTTCTATCAGCAGGCAGTTAAATCCCATTGTAAAACTGTAAGTAACCCTCACTGCTGGTGCTCCCTGAAAAGAAAGCATGGTATTGCTTTTTGTGCATGCCTATGCTGCTGGTCCTTCAGAGAAAGGTGCACCACCTTTTCTAAGGATGGCAAACCTGCAGCTTTAGTGTATGTACACAAGAGAACCAAAATGGGCTCACTTGCCAGCATGAGAAGCATGGAGGGCACCACAGAAGGTGCAGCCTCATAGCTACAACATGATATCCATGATGAGTGAGCACGATGAGGTTACTGAAACAGTAAGTTTTCTTCCAAAGCTCTTGCTTTTTTGCTTTTATTTGTAGTGGGGTTTTTTTCCCTCTATCTCATCTTTTCAGCTGCAGCTCTGCCAGCCACACAATGAAAGGTGTTGAACTTTCTTTTTTACCCAAGAAACTTTGCCGGTTCTGTGCAAGCAATGAAGCTGCAGCCTTCCTTACAGTTGCACTTTAATTTACTCCAATTTTTAGTGACAATATCAGGATTGCAAAGTAGTACAGAGTAAGTTTCCAGTGACTGTTAGTCAGGGAATCTGCTGTACTGTGGTTCTGTGCCAGTAGTAATACTAGTCCTCCCGTGACTTGAATCTATTTCTAACTTAAATGACAGGAGAGCCAGGTGAATCTGACTTACCAACAGACTCCTCATCTCAGCTCCATCTTGTTGCTCAGCAACAGCACTAACGCCCATGCTCAGGCTCCACTCAGCCATGTGTCCTCCCACCACCCTAGGAGCAGGCTGCCCACGTCTCACCATCACAGGTCTCCTGCAGAACCTAAAGTCATGGCTCTACTCCATGTGCTGGAGTTGTACAATCTGTACTGCTATCAGCTGAGGTGCAATGCCTGAAGCATCCTATTTTCCAGGTAAGGAGCCTGTCTGCAGCCTTCACTATTTGTGCATTAATGTAAGCTTACTGCATTGTAAAGATTTCTATTCCCTATTACGTGTTACAGTTTGCAGCCACTGCTGATGAGGTGCTGTGCCGCAGTCGGCACATGCAGTAAATTGCCCTGTGCTAAAGACAACCAGTGTATTTCCCCACTCCTGAGGCATGAGCCCTATATGGCTATACAACAAGAGGATCACAGTGGACAGATGCACAAACCCAAGGGCAAGGGAGCATGCTGGTCAGGTGGTCAGCAGTAATTTGACAGAATAGTGAGGAAGGCAAGACTGGCAACTCCTGCCTCCCCATGCAGTAACCCTCTTCTTGGTGCCCCACTGCTCACACTGTCTCCTGCCTGCCTCCCAACGTAACTCACACACTTCTCCCAGGCCTTCTTTTACAACCTCGGCTCCCTGTGCTAGTGTCCACACCTGAAGGAGAATGTTCTCTGAAAGGAAAATGTTTTGCAAGCTGCTCAACAGGCAGAAGAACAAGCCTGACTCTCCATGCCACTCTGTACTTCCCACTGGTAACAGCATCGGTGCTCAGCTGAGTGACTGGAAGGCAGCAGAGTCCTGCAGTTGTTGTACCTGCATTTCCACATACTCTGTAGGGTGCCAGTCATGTACTAAGTTCAGAGTAACAAGGCAAGACCCAAGTTCTCCGAGTGCAGCACTGCAGCAGCAAAAGAACTGATCTGGGACACACACACCAGAGAGGCTTCATTTAGGTACAGCTTTGTTAAGTCTGTTTTCAGTATCCAGGCTCATATCTATTACTTAAAGGAATCCAAAGCCACCCCGCTGCAAACATATATCCCATTTCCAATTGCACACTCATCTGAACACCTGCATTAGAAAAAAAAGATTTTTTTTTCACACCAGTTAATTTCAATGTAAATAAATAGAAGATGACACAAAAGGCTCATTGACTCTGTAAAGTAAGGCACAAACTTGCGCTGCTGATGCCTGCAAATTCAGATTTATCCCTTTCCACTTAGGTAAGGCACGCCTGAAGTAGCCAAAATGTACAATAAAGTGCCATGGATACATACCATAATGTCTGCTTCTCTTGTGGCATATCGAAGATTAGGATCCAGCCAGTACATCACTGCTTTCACCTGCTCAAAGTTAAGGAAGAGCACGAACACCAGGAACAGAAAATAGAGCACACTGAGACCTGTAAAAAGACTCAGCTTTAAAATCATATTCACTCACAAAACTCCTTGGAACACAGAGAGTCCAAAAAGCTGCTTTCAAACTTGCTCTACACGTGCCTAGTTTGTACAGATGAGTTTCTACATAAAGCAGCTACATGCAAAAAAGCTGAAGAGACAAATCAGATCTCTGAGCACTCAGCCCTTCATATCACCTCCTGGGAGAAGTGATACAATATATGCTCCACTGCATGAACCTAATCAAAACAAAATCAGTCTAATCAGTTTAGACATGTAGTACAAGTCTGTAATCAGGAAGCTCTTTAGTAAGAGATACATTAGGATCCACGATTGGATTAGCTCTGCCTCTTTGCTTTATCTGTTCTTGGTCTCAATTAACGCATGTGTAATGCCCATATGCAGATTTCAACATAAAGATCAATTTAATCATGCCACCTGGCAATTCCGAGCTGTGCTGGCAATAAAGAGTAATTATAAATATAAACTAATGCATGTTTGAGTTACTTTTGCGAGCTGGAAAATTCGCTGCTTGAAGCTTTTAAAGATACATATGATTATTTATTTTCTCACCATTATAAATTGTTGAACACTTTCATTTGGGAGTACAAGTTCTCTCCTCCCAAAGCCTGAATATGGATTCTTTTTTTAAAAAAGAAAAACTTGTTACACGTTGAGTCCTGGTTACAGACCCGTGAGTAGATGAAGCTGTTGTTGGGAGCATATCTTTACAATATTCACAGGTTCACCGATATCCAAGAGCACACCTGGAAGAGGCATATAAACACTATTTCCATAGTCTCAAACTTACTTGTGTCCTGCAGCTTTGTCAGGGAAGGCAGAAAGATTAATATGAATAAGCTTAGTATCTGCCATCCAAAATAAACCACAGCAGTTCTAAAAAGGTATTTTAAACTGTAACCAGAACTCATCTGTTAATAATCCCTGGGTTATGCCAGAAAGCAACTTTCGTTCAAGTACACGCAAACAGTCCTCTGCAGCCCCTCCTAAAAACACATCAGATAAACAGGCGTCACACTACAAGCAGCACACGCTGCAGGAGAGGGTGCATCCTGAAATGTGGAGGACACGCTACTTTTCCTTGCTTTCACCTCCTGGACAGGTCTGAGACCTGAAGCATGGCTAAATGAACCATGCCAGAAGAAGCAGAACTACACAAGGAAAATGTTGCTCTTGATTTTGTGTGCAGCCTTTTCCCAAAAGTACAAGGGGTCAAGCTCTGACAGCATCAACATTGAGAATGACCTTTTACTTTACATTTGCTGAAACCAGAAATGAACAGTAGGACCTGAGTTTCCCAAACTTCCAAGAAGCAGGATTCTTTAACAAGTACTATCTAGTCAGCAATATCCTCTCAGTGTCAACAGATGAGTAATCAGCTACTTTGAGAGGCTACTTATTTTTAGCTATATAAGGAGAGAGAAACATTCAGTCCCCTTAAAAATAAACAGATCAGCTTTTAAATCAAATGTGCCTCATTCTCTGCAAATATGCAGTCTAGGATATGCTCTGTGAACTGTGAATTATTTAAAAATAAAATTCCTTACATTTTTGCTGTGTAATTCAGATATTTAAGGAGCAGGATTTCACTTTCCTAGTTCCATAGTTAATCGAACTGTTTCCCAAACTATGAATGCAATGGATATTTACAGGTACTTTTAATGAAATTATAAGTTAAGAATATGAATATATATGTTACAAATATTAATAAAGGTATGTTAAGCTACACAATGATACAATTTAATAAGCATATAAAGTAATAGCATATTTTGCCAATAATGAAAAGAAGCACCCTACTCAATTGGATGTAGAAGTCAGATAGTATATGCAGTAGCTATAAAAATGCCAAACCTTTTTGGGGTTGGAAGAGATGGCAGTAGGAAAGGTGTGGGGGAAGGAGATTGGGAAGCACAAACACAACAGGATTAAAACAGTGTCAGAATGAATGATCTCTTTTTGATGATTCAATTTACACCATCCTGACACAGTGACATTCCCAAAGAGAACTATGAATAGATTTTAAGCAACTGCTCAAAAGTAGGAGAAGCTTCACAGAGGTTTGATGCACAATTATATTTCATGATAATCCATTTATCAGAAAGTTAAAATGGCAGATCCTGCAGAAGCAGTGAAAAAGTCAAAAACACATCTTAAACTTACCAAAAACCATCCTCCATATTGCAGGATGGGGACGTGTAAAGGGTCCTGTAGACAGTAAAACCAAAAGCTTATTAGAAGCCAGTCAATAAGAACCACAAAATTTATTTTTGGGTATATCTCAACTGAGGATTTGGTATGAGCACTGGTCAGTTCTCCATCAAACTATGAAAGACCTGAAATTTGAGACTCTATCTTAAAAAAAAAAGATACACTAACAGCAGATTTCAGAGCCCAAAAAGGAGACTGCCAATTAGTAGTGTGTAGACAAAATTTTCCACTATTTCTATGGAGTTCTTTTCAGAATTCTGTTTGTTCAGCAGACACCACATCTCAAGTGTCACCTGGGGAATTTCCTGACCTGGTTTCTAGACTACAGGTCACACATAGCTTTCTCCCAGTCAAGTCAACAAATACAAATTTCTGTGTGTTACCAAAAACATGGTGCTGAGCCTTCAGACCAACATGAAATGTTACCAAACAGGCCTCCCAAAGCTTCCAAACTGAGCATCACAGATATCTGACAAGAAGTAAAATACCTATGTGCCTTACCCGTGTCCATATAATTTACTTTAGAGCCAGTGATCAAATGGATTTATTAGATTAAAAAGCTCTCAGTCAATGTGAAGAGCAGAGGAGGTAAGTCTGATAAAACTGGAAAACCTCTAAACATGAATCACACAGTTAGGTAGCAAGAAGTGGCTGAAAAACCTTTTCAGCACACACTGAGGACTGCTCTTTCACCACTGTGTGCACAAAGCTTATTTTGATCTGGCATTCGGTATTTCAGAGAGCACTTTGTGAAAAGCATGGATTAAGGACTTTTAACACATGGGAAAAACACAGCCCACCTCTGAAGTACAAAACTGCCCTGACCACAATTGTTTTTTTCCTGAACACTGCCAATTGTGAGGCAGTTTAGACTTGACACAAGAATCATGATTCTGCTGACAGCAATAATGAAAAATAATAATAATAATAATAAACCAATACAAACAAATCCCCACAAAACAAAAAACCAAACCAAAACAAACCATGCAAACCAGGTAGAAGCATTTCTTTCACAGAATTAAGGGACACACAAACTTGTTTACCTTTTTGCACTTTCTGCCACATAACTACCAAAACTTTTGTCCAACTTAACCTTCTATTGAGCAACTGTGGGTTTGCATTTTAGTGTGACTTAGACCATTTCTTTCACTACCTTCTGGTAAGGTGCTGTCTCTGAGAATTTTTGGAATGACACTTCTGTTAAAACACACTGAGGTGAAGTCCTTTTAAACACTATTTAAGGGTCTGGTAGCATCATTACTTAGCAATCTGAGCTGCAACTGCACATCTGCAAATAGGACATTGATTCTGAGAACCTGAGTTCCCTGTTAAATACAGATAAGCTATAAATAACACATTTTACTGTTATCTCTGCTCAGTATGACTGCAAACCATTTTTAGACTGTTCCTTAACATAAAGGAATTCAAAAGAGTAAAGAAAAAGTACACTGAAAATTGGTATTTAAATAAAAATCAAAATATAGTGGCAATAAAGAGAAATTCTCATGTAAAAAAAAGTGAAGTATAAACTGTGTAAATCTTACTCACCATTAGGAAAAGCCAGAACACTGATGATTAGAAAGAAGAAAATCACAGACAGGATGCCCCTCCAAATATTATCCTCTGGTACAGAATCGTCCCTAAAGAGACAGACAACAGTGTTCAAGTAAATTATGAGGATGAAGCCAGAAGGCTCTGATGATATATTATTAAATAAAGACTCCATGGAAATTAAATACTATAAATATGCATGCTGATTATATAACAAGTTAAGATAGTAACTGCACTGAATGATTTTCACACTACACTTCTGGGTGTCCCTTTCTCACTAGAGAGTTAAATATTTAATCAACACATGCAAGCCATAAGCATTGTTAGAAGTCAATGTAGAAGCAATGACTAAATTTAACATAAGGTGAGAAAATCTTCCTGCTTTAATGTTCACAGAAATATCATCAAAAGTACTTTTACACAGCAAACAAACCTAAACCGAAATCTCTGAAAGTCTGGATGCAATTCCTAGGTTTCTCTCTGCTGTTTTGGTGGTACTCGCAACACCCTTCACTTCCCTTTGCTATTCCCAATGCCCAAATGCCCGAGGTGAGTGCAGAGAGGGCAGAAGTAACGATTATAATAAGCCTTTGGAAATAATGAATATACAGCTTAGAATCTGTAACAGAGATATAGCACAACTCAAAAGAGCCAAGGAACAATATTAATTTGCTTCTAGATCTACCAAGCCAAAGCTCTGAATAAAATAGTTGGCATTATTTGTGCTAGTGTCATGCTACGGCCAGAGGAGAGACCCAAGAATTCAGTCTGGAATGCCAAGGAAACTCGACTCGGCTCTTCTTTTTTAGGCAGGTAGAATATGGTGCACACCAGCAAGATTAACCCTCATCCAAGTCTTCTAACCAGCAGACAGCTTCTAGGGTACTTCAGTAATACAAACAGAAACAAACTTTAGACTAGCATAATATGAACAACTAATATTTCATAATCTATCATCCACTACAACTGAAGTTTAAGTTTTACTATCTGGGTAATTTTCATGTATTTAGGATTAGTTTACCTGTTCAAGTACATTCCTTTACTTATTCCCAACATGATAATGAAAAATTCCCAGCAAACTTTAGAGGGACAAAGCTCTTCCTGGCAGATTATCTGTCAAACTTCTGGATGGTTCAGTAAAGAACCCGTGACAGCATAAATGCTCTCCACATTAGATATTTGCTGTAGTAGAAAATATTTCTCACTTAGCCAAATTATTTCTCTTTTGCTCAGAATTGAACCTTAAGAGCTCCAGAGCAGGCTTTCATCACTGTGAGGCATTTAAGCATTGTGTCAGTTTAACTGTATGGCAGGCAAAATACATTAAACATGAATGGTTTCTCTGCAGGCCCTTGGGACTCCCCACAGCATTTTTTTTTTTTTAAAACCAGCTGAGTCCACATTTACCCGTTGTTTTCTAGCAGCCACACTGCACGGGATGACACTTCACACCAGCTATAAACCCCAAGTTCCAGAGCTTAACTATGGTTCCCTTGGCAATCCCAAAAGCCTCATGCCACCCAGTGCACTTCCTAGCCAAAGCCTCAGGCTCTGATGGCTTAGACAGCAAAACCATATTCCTCTTTTAATGCAGGCAAATAACACACACCACTGTGCTGTCATGGCTGCCACCACGAGGACGAGTATTTATTTTTTTAAGAGAGAACAAATAATGAGAGTCACAAAACATCAATTCATCATGGCCAAGAAAGAAGTGACACTGTGATCTCATCACTTTATTGTTGCACAACTCAGATGACTCACCTTTGTGCATCAAGATTCTGAGTACTACTCAGCTTCAGGAAAGCAGTCTCAGCCATATTGGCACTACCCTCAAAATCAGCAAAGATGTTGTATGCAGTGTTAAACTGTGTTTCATTCCAAGTGGGTAGCAAAGGCATTTCATTTTGGCTTGCAGATACATTTCAAAAGGGACAGACATCCAATCTCCTTGACAGAAGCAGGTAAAAACAGGTGAAAGCAAGAAACTCACTGCTGTGCACTAGTTAGTATAGTGTTTGCCTGAAAAAACTATTTTTGGGAATGCCAAAAGGAAAGACACAATTACAACAAGCTGCAATCGGGAAAATGTGCTAAATCATCTCCTCATTTAGCCCCATAAACGTTGATGCTGATTTTGAAATATAAGCATTCATGCAGCAAAAACAAGGTTTCTAATGCTTGTGTGGGAGGACAGATGAGAATTCTCTCAATTTTAACCCACTTTACCATTGCACATTTCAATTCTATGACTTTTTAGAGAAGAAATAATAAAAAACAAAGCACATAATCTTTCTCTCCTGCTCTTCTCGAGAGCACTACATGAACATCAACTAGTAATTTATTACATCACAAAGAAAAAGAAAGAGGATACTCAACTGAGTTAAAAATAGCTAGGACACTAAATTTGGAATGGGGGCAGGTGGGGGAGAAATCTTCCATAAACTCAAGGAACCCTAACTGTACAATAATCCAGTTTAATCAATTCCATTAATTAAAGGACATGAAAGACAACAGCCCTACATCCTCATAGGTCTTATTCCTGCTTCCACAAACCCTTGCAACTTCATGGGAGAAGCTACTAATCTGTCACCTTTCTCAGTCCTTTTGTTGTGTCCCACAAAATATCACCCTCCAGCACTCACCTGCCCTCCTGCTGGTTGCCTCTGGGCTCAGAGAAGGCCACATCCCTCTCTCTAGGGTAGAGGAGGACAGGGCAAGCTACAGCCACTCCATGCCTCTGCTCCAAGGTGCAGGGCAGAAGCAGGGGAGCCTGTGTCTGGCTCATTCAGCAGGGAATAACCAAGGCAGCTGCAGCCCTTGTCAGAAGCACTAGAAGGATGTCCTTTAAAGAACAGAACACCCTCTATTCCTCACTTTGTAAAAGTGAAATTAAACACACATTTCTTTTCCTAGATTATTATTATCATTATTGCTACCTGAAGATTACTGCTATCTGCAGTTCAGCTTCACCCTTATCTGTCAGCTCAAAGATAGTATCAGCTGCTCTCAGTGATCCTAAGGAAAACTCCACCTTATGGCTTGGTACATACAAGGGAAAAGCATTTTCCAAGTTTCTCTGACACAAAACAAGTATAGAACTGACAAGAAAGACTTTAAGGGCAGCAGATGATGAAGTTCCTAAAAAAATAAATTTTAATTAACAACACTAGTATGAATGTATCATAGAAAATCCCCCGCTTATTAAAATAGACCAGGAGAGCTATGGAACAACTGACAGCACAGGGGAAGCAAAGAATCACTTGGGACACCTCAGTGGGAAGTCTACAGTGCTTTGCATCCAGGAGGTGGAAAAATGAACACAGTCACTGGAGACTCAAGGCAATAAGCTGATGGAAACAGAAAGACCAGACCTGGGAGCACACACTGTAAGCTTGTGAGGAAGTATCTCCCCTGCCCTACTTTCTCAAAGACTGCATACGGTTTGGGTACTGTCCCAAATAAGGCACAGAGGCAGCACTCTGATATCATCCATTCTGATTTAGAAAACTCCTACAATTGCTGGAATCAGCAAAAGGGGGGGAGGGGAGAAAACAAAATCCTTCCACATCCTGAGAAGAGAAACAGAGAAGACATAACGAGAAATCAATCAGCATTTAAACACAGGAAGTGAGGCAGAGATAGACAGAGGGAAGTAAACGAAACTGAAGAAGCTGCAGTTAGAAAGCTAACAAACGGAATGAAAAGCTAGCAGTACTCTTGGAAAAATGTAAACAAACATCCCAGAAGCAAAGCAGTATTATTTTGGACTAGAAGACACCATAGTTCTGAAATTGTTCTTGGCTCATCCTCTGCTTGAAAGAATTGGCAAAATTTCTTCCCCAAAGGTGAACCATCGGTTCCATTAATTCTTCAGAATGATGTCTTGATGCAAATGTCTCAGTAACTCACAAGTTTGACCTAAATTGTCCCTTTGGAAGGAAAAGTGATCTGGTGAGGGAAGACTGGACAAGAGGAGCACTTGTAGCAAAGGTCTATAATTAAACACGGTAGCAAAGCACAGAAACATGTCTCTGATTTAGGAGTTAAGAAGAGATCCAAGTAGAACAAGGGATCTGTTCAAAAATATCTTCCTTGGGGCTATGCACAAGATGAAACAAGACAAGGCACTCCTCAGACCATTTGCAGTTACACTATTTTACATCTCCTCATGCTCCTGTCTCAACTCAAGCCAGGCTTGACCATTATTTCCATAGCTAATAAAAACTTTATATTTGGATTCTTCGAATGAAATGTAAGATTACACACTATACTGTATATAAGGTCTAGGGATAAATCCTAATTTTCTTACATCTAATGGTGAGTTTAAGCAACGAGGCCATTGAAATCCGCAATTGTGTACACACAATGCCACAGAAGTTTACATGAGCCCCAAACATGATGCACTACTCAGTCAAAACCTCTCAAGAATCACTGTTTGCCTACAGACTGCACGATTTACTCTAAAGGAGCATTGTGCAATCCCCTTCACAATCCCACTCAGTAGGAGGCAATAACAACTTAGAAAAATATGCAAGATACTGATCAGACTGCACTGCTATACCCTTTGCTTTCAAACAAGGCTCTTGGAAAAAAACTGTGTCCATTCGTGGCAGTATTGCCCTGAATGACTACACGGGCGATGCCCACAGAGCTTTTCCTGTGGTGTGCAAAGGATGTGGCTAATCCTATCAGTGCCAGGGCCTAAGCCGACCTGTGACTGGCCACAGACAGTGTGCTGTGCAGAATGGATGCCACACAAAACACTCCCGTCCACTGCACGCTTGTAGATCATCCGCTTAAGTGATGTCACTGCTCGGACGCCTGATTGCCCAGTAAAAGCCATTTTTGGCAACTACTTGAAATGCATTTTAGTAAAGACTTCAACGGAGAGCCTCGAAACGATCATCAAGTTCCCAGGAACCGCAGTGGGGAGGACAGGAGCTCTGGGAAGGAGCAGAGGATGCCCGCTCTCCAAACACGGGCCTCCCGCGCACGGTGCTCCGGCACACCCGGTCCGGGAGCGCCCGGTGGGCACGGCCCGGCCCCGGCAGGGACCGCACTGCCCGTGCCCGCCCCGGGGCCGGGCACTGACCCTCCCCATCCCTGACCCGGGAATCCCCTCGGCCCGGGGGCCGCCGGGGGCGGGGCGGGGGATCCCCGCGGCGGCCGCGCACCTGGTGAAGGCGAAGGCCATGAGGCTGAGGATGGTGAAGCTGAGGAGGGTGATGGTGTGCGGCCGGTAGAAGAACTCCAGCGTGATGTCCTCCACCTGCTGCTCGTTGATCATGCGGAAGTGCAGGCGGTAGTTCACGTCGTTCTTGCTCAGGGTCCGGCTCCCCACGCACGACGCCATCTCGCCCCCTCTTTTCCCCTCGTCTCAACGCAGCTCTGACTCTCCCAGGGCGGGGCGGCGCGGCCCGAGCCGGCCTGGCCGCCCGACCGCGCCGCGTCCCGCAGCGGGACCGGAGCGTGTCCGAGCGGGCAGCGCCGCGCCCGCCGCGCTGAGGGGAGGGGAGGGGAGGGCAGCGCAGGGCAGGGCAGGGCAGGGGCGGAGCTCGCCCCGCCGCGCCCACGCGGCGAGGGAGGGACGAAGGCAGCGCCGGAGGGGGGGAAGTGGAGCCACATCGCCCCCTTTGAGCAAGCGGCGGGAAGCACTCTGGTATCTGGTAGGTCCCCCGACCCCCCCTCCTTTCCTCCCGGATGGTCTCGGCCGGGCTGGGCTGGGGGCGGGGCACACACGTGGTGGGGCCGCGCCGAGCGGGGCAGGTGAGGCGATGGCGGGTCCCGGGGTGCCCTCGGTGTGTCCCCGGGCTGTCCCCGGGCTGTCCCGGGGGTGTCCGCGTTCTCTGCGCCCGCAGAGGCTGCCGGCACGGGCAGGCCTGCGAGGGGCGGCGAGCGCGGCACGCCCGGGCCCAGTCTCCCCCGCCCTGTGGCGGGTGTGCAGTGACGGCCCTGCGCAGGGGGCCCCGTCCCGCGGGGAGGGTTTAGGCCCTGGCTGGGTTTCCGCCGCCCTCCCAAAGCTGTCGTCCAGAACGGCGGGCGGTGGCCTTCAGACCCAGCTTCTCTCTCCAGTTTTTCTTCCTCCGTTTGCCACGCGTTTAAAGCTTTAAAGCATCTCCTTGGTGTTCTGTAGTGAGCCACTGCTGTAGCGTCAAGGGGATTCGCGCTGCCGGCTCTGCGGCCGTGCAGGCAGCGCCTGTGCCGCTCCTCAGCCCTTTTTCTCCCGGCAGGACGCTGTGTTGAGGTGGGAGATGGCTCTGTGGGCCCGGCAGGCCTCCCGCTGGTGTTGCCTGCTGAACACGTCCCGCGCTGCCGGGTTTCCTCGGAGGCTGAGGAGCTGCGGGAGCCCCGCTCAGAACTCCTGCCGGGAATTCGCCCTTCTGGCTCTGCTGCCCGCCGGAAAGGACGGTGTGCTGTGGAGACTGCAGGCGTGCAGGCATGTGTCTGTAGGAAGCTGTTCCGCGCCCGACAGTGCCAAGGATGGATCCTTCTCTTCTGTGGAAAGTAATTTGCCTTCACCAGTAAAACAGGAACAAGCAAAAGCAGAAACGTTACCTGATCTGAATGCAAAAATACTGAATGAAGGTAAGAGGCTTTAAGGGATACCATTTCTCCCAAATCTTCAAATCATGCTTTCAGTATGTTGTGGTTTAACCCCACCTGGGTTCTTTTTTTTTTTTTTTGGCCCGTTTATCTAAAACACTTACCTGGAGTTCCTGACTTTCGCTTGGTTTTAGCCCTGTAGTTATACAGATATTTTTGTGGTCACTGTGACATCTAAAGAATACCTTTAAGTTGAGATAAAGATGAAATATTTTGGGTAGAAATGTAGGTCTGGAGCTGCCATTTGAAGGATTTTTCTTTTGATAAATCTACCTGCAGCAGTTGAGCATTTGCCTTTCCCTCACAGATGTGCTGATACAAACTAAGGGGATTGGTTTGTGTTGTTTTTTTTTTTGGAGCAAGACTGGGGGAGTCCACGTCTGAAGCAGCTCAGGCAATACAGCCGTTTGAACGATCAGGAATGAACAACAGGAGGCAGCAGTGTTAAGCCTGCTTTAAGCACTGCTCTTAAGAGAAATACTCGTCCAACTGTCTCCCGAGGAAAGGAGATGAAAGAAGATGAATACAATGTGCAACTCCTCCTGGAACATTAAGATCATGCTACCTACTGTGGAATCTGTCTTGGTAGTTCTGCTGCGTCTTTGTTTTCTTGACATGGAAGAGTGTTATCGTAGTCTCTAGGATGACACTGTGCAAAGGTACAGGGGACAGAAAATCCCCTTCTTGAAGAGTATAATCAAACTATGATCAATAATCGATCTGATAATTGAGGATGATGCTAGCAGCCAGCCTGGAAACAGTACATCTAGCTGCTGTGAGCTCCTGTCAGTGGACGAATAGATCCATTTAGAGAAGTATTTTTTAAAGGACACTGAGCTCTGATTTGGAACACCTAAGGGGAAACAAGCGTAGTGATGTTCTCTTTGAAACCTTAGTGAGTAGGAAATGGAACTTGATTTCTTTTGCTTTTGATGGTGGTGGCAGTCAGCAGCCATTATGCAATGGATAAGACACGATAGCTTGGTTGGAGCTGGCTGTGAAATGCAGTTGTTTTAACTTTCAGTATATTTCAGGCATCAGATTCAAAAGAGGCATAAAGTAGTGGGCTTGTCAGGTTATGAAAAATAATCTTTGCAGTAGCCTTTTTTCTGTATATGATCAGACAAGAATGCATTTGTGAAGACGCAAAAGAAGATTCTTTTTCAAGAAGGTGATGTGATCTGCAGTGATCAAGGCAGCAGAGTGAAGGCAGGCTGGCTGGGTACTACACTGATTTGGACACATGAGCAAGAGCCGATGAGCAGTGACAAGGAGATGGAACAGAGGCAAAAACTGGGAGTAGAGTCTATGTTTTCAAATAATAGGTTGAATGTTCATCTCATGCTCAGTGTTCCTGCATTTTGAACTGGATTTTAGGAGATGTGTAAAGCATTTGGTGGGAGCAGCTTTGTCTTTCACAAAATGCATTTGGGTCATCTACGTTTGTTTCTTAGATTGGGATGACATCCCACCTTCATCTGCCTTGGAAGAGATTTCCGAGGAAGAAGCTGTACAGATCATTGCAGAACCGATTCTTCCCCTTCAGTCTACCACTCTCCGACATTATGTTGATCATTCAGACACCCTTGCAAAGCTTGTCCACCTAGGTATGTCTGATTTTGTTTGTGTGGTTTGCCTGTGTCTGGAGTTTTGGAGATTCGTATGTTTTACTGGTTCCCTTGTAAACTTGAAAGCGGGAATGGTGACCAATGGCAAAAAGCAGTAGAATATTATCCAGGGTAAATGGAAAAAGAAGGGGACTGTGTCACTCACTAGCAATGCCATTTTTCTTGAAAACAAAGCTGGCTAGTTTTAGTCCCTTAGTGCTCTGGGTGCCCGAAGGAGGCATCTCCCACAGATTCTGCAGGTGGGGAATACTCTATGTAACTTAATTGGTCGGTTTTCTTTTGGGCTGGCTAAGGTTGCTTTAATTTGCTGCAAAAGAAAATGCAGTTCTCCATCCTTGGAAGGAAGCAGAGTGGTTGCTGTGCAGAACCTTAGAAGTGAGGCACAGTAAACTAGAGGCAAGAGTGAAGGATGGAAAAGAACCCTACTTCTCATCAAAAAGCACTTGGGACTGCAGGTATATCCGAGTTCAAGGTTTCTGGTCACCTCCCTGTTGCCCAAACATGGAAGGAACACTAGAAGAAGGATGGAGAAATAAGTATTTGAGAGAGGGGAATCTGGCCCCATGTAGTAACAAATTACTGTGTGTGAGTCAGTATACAAAGGCACTTCACTGCCCAATTGATCCCTTCCCTTGTGTAATGGAGTTGGGAATTTTTTGCACACATACTTCTTTGCAACAAGGGCATATGGCACATGCAGGATTCACTGCAAATGTCTTCCTTCAAAAATAAACTCGGCAAAAGTGTCTAAAATGACTGCTTGTTTTATCTGGAATCTTTCCACATTATACAAGGTGTTACGACCTTGCTGTGGTGAACAATTGAAGTATGTCAAATCAGTGCAAAAAAAGGAGTAGTCCTATAAATTCCAACATGCCTTTGTGAAACATTTATAGGAAGTAGAGTCTGAGTTTATTTAAAACAATTTTTAATTTTGTTCGTTGTAGGAGTTGACCTATCCCAAGTGGAAAAACGTCAAAAGGCAGGTCAGCTCTTACTGACCTTGGACTTTGAAAAAGATATAAGAAAAATACTTCTGTTTCTTAAGGATGTGGGTGTAGAAGACAACCAGCTGGGACCATTCCTGACCAAAAATCCATACATCCTTGGTGAAGACCTGGAAGCTTTAGAAACCAGGTAAGACTTTCAAATAGCAGCAGGGTGTTAAGCCCCTTGGCTTGAAGATCTACTTTCCCATTTGGCTTAACCTTGTCTGAATGATTGTGTGTTGCCTCCTGCTTCCTTTCTGACTCAATCCCTGGCTCTGTGTTCTTGTGGCTTCCCATCTGTTGGCACTAACATGTGGTGATATCATGAGTTGAGGCAACACCTTGATCTGCCTGAAAACTGACCATTAACAAATTTTACTGCCCATCCCTATCTCTGCTACAGGAGCAGCAGCTTGCCCTCCTAGGCCACTTGCTTCACTTTTGTCAGCTTGGATTCCAAAATGTCAGTCCCTGAGGCTTTTGTAGAAAAATATTAACCTCTTTAGTCATGATTTGAAACTGCTCTTCTAAATGCTACATCTGCCTTGTGAATTCTGCAGACCAGATCTCTTCTGTGATGACATCTAATAGCAGCAGAAGGTTTTGGTGACACTTTTTTTGCCAGGTGTCCAGCTTAGACTGAACACAAGACTACAATGAACTAATTTGTGTGTGTATTTTATTCACACCTGTATGGCCCTACACTGTTCCTCAGTTCCTAAAATGGACTTTTGTTCTTAATATTACTTCCAATTCAGCAGTTTATTTCAGAAGAACTTGTGTGTGTGAATGTAGATGCATTTTTTTAATGAACTCAAAACTTCTAAGTATTTAAAAATTCCAGAAAAGAAAGTCTGTCTGCTTGGCTCTTGCATGTAGTAGCTGTCCAAGACAGAAATCTGAAAGTACGGATATTTGGAAACAGGCACATGAATAGACTTGGATAACATAGACCTGGCTTCTTTTTTCTCTGTTCTTCAAACCTCCTGTTCAGTAAGTGGCCTTTCAGAAACAATACCCAAAAATAACCTGTGTAATTTTTCAGCAGTAGTTTTGAGTCTAGATTATCAGAGTTGTTTATACTCTTCTGAAAAGAGTATTTTTTTTTTGCTATGATAAGTATCCTAACAGTTCTGTGAAGTCAAATTTGCTTTTCAGTGACAGTCCCATGGCACTGAAAAGCACATTTATGAAGCAGGGACTGAACAGAGCAATCCAATTTCTCCTTAATTTTCTGCATTACAATTCTTCAGTAAGTTTGACACTGGTGAATGCTTTCCTTCAAGCTTTAAAGCAAGTGTGCTGTAAAGGCTGTGAAGTGAATGTGTCTCAGATAGCTGTCTTTTGAAAGCTGAGTATCACCTTTGCATAAACAGTTCAGTGCAGATGGACACGGTATTGGTTACATCACTCTGGAATGTTTTATTGCTATGGATTCCACGTTGCCAGGAAACAAAACACAAATTTCAATAGATTTGGCATTTGACTTCAGATAAACACCGTAAAAGTCAAAACATTCCATAATTCATAACATTTTTGACAGTTGCAAATCAGTGTCTGTACTGCAGCTGCACCAGATGCTTTGTTTTACTTTATTGTTAATGATGACTTAAAACTGTTAACATGCTACATAGAACTGCTGACCCCTGTAGTAGAACGAGGGCTAACCCTGGTGCCAACACTCACAGATGTATCTCAGACTTTGGCCAAGTTGGATGATTGTGTTTCTTTAATATACCAGTTTCTGGAGTCAGGTTATTACAATCTTATCATCCCTCTTTTAAGTTTCTTGCCTTTCCAGAATGTGAAGAAATGTTTCAGGTGTGAATATTAATGACTTGTTAACAGAAAACAAGTGGAGCCAGGACAGCCAAAAGATTTTATTTTTCATCTGCTCATTTAGCTGTGTTTCTGGGATGATTGGCAGCTGTGTCCTTGAAAAAATGGAAGAAGTATAGTGTAGTCAAGCTGCAGCATTCAAAACATAATGGGATAATTTTTGAAGGGCCAGGTGGTTATTGTTGTGTTCTGATTTTCTCCCCCTCCTAACCTTTCCTTGTGTTTGAGGCTCCTGCAGCCAATTCCATGGGCATTGTCAGGAGCCCAGACTGCTGCCTTCTCTGTGGGAGTGCCTGCTCAAAGAAGAATTGGTCCTCTAGAGCTTGTTCTTCTGTCTGGACTTTTTTTGGCTTGTGACAACTTTATTTTTGAGGGTTTGTGGAAAGAGGGAAGTTGTAGTGACTGGAAGGTAATTTTTTTGCTCTCCCCAAGGCGTGGTTTGACACAGAGTCTGTTTTTTGCTGAATACCTGCTTCTGCAGAATACTCTGCAATCCATTTAGTATCTAAATTACTGCCAGATAAAAACAATTCTTGTGTGCTTTCATCTGACAGAAAATACTTCCATATACTCTCATATACAACCAAAGGAAACCTCTCCAAACTGTAGTTCAGTTGTTTTGCAGATGGAAACACATGCATTGATGGAGTCTCGCTTTACTTTGTGTGCTGTATTGCCCTCCTTTGTTCCTTTTTATGGTAATCATCTGCTGCAAGTAGTACTTGAAATAGGATTTCACGTTCACTGAATTCAGCAAAGTTTGGAAAACGTACTGAGTTGGAAAGAAAGAAAGCTGTGTTAAACATAAAAACTTTAGTCAGCTCGTTTTCCTTTCTGATGACCAGATATTTGTTACTTAATCATGGGACCACTGACTGAAAGTAGGGACCTATTGCAAACAAATGTAACTTCAGCTGATCTAGAGATGTCTTTTTGGACAATATCTCTACACATAGCATTGTTGTAGGATATTTCTACTCCAGTGCTATTGCCAAAACAGGGATGTATGAGTGTTCTTTCAGCAGTAGAAATGGAATTCATTAAAATAGCAAAAAGCTGTATATATCTTCTTGTCCATACCCTATGATGATCTATTAATGTGTTTGCAATCTAGGAGACAGGCTGGTAGTTAAATGTAGGTTAACGTAGTTATCTGCTTAAGTACAGCTGGAAGGAATTAAAATCTGTCTTCAGTATTGACATTCTGCTCTGAGGTTTATTTTACTTCTAATTAATTGGAAGGGAGGGTATTTTGCTTTTACGATAACTGCAGATTTCACCCTAATTATTTTTGGCAGGGTTGCATGTTAATGCTAGAACATCTGTCCATTTATAAGATATCACTGAGGAATTTAAGCAGTACTGAATAAATGGAGGCAATAAAATTTTCATCACTGGATTTTATTTTGTTTTTGTTCTCTTTCTAGAGTGGCTTACCTAAAATCAAAAAAATTTGGTAAGTCAGAAATTGCTCAGATGGTCTCAAGAGCTCCATATTTGCTGTTGTTTTCAGTGGAAAGACTGGATAACAGACTGGGTTTCTTCAAAAATGAACTTGGTCTCAGCGTAAAGAAGGTAAAGACTGAAGTCTTTAGTTATTAGTAACAACTGTAAGGCCTTGCAGTATGAATATTTCAAATGTTTGGAGGTTATCCACAAACATCAGTGATGTTACCACGAGAACACAGAGGGTTACAGGAGGATAACATGGTTTTAACTGTCTGTGGAAGTGATGTGGACACCTAGCATGCAGAAGTCCTGAAGTACAGTTTTTGAAGATGACCTGCTACAGGTTGTTTTCAAACAAGCACACGTATGCCCAATTCTATTATTTGAGGTGAGTTAGAGACAGAACTGAATTCATTACTGACACAGCAAGCACCTTTTAAAACTTATGGAAAATTAAATGCTTCTCTTCATCTCCTCAATATACTGCAACATACTTATCATTGAAAAATTGTCCAATTTGTGAATATCATGTCAAACTAAATGCCAAATTATACACTCAGTTCACCACGAGTAACCTCTGGGTTTGCGTGTGACTGTGTACCATGCTTGATGCTTAGCAGGTATTCAGCACCCTGCTTTGGGATCTTCAGGGGAGGTAGTAGATGGATTTGTCTGTAATAAATGGGCAGTGTTAGGTGTCTCCTACAGTAGGTGAGGATTGCAATGAATGTCAAGTTCCAGGTGGAATCAGGGTTGTTTTACTGGCTGGTATCAGCTGAACAGTGAGCTGTCACAGTGCCTGTTGCTGGCCTTTCTATGCTTGAGGTAAGAGACTTCCCCAGACAAGGGTTTAGTCACTGCCTTGTACTAAGGGTTGATTACAGCTGATTACGTGGCCTAGGGGACGTGGAGTAATTTCTTGTATTGCCATTATACTATGGTCTAACCAAATCCTGAATTAGACAAACTCCACTGATCTGAAAAATCCTTTTATAGCCTTATTGGGTAGTGTGTTGTTAACTTTTTTAAAAAGATAGGAAGAAACAGCTTGAGCACTGAGAGAGACTGGGATCTTGAGCATGCTTTTGATGCATGCTTTTATTCCCTTTTCCCGTCTGCTTTACAACAGCTATGTTATTTTTCGTTTTCCATTTGAGTAACTTTTTGCATCTTTATATACTGCTGCTTCATGCAAACTCATCTTTGCTGTAGAAATAAAATTGAATTGTATCCCTCTTCCAGCTGTAAAAAAAAAAAAGGGAAAAAAGTTTATATGAGATCTTACTTTCACAAATGAATTCACTAAACTCATCCTTTTGTGTTTTCCCTAATTGTAGACAAAGGACCTGGTAATTCGTCTTCCACGGCTACTGACTGGCAAATTAGAGCCTGTAAAACAAAATCTCCAGGTGAGTTTATGAATAGGTATTAAAAGTGTATTGTGTATCCATATAGTTTAAGTGTTGTCAGAAGATAAAATTCCTGGCGGAGAATCATGTGTGATTAATGAAATAATTTTAGTGGAGGTATAAAATAACTGAGGATTTTGTTCAAAAAATTTATTTTCCTCTATAGCTTGCAAGCTTATAGAATACATGGAGCAGTATCTTATTGTCTTCTACTCTGTTGCAGTGTCTTCCTGCCAAAAGTTGCTATTTGATGACACAAACTGTTACCCGTTTTTTATGAGTAGAAAAATACTCCCTCATTTTTCCCCTCTTAATTACTATGGGTTTTTGCTAACTTGGGCTGTCCATGAGTATTTAGGAGCAAGAAATGTGCAGTTGATTATTTTCCTCTTGGCAGGTAGCTAGTCTGCCAAAATGTGCATTTGACACCTATTGTCTGATAGCAGATGGTCGTTATTAACAACTGTTGGGTAAATAACTTCAAACCCATAGGGACTCCTTTCCCTTTTGAAAATGTAACTATGTATTGGTTTAATTATTGTGCTGTAAAGCCATTGAGGCCAAACAGCATGATGTACTGTAACAATTTGTGAAATTCCATTATCCTATAATGCATAACTATGAAATTAAATGTATAATTTTCAGACAGATTCACTGCTCTGAAACTGTTAAACACTAGAAATCTTGCAATCTGAAACCTGTGTGTGGTAAGGGAGGAGACTGGAAAGTAGCAGATTGTTCTAATTAATAGTGCTTTCTTTTTAATGAACACAGTTTCCACAGGCTAGGGATTCAGTATATTATAATGAATGTGTTTTTAAGATTCTCAATTCTATGTGACTATCTTTTATGTAACAAATATATATATATATAAATACCATTTATTTTTAACGTGTGTGTGAGAGAGAGAGGATTTTTAGGTTGTTACTGTTGAAATCTGCTAGTAATTAGAAGCTCCAGCCTTTCAGGAGGTTGGATGTTTTGGATTCAGAATCTGAGTTCAGATCTGTATGTCCTAAACTGGTGGCGGGAGGGCAGTACTTGGAAAGTGAAACCATGTATCAGTAGTTCAGAAGTGATCAGGTAATTTCCCTCATCTTGAATGGACTGTTATTTAGAAACAAGTACCGGTTGTCAAAAGATACCAGCCATGGACTAAAGGTTATTATTTATTCCATCCTCTAAAGGTTTTATCCAGCACGATTAGAGATTAACTAATACAGTAAAACCTGAAAGCTTGCATTGCCACTGCCTATTGTGGGAATAATGTAGAATAAGTTGAATATTGCTGAGACTTACAGAGTAAGAATATTAGCCTGTGTGGCCTAGAGAGTTACTGAACATTAAATATGTTTGCTGTCAAACTGAGTGCAGTCAAAGCAACTTACATTTGAGCCCACCAGTCATGGCAGGAGGGAACTGTTCCATTTCAAAGAGTAGAAGATAAAAGCTCAGGATTCTTGTCACAATTACCCCTACAGTGGGGCCAGCTTTACATCTGCAGTGATTTAACATTGGGTCTTACTCGAGTTGTGTATCTTAATGCAGTAAGTTACCACTGCCAACTCAGATCCATACCACAAATGCAAACACTTCTTTTCGTGCCTGAATGCTGTCTTAGTTGATTGGTATTTTGTGTGGTGCACAAATATTTATAGAGCAGATAAGGAAAAAACAGGATTTGAAAAACCTCTAGAAACAATTCCCTGTAAGGATCTCTAAGTGCTAAGGTAGCTTCAAAACCCAGATTCTAAGCCCTTCCTTTTGTATTTGCCAAGCAGTTCTGGAAAAGAGCTGCAATCTTGGCACATCAAACTGGACAAACAAAAAGCACATTTTTGCCAATTAAAGTAGTACCTGGGTTGGCTTTAAAAGTCTGGTTATGTTGACTGACAAGCATACCCGCTTCACAGCTGGAAACAAGCTGCTTGTTTCTAGCCGTGTAAATGTCACTGGAGGACAGAAGAAATGGCTGAGTTACCAGACACTCCTGTATGCTGAATTCCTTTCTCAACAACTCAATGAACTGCTTGCCATTCTGCAATTTGGGAGGAGTGCTCATGATTTTATTGAAAAAATGTGTTTTGTTTTCCTTTTGGGAAATCATAATTCAAGTCAAGGCAGTCTCTGAAAAAGACATCTTACTTTAGACATTATTTAACTTAAAATAAGTTGATAACACTGCTTATTCTACACATCTCTTTCAGGTTCAACAGTCTTCAGTTGAAGACTACAGGATTGAAATTATACTCCCTATTATAACAATGTAACTTGGATACATTAGCCAAAGAAGTAATGTTTGATTGCTGTGTTTTACAGAGCTCAGCAGCTCCACAAAAAGAAAGTCAGTCTTTTGACAGCTTGGTATTGAAACTGGTAAAGGACTCTTAGGGGAGAGTGTTTATGCTTGTGACTGCCACACATATGCAGACAGTAGTTTTTGTTCATACCTCAGACAAGCTGAAAAACACATAGCATTCACAGAAGTCATCTTTACTTTGGGGATACTCTGTAAACAAATTAAAGTGTAACTTGCATTGTCTGACTTGAGAACAACTGGAGTGGTAGATATTATTGTGGGACGCATTCTTGTTGCTGTGTGACAAAGGGTCAAAGAATTTCACATAAGTTTTTTTAGTGTGGCACATTAAGGCAAGTTTGCTGTAGCTAACTTGTAAAGGTAAAATTGTGCTCTTTTTCAGGTTTGTCAGATTGAACTTGGTTTTCAGCGTAATGAAATTCAACAGATAGTGTATAAAATCCCCAAGATTTTAACTGCAAATAAGAGGAGGCTCAGACAGACATTTGACTACTTACACAACATAATGGGCATTCCCCACCACATGCTTACTCGCTTTCCTCAGGTGAGTTGTTAATCTGGGAATAAATTGTAAGTGCTCTTGTCACAGCCGCTTCACTAATATGGTGCTGAAGGTGGAGCTTCACTGTATGCAGTGAATTCTTCAACTTGCCTGTGGCTTTTACTGTAACTGTGACAACTTAGATTGGCAATTCAGAAACCATGGAGGATTCCAGTGTGGAAATGTTGCTTTTTTTTTTCCTGCTGGCACATGTTACATCACTAACCCCAGTCTTGTGAATTTTTACGTTTTCAACAGAGGTAGTCATGCTCATCTCTTCTGATGAAGAGAGATTACTGCCTGTTTAGGGATTTGCTTGTCCTGAAATCTTACCTAAGAGACTCAAGGGAAGACAGAATATGCAGATGATCTGTTCATTAGATAACATGTATATATATAACTATTTCTTTCAGATTTGTCTACTTAAAAAATTAATTTTAGAGATTTTAGGGCCTGAAAAGAGAGTGTAAAGAGAAGAGAAATTCTGTCCATTAGGCAGTCATATTCACATTGGACTTGCTATTGCTGTGGCAATTGCTGAAATATCACAGGATTGAAAATAGATTGGTTCCCTGATTACTAATTTTTTTCTATCTCCTCATTACTGTTATTTCCTCTCAAATTAAAAGTTGAAAGCTGTATTCACTTCACTCAATGCTAACATGCAGTCGCACTAGCTTCTTACAAGGTAAAAGTGAAAGCGCAAATTACAGCTTCTGAACTGAAATAATTTTCTTACTAAAGCAAGTCTAGTAGAGAATCTAACTGGCAAAGTTATGGCTCTCAAAATTTTGGCTCTAAAAAGCCAAAATTATATGGGGAAATAAAACTATGTTCCAGCATTTTGATTGCTTCTCTTGCTCTTTAACATATCTTTACTTAATGAGGATGCTTGCAGTAACTCCAATCTGTGTCACTTTTGCCCTCCTTGATATATAAGTGACCACAGATCTTTCTCGCTTGTCTTATTGTTAGCTTTGTGGTTCAGCTCATTACTTTTCTTCTCTTTCTTTAGAAGGGTAAGTGGAGACCTCTATTCCTTCTTCTTGGCACAGTCACTTGCTCTCTTCCCTGTTCTTCCCTTGCATCCTCAAAAACAGTGAGTTTCAGGATATGGTTAGTGCAAGTCAGTCTCTAAGTGGTCAGGCCTTTAACTTGTGCATTCACAAATGCACATTTGTCTCCATCTGTACTTGCTTCTATCCCCAATGACAGTAATGCTGAAAATAAGAGGTACACAGGATTTTTTTTCATCAAATGCTCTCTGATATTATAGCTGCTCTTGTAACCATTCTTTCTGTCAGCTAACTCCATAAATGGTGTTGAAATTTTTTTTCTTCTTTCTTCTGACTCACTCTTAAAATTCAAGAGAGGCAGAGGAAGAACAGTAGTTTTGTTTGTCTCCTAGGTCAATTAGTTTGCATGCTCGTGAAATCCTTTTATCAGTGTAGTCTCACTTTTTTAGTAAAATCTGTTTGCTGTAGCATTGATATTTTCACCATTATCTTCTCTCTAGCCACTCTCTCTTCAGTTGTACTGCTCAGAAATGCAGAGTTAGATCTCTGCCTTTAAGACTTAACTCTGCATTTCCACTTCCCTCTCTCTTTAGATGTTCTGCTGATTTCTTTCATGTTTCCCTTACCATTGTTCTCACCTTTTCACTATCTATAGATTTTTATTGTGGCAGGTATCTTCAAAGGTAGGCACTGCAGTGCTGGAGAAGACAAGTGGTTGTTTTGAACCACCACACTGTGCCTTTTAGCTGTGTTATGACAGGAGTCACAGCCACTCACCTTTTCCCTTGCCACTGTGCCATTTGTTCATTCCCCATTTGTTTGTGGTCAGCTGTTCATTTCTTCCTTGTAACAGTGCTCATCTGAATCTGTCTGTAACAATAAATGCTTCTGATGGTATAGGAAAAATGCTCCCTGTTTCTGAATATCTCTTCTCCGCTTTCTTGGCTGTGATTACACAAAAATAATATAGTTGTTATATATAAACAAAAAACCTAACATGCTTGAAAGTTGTATCACTACCTGATTGTCTTTGTGTATGTAGGTCAGCATATTGTGTTGAAGCATTTAGAGTTTAGATAATTTATATATAAATGTAACCTACCTGATGTTTGACATAAATTAGAAGAAAATATGCAAATTCTTTGTTTTCTTCCTAGATCTTCAGTTGGTCTAAAAAATGCTCTTGTTTTAAGATGCCTTGTAGTCTGAAATTTAGACAGCCTAAAAATGTCTTCCCTTTGTTTCTTTCCTAGGTTTTCAACTCAAAGCTATTAAGAATCAGAGAGAGGCACATGTTTCTTTCATTCTTGGGAAGAGCCCAGTATGACCCAGCACAACCCAGTTACATCTCTCTGGACCAGCTGGTGTCCCTGCCTGATGAGGTGTTTTGTACAGAGATTGCCAAAGCTTCTATGCAGGACTTTGAAAATTTCTTAAAAACACTTTAGTAACTCATGTAAAAAATAATAGAATAAAGTTATGAAATAAACATACTTTATGGAACCACTCCCCCTTAAGGTCTCTAAACTTTTTTTATTACTCTTTTAAGACTTCATTGCTTATGAAACATTTGTAGGATTTAAAGGCTCACAGTAATATTTATAGTAACTTAAAATTTTTTTCAGAAGGATTGAGTTAATACTCATTCCATGAATTACTATTAATGCAATCCTTGTCATTAATCCTAACTTTATTCAAAGTGGATGATGCAGCACTCTAACAGAAAAGTAAATTAAAGTGGATTCTTTTTTTTTTCTTTTGATAATGGCAGTTTCAAGAGATGGAAAAACTAGCTAGTGACCTATTCCCTGTCTTGCCCTCTTATCTTCTTCTCTCTTCACCCTTTCCCAAAAGTTAGAATAGCAAGCTAATGCAGTAGTGAAGAAGTTTTGTGTTTGCCTGCTTGAGCTAATGTTTATTTCCCTGAACAGTAGAAAAAAGTACACCATTACATATATGAAGCTCTCTTACAAAAAGGTGTTTCTTCAACAGTTTACAAAGGTGTTCCCTTGTGAAGCTGGCTGCCGAAGTTAATATCCTAAAAGCTGTGCAGTGAAACATGGTTTGAAATGTCAAAAAAAAAAAAAAAATCAGCAAAGTGAATCAAAGCAAATTCCAGAAAGAAAATAAAACTATGTCCTTGAAATCTAGAAGGAACTTTATTTTAAAGTTACTTTTCTCTTTCCCTTGTTGAGTTTTTCCCATGCACCAAAGAGAGTTTTGAATGTGTTGAATGCCTCAAACTTTGAGCTTTTACGTCCCTTTTTATTTTTAAATGTAAAAATGATCGCTGCCAGAGCTAAACCAGTTTCTTTGATACGTTAAATGCATGTGCTTCTGCCAAAATAGCTTCCCAGAAACACTGAAGAAAGGAAACAAGATTTAATGGGAGTGCTGAAAGCGAAAAGGACAGAGGATAGATGAACCTTTTGAGGATGTTGCAAAAAACTCTGTGGCTCTAAGACGAAAAAATAATCTTTAGAAGAAACGTTTGGGCTGGCATTACCCGAGTTATTGCAGTCGGCTGTTCCTGACGAGGGCTGGCAGGCTCGGATTGAACACCTCCCTTTGCTGGGGCTCGCTGGCTGCAACACGGCGAAGGCCCTTCGCGCTGCGGTGCAGTCTGGACTCTGCTATTTGCTTTTCTGACTAAAAATTGCCTGTTGCAGCCGTATTTCTGGACTAATCCCGCACGTTCATTTTATTTCTTTTTAAAAACCGTAGTGGTCCCTTCCTGAAGGAACCGCTGGGAAGAGGCAGCGGTCTGTGCCTCAGGACGCAGAGCTGCTCCCCGCACAGCTGCGATACCTGAGCAGACTGAGGTTTCTGCTTCTTCCTGCGATCGATCGGTACTTTGCTAACCGTGCTTTGCAAAGCTAAATTTTATTTTCCTCGTTTTTCCCCTAATACCCCCCCCTTGCCCACGCGCGTCCCCCCGCCCTCCCCGGGCGCATGCGCGGGTGGCGGGGCGGCATTGGCGGGCCCGCGCCCGCCCCTCGGTTACCCAGGAGGCCGCGCGGCGCCGAGGTCAACATGGCGGCGAGGGCGTCTGGTGAGGCGCAGGGGTCGGGGCTGCTCGGCGGGGCCGGGGCTGGGGCCGGGGCTGGGGCTGCTCCGTCCGCGACGCTGCGCTCAACCTGCACAGCGCCGGGGAGCGAGGCGGGCCGTGACGGGGACGGGGACAACCGGGGAGCTGGTGTGAACTGTGTGCCCTTGACGGGAGCAGCGAGTGCTGGTGGCACAGCCTTGGCGGGCGGGTCTCCTTGCCGTCCCTCCTGTGGTAGTGGAGGGAGCCTGGCTCCGATAGCGGGATTTTCTGGGTGCTGGGGAGCATTGGAGCAGTCCTTGGGCAGCTGTGGAGGGGCCTCGGGTGTCGCTGTCCTGCACGAGTACCGGCTGCGGTCACGGCAGTCGAAGGTTATTCCTTCTCAGGCCCTAAAGCACGAAGTGAATAACCGGGTGGGGTAGTGCGCTAATGACGCACTGGTATCACACGTAGGACTGTTTTTTGGGGGTGACTTGGTAAGACTAACGCCTTAAAAGTCACATAAGACAGCTTGCCCGAGCTGCATTGCCCATATTGTGCTGTACCCCTTGTTGCGTTACTTCAGTGGTGTTTGGTACAGCATCGTACTTAATTAAGTTTTAATGCACCTTTGCCATCCAGAATCACATTTAATGAAAGATGACCGTGCTGTATATGGAGTGTTTGTGGTTTTATGTTTTCTTTTTAAAACTTTTTTTTTATCTTTTTGGTGGGGGAGGGGACTTTTCAGTGTTGACTTTCTGGTTCACTTGGACAGTTTCTTCATAAAGGAAGCTCTGGAGTAGCACTCAAGTCACTGGAGAGGAGAGATAAAAAAGGTTAAGAACATACTCATATGCTGGCCTTGAAATCACATTAACCCACTGTTGTGAAACTGTGATAAACTATTTGAAAAACATGATGATTTTGCTTTCTGTAGAACACTACCATTTTGGCTCATTTAAGAGTTATGGAACCTACAAGTGCTGGTGCTGTTTTGGAACAATGGACCTTGTTAAAGTCTTAAAGCAGTCTAACACTGAAATTTCATGAAACGAGTGGAACTGCAGTAAATAATGAGAGTCCTTCTACCTGGTCATTGTCAGTTACGGGATGCTGAGAAGTAGAGAGGCCAAGTCATATATGTTCAGATTCAAACTTGATGCAGTGTTATATTACTGCATGTGAAGGAGACCAGCGAGTATTTGTCAGAGGAATGTGTAGTGTTCAGTTTTGTCTTGCTCTGCAACTGATGATGGTCATATTCAGTCACAGGAGGCGGTCGCCTGATAGACAGCATTCGCAAGTGGTACTATAATGCAGCCGGGTTCAACAAACTTGGTAAGTGTTGGATTGAGCTTAGTTATGGTTCATAACCGGCATGTGCAGTTTGGCTTAGGTCTTTTTGATCAAAATTAGCGACTACTTTTGTGGGGGAAAAAAGTTGGCAGTAGCTTCACTTAATCGTGATTTCTATTTAGTAATGAATCAGTGACTTTTCTGTTATTTCTGTGTTTGCTCATGTTTTCAGTGAATTAATATGTAACAGCTAAGGTCAGGCTGCAGCAGTTGAAAAAATTTTCATAGAGCAGTCCTGAAAGCTTGATTATTTACCTTTTCTCACCAAGTCACTTTCACCAGCCAGTATCTTCTAACCCAAAGACTGCCCTTGAAGCTGGAGAGCTTCCCACTGATAGCAGTCAGTCTGTGCACAACGCCTATGCAAAGTATCCAAAGTGCAGAAGAGGTTTTAGTTAGTTCTGCCCTTTGTGTCACCGTAACTTCAAATGGTGTCACTCTGGCCTGAACAGTGCTGGAATAGGTGTCAAAACAGTGTTTCCTTAAGTAGAGATCTGGTCATTATGGATAGGGGAGTTTAAAGCATAATTCTTCAGTACTGAAGGAGTCACGGCTGTGGTTGACCAACTCTAATGGATTCAGAGTTCTTAAACCCTTTGCCTAGACAGTCATCTTAAATATAGATATAAAAATAGATGACCATAAGTCCCAACCCTCAGATCCAGAAAAGTTACCGTTCTGTATGTGTATACTCTTATGAAACACATTGAATTAAATACCTATTTTCCCTACTTCTCTTTAAAGAAAAGGAGTAAAGAAAAAAAGTAGATAGAGTATGTGAAAGCCAGTGTTTAGAATTGCATGTCCTCTGTGAGCAATTAATGGCTCTTCTGGATTGGTTTGGGTTTTCTTCATAATTTTGGATTGGAAGTGTTTTGCCCATGGTACTTGGAAACACTTGTGTCAATCCTAAATCTTACTTAGGAAAATTTATTCAGTGATACTTCTTGGTACAGGATTAATGCGAGATGATACATTGTATGAAGACGATGATGTAAAAGAAGCACTGAAGAGACTTCCGGAACATCTTTACAATGAAAGAATATTTCGCATAAAGCGAGCACTGGACTTGAGCTTGAAACATCAGATCCTTCCGAAAGACCAGTGGGTGAAGTATGAGGAGGTGCGTGTACAGAGTGTTCCCAGGGTGGAGGTCTTAAATGGCACCGCTGTGACTGCTCTTTGGGATTGTCATTCTCTGAAGAGACACACATGCTTACATGTTCTTTATAATGAGTACATGAGTCAGTATCTCATAGAACACTCTGGAAAACACAGCTTTTGATGGCTGTTTACAAAGCTCTGGTTTTTGGTAGAAATTACCAAATTTTTCTTATGATGACAGAAGCTCAAGCTGCAGCTCAGAATCGTAGCACATTGTGTTCAGACAAAATATTTCTTCTAAGCTAGTAGATAAAGAAATACTCTATAAATAGCTTGGAAATTCTTACAAAAGGTCTCTTTTCTGATTAATACCTTAATCTTATAGAAAATCTCGAGCCAAAGGTTCTATTCATGAAGGTGCCAAAAAAGAATAAATTAAAGGGAAATTTTGCACTGAAATAAGCATCACCTTGTAATTTGAAAAACAAAGTACACTTCCCTTTCCAGATCTAACTAAATTTTATTTTTAGAAGTGAGTTGATTCACATACTTTGCGTTACTGTCCACCTGAGCTTTCTCTGGATTACCAAGCAAAGAAGACTCCTATCACTAAACTTTTGACCATAGGATTAGTATGAGGGTATTAATGTGTCTCTGTGTAAACAGAGGATTTTTCTTGTGGTCTTACTGGTTATATCTGGGTAACTGCTGCATCAGATAACTGGTTACATATTTCCTAAAACAGCAATTTGTTTTGTAAGTGTTAAACATGGTCAAGGTGTTCCACCAAATCCAGGTTTCCACCAAATCCCAAGTTTTAGAAGTTAAGCTCAAAAAAAAGATTATCCCGAGTATTATAGTTGGACTTAAAATTAATTAAAATGGACCTTGTACATTTGGGTATCTGCCAAAAGAACATTGCTTCTAAAGCTGTAGCTGGAAGCATCCCTTTGCTTGTTAATGTGGGTGAGGAATTAGGCATTAGTGGTTGCTGTAGTAGAGAACTCAGTGCAGACTTGGCAGATACAAAGTTTACCTTTTCAGAGTAAGTAATGCTTGCTTTTTTTTTCTTATTATGTTGGAGTTTAGTCAAATCTGAGGAGGAATAAGAGACAAGTATTCTGTAAGAATGACTTCAGATATTTCTGGACCTCACTATAAATTTAAATACATTCTGTTCTTTTTTAGGATCACCATTATCTTGAACCATACCTTAAAGAAGTAATTCGTGAAAGACTTGAAAAGGAAGCATGGAACAAGAAGTAACTCTTGAACTTCTTCATGAAAATATCCACGTATTTCTGATATTTTTAAACATTTCGTTATAAAAGTCCACAGGGAAGCAATTGTGTGGCTGAGGAATACTGTTTCAGCTTGTTCATTGAGTCTGTTCATCCAACTAAAATAAACATGTCAAAGTAAAAAATCTTGGATGAGTTCTTTCTGAATGTTAACAAGCTAATGTTCAGATCTTTCCTGTGAACGTATACATTACATATTAGTTTAATGGTATGCAGTCTTCATTCCAGCTTTTTGATTCTTACTCTTTTCATGGTAAAGCTGTTTTCTGCAGTTGTAGGGTTAGGAAACATTCAAGGCTCTTGGTGCTAGTTGCTTTGTTAAATTAAAAATGAGCTTATATTTCATTTGTCACTTTTCCCTGTTGATACAAATACTGGACAAGTGCTTGATGTTACAATGGTATTGTAAGCCAGCAGAATGTAATATCCTGTGCACCTGAGCACATAAGTATTTCAAAAAATCGAAAATACAGATGATTTCTTAATCATAAAATAGGAAATGTTTCAGTAGCTTTTTATACCATATACATTGTTAATCCTTAAAAGACTATTTTCACGTAAACCATAATGACTGTCTCACTTCAGCTTCTTTAGATGTTGTATTCTTTAGAAGGGTAAAAGTGGTATTCTGATGAGCTTTCAACAACATATTTAATTTCCCATGTATTTTTCTCATCACCTAAAGCATGCTGTAGTTCACAGTGTTTGGTATCCAGAATGTACTGGCTCTTACTGGCTGAAGACCTCTAGCCTTCCGTAGTTTAATGGTACTGTTAGTTTGAGACAGATATTAGATGTGAAAATCAAAACCTGTCATATAACCCTCTGTATGAAGTACACAACTTCTGGGGTAGTCTCAAGGTTTTTGCCTTTTCCATTTTGTTACATGAGCTTGTCTGCCAAATGCAACATTCTGTTTACCAAAAGCTAGAGTAGTTTAGAAAAAAGAAAAAGGAGCAAAACACATCTGCTGTTTTCAGTTGTTATGATCAGTGAAATAGGATATTGGATTAGAAGTTAAAGTGGAAGCTGTCTTTTAGCTTTGCTCCTTGCTCTGTTATTAACCTTCATCTGCTTGCTCCAGTCCCTTACACCTGTAGGATGGGTACAGTGATCCCTCAGTGAAATACTTACCTCAAAAATCCACAGCCTGATGTGGCAAAACAAAATTCTGCAAAAATATCTGCAGCACCAATATTCCTTAAAAGTCTGTGGGGAGATTTCATTAATGGGAGGTTTCTTTCATCTCCTACAGTGAAATCTAATGACTGAATCATATATAATTTGAAGTATTTTTGAGAGCTTTCTGTTTTTTTCTCAGGAGGCAAATAGGGCCTGAAGTTTCACTTCTCTTTATGGAATTATTAAAATATAATTTTCTAATGGAATTAGAATACTTAATTATCTGTTAGAATAATATTAGAAGTCTCAAGTGCTACCTCCATTAGATAATTGAAAGGCATAGCTGGTCAGATTTCTACAGAAGCTAGAATTTTGTAGAAAGACAGTTACTGCTTATTTGACTGTAAGTTTGGATTGAGGAAAAAAATATCTCAAAAATTACTTAGTTTAGAAAAAAGGGCTTTGTTGGCATCAGGCACTTAAAAACAGGCTTTGAATGAAGTGCAAAGCAGCCACACTGCAGTTGACCTAAATCATCTGAAATCACTGATGCCCGTACACTCAAATGTAACATGAGTCAGAGATGAATAGTAGAAATTAATAAAAGAGTCCTTCCAAGTTTTTATGGCAGCACAAGGGGAAGAGGGAAAAGGACGCCAGTTTAAGAGCTTGCCTGTTCACTGAGGCTTTTTAACGGCTTTCATTTAAACATGTTTCCAGATGCTTCTGACTTGGAGTGATAATTTTTAACTTTAAATTTCCACAATGTGCAGTAATCTCCTGTTGAAGTATTTTGAAAAACGTCACTGAATACTGTTGTATTTTTTTTAGCAGAGATGGAGGTGTATTCTTTGAAACATTCAGGAGTATCTAAAAATGGTGAGGAAGGAGGAATGTGTGCAAGAGTGATATTTGTTGCCTGGGAACCAGGACCTGTAGCAGTTTTGTGTTGGAGACTGTAAACTCTTTTCTAAAATATGTGATGTGAGATTTGTATGCTTGTGCTACTGGCTAATGCATGAATAAGTTGGAAGACATTTCACATTTCACCCTCTGGTGTTCCTCTCAGTGTACACTGAGCTAACAAGCATTAAACTGTAGCTAGAAGAAATTGGAGTTTTCTTGTCTGTAAGATCTGAATCCTGCTGGTGACAAGTTGAAGGGTCAGCGTGATTCACATTTTTGAATACTTGCATTTATCGTTAAAAATATCTGGGATGGGAAGGAATGGACTTGTAAAAATGGGGTTTCCGATCTGCCGTTAGTTGTAATGATTCCTTCCCACCTGTACAGCTCTCTGTGGGGCCCTGCCGTATTCCTTGTGCAGGCTCTGTGCTCCTCCGTCAGTGACCAGGGACCATGCAGCCATTAGCTCATTAGCTGCAAAGCTGCCTCAGTTTAAGGAAGAGCTTCATAACAGTAAAGAGGGTCGAATTGCCAGAGGTGAAAAGAGAAGAAAAGTCTGATGTGGAAAGAAAGACCATTCTTTGATTTGGAGAACTGGGTTTTCTTTCTGCTGCTGTCATGAGATTCCTCTGTAACACTTGAGAAAGACAGTTGGCTCACAGAAGCCCAGTAAGAATTCTGCTAAATGCTTAATACATGGGTGCTTGGGGCTACATCTGCAGAACTGCAGAGTAATCACATATATATCTAGATTCAGTAGATCTGTTCTGAAAATACTAGGTGAAAGTGTTGATATTCAGCCATACACTCAATGGTTACTACAGGCGGTGGTACAAGGAGCACATTCCACAGGGATTCTCACAATCCTTATTCCTCTGATGGTAAGTGCAGAAATACTTACAAAGAAGCTGATACCTCTGTACCAGATGCTTTCAGGAATCATAGAATCATAGAATTAACTGGGTTGGAAAAGACCTCCGAGATCATCAAGTGCAACCCTTGATCTAACCCCACTGTGATTAGTAGATCATGGCACTGAGTGCCACATCCAACCTTATCTTAAACACCTCCAGGGACGGTGAATCCACCACCTCTCTGGGCAGGCCATTCCAGTGCCTGATCACTCTCTCTGGAAAGAACTTCTTTCTAATATCCAACCTAAACCTCCCCTGGCAGAGCTTAAGCCCATGCCCTCTTGTCCTACTGCTGA
>JAWMRA010000078.1:128340500-128370418 GCA_035584735.1 Pseudotriccus pelzelni | reverse complement strand
GGGCCCGGCCCTCCAGCCAGTTCCTAACCCAGCACAGAGTGCCCCTGTCCAAGCCATGGGCTGCAGCTTTTCCAGGAAGCAAGGTTGAGCTGTGCTCTGAAGAGGATAAAAAAAAATTCCTGAATAGAATTCCTAAGTGAGAGGAGTGCCTACTGGGAAAAATGTGAGCCTGCAATTTAAGGTCATACCATAATGCACAAGGCAATGGTGAATATTGCATTTCCTAATTCCTGATTTTGAAACCTTCATCTTGGTTAATTGCAGGGGGTTTTAAATGAATTTTATAGAGATTCTATAAATTACTGAGGAATTTTTGTAGTTTGAGTTCACTACATAGAAATTATGTATGTGAAATCAAGAGTGAGCTGACATTGCTAATCCTGCAGTTTGATGACAGTTTTAGCTTGAATTATTTTTCATCACTTTTAAGCAAAACTGCCCTTCACTTGAAAGTTTTTTTTATTAAATATATAGTGAAGTATAAGAATACATTTTGATTGCTGAAGATCATGTTTGTTATGTCAGACTGATTTCTTTAAATTTTGAATCGGTCAACCCAGAAACAATGGAATTTTTTCAGCACTGTAACAAGAAACATATGCTTGTTTTACATCCAACTTCCATCTGAAGGAGAGCTACAGCACATATAAATCTCATAAGAATTTTGATGAAACATCATGCTTGTCATTATAATGGAACTGTTTTAGCATTAATATGGTAAACACATTCCGACTTGAAGCGTTTTCTCTCTAGATAGCAAAGGTCAAGATGATCTTCTGGGTTTCCCTACAGTGCTGCTGTGCCTTTGCAGTCGGTTTCCATGGATTAAGACTGTGGCCAGGGTAAGGGCTGACCCTGCAGAGCAGAACAGGCAGAGGCAATCTGAGCCACTGTTGCTCCAGCGTTATACCAGGGTGACTTCTTCACTTCTCAAAGCCTCATTTAGCTGGTCTAGGGCCCAAAGGGGTAACATCGTGAAAAATCTGTAGGCAACCAACTCCATTGTGAACAATAAGTACCCTTGAACTGGGCCTGATCCCAAAATTCGGTTTCCTCCCTTGCAGGCCATGCAGAGCTGTAAACTTCCTTCAGTGTCAAGTAGTTCCAGGCTCACCCAGAACCTCAGTGGTGGTGGTGCTGGCACTAGGTGACATGCTGGTCTGATGCCCCAGAGTGCCAGAAAGCATGTGCACCTCTGCCTTCTTGGAGAAGGAGCCCTCAATGCCTTCTGCTCACTGGTGATTTAAAGCTGTCTTAGGCTGGCAGCCTGTGGGCTCAGTTCCTTTTTCTCCACAAAATGTATGGATTCACAGTTCCCTTCTCTGCAAATGCTTTAGTTCTCTGATTTATTTTCAGGAGTGCAAGCAGGGCTATTGATCCCTTTGGCCAACTGTTCTACATGAAAGGTCTAATGAACTGTACCAGGAAAGACTATGACTCAGATTGGCTAGAGCTGCTTTCTAGGCTGGCTTACCAGCTGCTTCAATATAAGGGCAATGCCTGACTCCACCTGCCTAGAGGTGTTTGCCTGCTTGGGCAGTTACTGCCCACGAGCTTCTGCGCTGCCCTCTCCTGTAGTACCTGAGCCCTGGCCCCTGGATCAAGGAGATATGCCAAGGGCTTGAGTGAGGAATGCAGAGTGGGTGAGGGGTTGAGACAGACCCAGGATTAGGAAACCATGTGCAGGGATCTGAAAGAAGTATAAGGAAAATAAGTTGACCTCAATCCCCTTTGCCTGCTTGGAGGGTGCATGGTGAGTATGAGGTGAAGTTGATGCATTTATGCACAAACAACGGTTGAATGCATTTTGGGAAATGGAATCACCGAGTATGATACTGAGGAGTGAGGTATGTGGTGATTTGGCAAAGGCCAGGGTGCTTTGCAGGCCACTGCAGAGGGAGACGCCTGTGTGTCCTAACTTTGGGAATGCCAAGTTCATGGCACTCACTGAGGCTTAAGTTTTCCCTAAAAAATATTTAAGGATCATCCACTGAACCTTAACATGAGTGGAACCCAAGCTGTCCTTTTCCTGCCTCCATGATGTCTGGACATGGCCTGAGTGCCCATCTCCTGTGGCCCAACCTCATCTGTTTCCTTTTGTGAAGACTAGAACAGCTTCAGGAAGATGCCCCAACAGCTATAGGGTAGGTCTGAGTTTTGGATGCTTGCAATTCTGCAGCAAAAAAGGAGCACTGGATCTTTCTCTTCCAAACCCTAAGCAAGTGCAGGAATTGCTGTTGCTTTTTTTATGAGTGTGCTGCTTTGGTTCCTGTGCTGGGAAAGGATCTGGACTTTGAAACCTGATCAGAAAAAGGTACCTCAGCACAGCTGGACTGTGCTCTCCTCAGCCATTCCTAAAGCGGTTCCCCACTGGCCTGCACAGATCTGGTTCTTTGTGTCTAAATCTTCTGGATTGCATGGGGAGGCTGGATAGCGAGACATGGAGTTAAGCAGTGCTGCACTTAGTATTACAACACCTAAGCCCTTTTATGAAGCCTCATACTCCCACTGTGGCCTAGCAGATTGAAGTGATTGTTTATAAGCAGCAAAGTTCAGAGTCCAAAGCTCAGATCTCTTCAAGGCACTTCAGAGGGTTTTCTGTCTGCAAGTTGTGTTCCCCAGTGGAGTATTAGTTTAAAAAGATTCTGTTATGAAATAGTCATAAAAGCAGCTTGATGTGTTTGGTTTACTTCAATTAACTAAAAATTCTCCAAATCCTCCATGTTTCCTAGCTGCAGTCTCTCATCCTGAAGAAGATGGAAGAAAGCTCCACCAGTGTACAAGGAGGCCCCCAGCAATGCTCTGTGCCCAGGCTGCCTGCTGGAGCTCACCGGACTGTCACAGCAGTGTGGAGGTGGCTCTGATAAAAAGCAAAAATGTATTCTGCTGCCAGGTGAGGAATGGCTCAGCTCTGCTCTGTGCATTGCAAAAGCTGAAGTACCAGAGGAGGGGTGAGATCAGCATTTCAGAGTTTATGGGGGTATTCATCCCTGCCTAGGAGCACTTAGGCTGTAGCGGGGCAAAGTCAGGACCTAGGTCATCACCAGCAGCAACTATATATGCTTAATTTTTCTGTTCAAAACCCACAAAACTGAAACAAAACAAACAACAAAAAAAACAAACACAAGAAAACTCCCAAACCACCAAACCAGAATAAAAGAAATTCCAGAGGAAAAGTGACAGAGCGTATTTCCTTTGAAAGTACATGTTTTACATCTGTCTTACAGAGAGGCTGCAAGTCCTATTATAAGACTGTTGATGTAATTATGACAGATTAGACATTTAGATCTGTAGTTTAATGTTTGCACGAGGTAGCTCATGTTCACCTGGCTTACCTCAAAGAGCAATCGGTATCACTGCTTCTCTTGCCCAGATCTTCAGGACAGCTTCTGCTGGAAGCAGCATCTTCTGGTGGGCCAACTGCCAACTTGTAGGTTGGCAGCTGTTCCCCAGAGCTGGTTCTTGGTACAGAGCTTGGGTAGCAGAGTTTGCACACACTTTGCACAGCTTCATTCTTATCTGGTCACAGGCTCTTATATTTTCTCATGGAAAGAAGGGGTGTAGCCCTTCTGCCTCTGAAGCTCTGGGGGATCTCTTTCTCTTCAGTTTTTCATGGGTATATTGAACCTAATGGTGTGCCTGGACACCTCCAAAACAGCCATTAAAGCCTTATTCAACAAGCTGCTTCAAAAAAGAACTTGAGGAGGTATGTTTTGAAAGGGGACTTCTCCTCCAGCTGCTTCTACCCAGCACTTTAAAAACACGTAAGACACAATAAAGCACGTGTTGACATAAGTGAGCCTCAAAAAAACCATTGGATTATTTTGAAGGAGTATAAACACACGCGGGGAGAGTTATCGTCCTTCACCCAGCAAAACAATTACATCAGTGCAGCTTGGACTGGGATATGCCTTAAGATCTCCCAGATGTTGCAAATGCCGCAGTTGCTGATCGGTTGCTCTGAGTAATTATAAACTGTTAAATGGAGGAGGGGATGTCGATTCTCAGAGGAAACAACATAAGAGCTTTTTGGGGAATAGAAGAGTGGAAGATTCCCTGTTCATAGCTGACACCCAGAGACACAACAGCCTCTGCTTCTGCTGAGCTTTGCCAGACTGGTGTCATGAACACATCTCAGAGCCTAACTTATACCTGCACTATGGCACACTGCACAGAGGAGATGAGCCTTTCAACAAGGAGTTTGCTGTGGGATGATCCTAGCAAATTTGCTCAGAAATAATTTTGGCAGCATCTCCCAGCCTGGGACGAGTGACCTGCCACTCAATGTCACTAGCAGAAGCCCATCTGATCCTGAGGCAGCAGGTAACATTCAATGGGGAAGGGGAAACTTAGGGAAAAGCTGCCACCTTGCTGGCCCTAGGGGAAAACAACTTCCCCAGCCCACCGGCTGGTCCCCCACTTGGACTGGGCCTGTGCAGCTGGAGGAGGGAAGCCCAGGTGAGGTGTTGTGCTGTGCTGCACCACAACAGGAGTTCAAGACTTTGGGAGCTGCAAGAAGATAGGGAGCAGGTCCCTGATGCTGTAGCTGCATGGCTCAAACACTTACCAGAGCCTGTCCCCAGCTCAAAGGTTCATTTTGGTGAAGTTTCTGTGAAGCATTTGCTGTTTGTAGCATAGAGGAGCTGTCTGCATGCTGAGCTTACCTCAGGAATGAGCCCTGACTCCTTTCCTCCCCCAGGGTGGCTGCTACCATCCTTGTACCCATAAGCAGGGCATGGGCCTCGAGGGGCATGCTCAGGTCATTGGTGAACCTCTGCTCAGCCCTTGAAGGATGCTAGAAGACACTAGCATGTTGAATAGCCTTTGGGACTCGGCAACCCCAGTGCTGGGAGATGCTTCACCTCAGAGAGGGGATTTTGGAACTCTCCCATGCTGGTTTTCCATGGGCTGACATGAGTTGGTGAGCTGCCTCTCCGAGGTCCCTTCTGACAGCCCCACCTCATAGTCCTACTGGGCTCCAGCCATGCTACCCCTCTGGGCTGTTTGTCCCCTCCCTACGTGGTGAGTAGCTGGAATGTCCATCCAGCTCCCGGCAGCCCAGGGCACGTGACAGAGCTACCAGCTTGCATTTGCCAGCTCACAGCAGTAGGTCAGGCTGTGAACAATGGCAAGTGAAAATGTGGCCTCTGGCAGAAGATGAGGAAGATGAGTGGGCAGCAACTCCCCATATGCCCTGCCTGAGGTGATGAGCAACGAACAACCCCAGCAGCACACACACTGCCCGGTGCCACAGCAGAGGGAACCCGTGGCCCATGGCTCTGGCATCTGTTATTGGCATGTTGCTGCCTTACCAGCACCTACTCAGGGAGGTTGCTGACCCCCAGCAGAATGGGGAGCACACAGGAAGGATGCGCTCACCCATCACTTTTGCAAGAGCTGATCAGTGATGGAGACGGATGTGGCTTCAGCTGCATACAAGGGTGACAAGCTCAGCAGCAGGCTGGCTGCTCAAAAATGAACCCCTGGCAATGCCAATGCCCCACGTGGAGGGGTGGTTTTGTCCTGGACACGGTGGCAACAGAGAGGAGAAACATGTGACCGATTTCCAGCATCACCCATCAAGGCCAGCTCACCCTGACTCAAGGTGGGGCTGTGCTGTAACAGTACGAGCACTACCAGAGCGTCCTGGCATTGTCTTCTTCCCTTTTTTAATTTCATTTTTCAGGATGACAACACTTTAGAGGTTTATGACCAACAGGAGAATTTACTACTAAGTCATATGCTGATGTAATGAAATCTAATATATGTTGTGTAATGAGTTATGAGATGTTATTTAGTTCCAGGGTTTTATTACTTCAATCAGTTATGACCATATTTCCTTTTATATGATTGCTCACTCTTTAAACATACCAGATGACTGTATAAAGAACACCTAATAAAGTCTGGAGATGTTAAAATATAAATGTTTTAATTTTTGCCATAAATTTGTTTTAATTCTACCAGTGGTGGCATTTGCACTGGAAGTGGTACAGTCCTTGTGAGCAGTGCAGACCTTGATAATGTTGACTTGGATCCTTTGCAGGAAGGAGCTGGGCAACCCTGCTTCATTATAAAGCAGTTAGTCACCAGTGCTCACCCTCGGTGATTATACACAGAAGTTGAAAGGTTTTTAGAATAAAACAAAGGACAGATAATTGATCTGTGATATAAATAATTGTCTTAATTAAACTCTTGTACTTATCCTCCTAAATGCAATATATGTGCACTCTGGTTTCTACCAGTCTTCAAGAGGGGAGAATCAGGCTTATGGTCTTCACCATCAAAATTAAATAGATGGATGTTCTGCCCATGCACCATTTGGCAATCTTTCTAATTTTTCCACCTTTACGTATTGTATTTTAAAGTCACTTGGGATAACATCATAGCAGTGTAATTACATACCTGTGAAATAAGATCAGAATGAAGTCCTCAATAAATCAATGTTTTAGCGAGTGAAGGACTTCAACTGGTGGACAATTGCAGGAACCAAGCAGTGTAGAGTCCTGGTCGGGATATGCTCATAGTGAGTGTGGAGTTCTGAAAAATTATTATAGAATATATTTTATGATGCTTAACAACTCTGCAGTAAGAGCTTGTGTCTGGATTAATACCGATTGTGGCTATTGTAATGCTCTAGCATGCTGCTGCTCTCTTGGAAGCCACCCACTTGTGGGAATGCAGAGGTCTCCAGCGCTGCTAGCTAGAGTCCTGCATGAGTGTCACCTGCCTGGAGATGACACCTACACATAATACATCTAATTGCAACTTTCTGATTTCCTCCCCACCTCTGCAACAGGCAGTTCTTGCATGATTTGCTTAGCTTGATGGAAGTCCCTGCTGTGGGGGTCCAGTGCAGGGCAAGCCAGGCTGTGCTGTGCTGCCCGGGAGACTGTGCTGCTGCTTTCCTGGGAGAGAGCTGAGCTGGGAGGAAAGAAGCCTGATATAGCTGGGCATACTGCAGAGGTTTGTTTGGCCAGCTTCAACAGAGGGAAAACTGTCTTTTAGTTACAACTTACTTTTAGAATTTGCAGCAGCAGAAATATTTTCAGCGTGTTTAGTCTGCTCTGACTGTGGCTGCCACCCGTATGGCTGCCCAAGGATGACTTGGTTTGAAGGGATGATCCCTGCTCCACTATTGCCTGCGGCAGAAAGGTACCAGAGGTTCAGTTTGACGGAAGACTCATGCCCATCATCCCAGCCTCCAAGCCCTGTCCCTGACCAGCCTGTGCCTTGTTTTAGCCGTGGTTAGTATTGCTGCCATGTGTATTCCCTTTCTTCTGGTTCTGCAAGGCAGGGTGTCATCTCAGGATAGTCACTCGTGGCAGCTCTTTACCAGTTCAATATTTCTTTTACGTACATCATGATGCTGTACTTCTAGTATTTATTCAATTATTGATAGAGATACTAACAGGAGGGAAAAACTGCTAAATGACCCATCTTACTTCTCCATTCTATTAATATCTCTATTGTTAATTAGATAAATTTTAGGAGAATTACAGAAAGTAATGAAATAAAGGCTTCACTATTCACAGTCCCAGGCTAATAATTCAGCCAAAGAGAATCATACATCAAATAAATGGCCAAGTGTACTCAAAATGTGTCTTTGTACAGTAACAAGGCACAATTTAATCCCATTAAGAAAATGTTGGCAGTGGCTCAGTGTTTGGGAACGTGCCACTGAACTGTCCTGCTGTAACCTCGGATGTAGGAAAAGTTGAGACAAAGCAGCATACTCAATTTGACACATCTTTGCCCTTTAGGTCCTTAATGATGCAATGATTTACTGAAACATTTAATATTGTTTAGCTGGAGAAACTGTCTCTTATGCAGAAGCTGAGTAATAGCATGCTTGCTGAATGTGTCCTATCTGCTGCTTCATAAGCAAATTTATTTCCAATTCCATAAAACACAGATTTCTGAGCTTATCTGGAAAGAGCAAGTCCACATATTACTTTAATTTTCAAGAAAACAATCTTTGTTCCATATATCTTACTTAAAGGATAAAAAGACAGGTAGGTTAGGTTCGCATTAACTAAAAATTTAAGAAAAACATTGGGGTTTTTTTTTTCTCAGGTTTTAGTTTTTGTCTGCATTACTCTGCGTTTACTTTGCCCCTAGTATTTTCAGTAGGATCTGGAGTACTTTTCTATTCTCCAGGTATTTTGTATGTGGCGCTCAGCTGCCAAAACAATTGACTCCTCTTATTTCTAATTAAGAAGGATTTAATATGTACCACAGAAAAGATAGTATGGCTAGATGGATTTCTCATGGCTACATATCGTATCCTTGGAGTTTTAGCTATAGATCTTGGGAAAAATGCTGTGTGAATAGTTTAAAGCATTAGATTTTCAAGATAAAATCACAGCTCACTCAGTATAACCTGCAGCCAGCGCATGCTGGGGGCTCGGCACGATGGGGGTCTGCCAATGCTCAGTGCTCCCCGCCTCTCTGCAGCTCAGCAGGGCATTGGTGCTGGTCCTCCCCACGCACACAGCTTGCTTCCCATCGGCTCGTGTGGCACTTCCCCGATTTCTGTAAGCACGGAAGGAGAACGGGCGCTTTGAGTGTTATTAAAATACACAGTTGTTGCAAGTCGGCGGTATGAATATTCAGTGCTGTCCGCTGGTTCTCTACAAAGGTCTTGCTCTTAAAATATCATCTGTGTGGTTTTCCTCCACTGTTGCTTGCAATATCACATCATGTGGAGTGAATTACTTGACAGAGCTTTGTGTCTCTTTGTACTGTAGCAGCTTCTAGAAAAATTCAAATTGGCAGTTTCTGTAGTAAGGCATGAGGAAATATATTTGAATAGTGCGTGTGTTTTATAGTGCGAGGTCAGGGGGTACACATACATCACAGGCTACAATGGGGAATAAGAGGGTAACTATAGATATACGCGTAACACACAAACATGAGTAATTATTTTTTAGCTCTTGATCCATTCTCTGGCATTTGCTGTCAAATCAAAGGGAGAAAAATGCTGTCCCCTTTCAGTGTGATTGCAGGACTCTTTGCTCCACAGAATGCAGTTCAGAAACCATGGGAAGCAAACAGTGTGGCCCATAGTGACGGGGTGGCCCCATTTTTCTTGCAGAGTCACAGTGCTAAGAAGCTGGCAGAGATGCTCAGAGAGGCTGTGCTCCCTTGCTAGTGGCCCCATTGTCATGGCCAGGATGGGGTGACCGTGCTGCTTGCAGCAGCTTTACTTCAAGGGGTAGAGGAGCAGGACAGCTTGGTGAGGTGATGTACCCTAGTTGGGTTCAGCATCAGCACTGGCTCCTGAGCAGCTCTGCTGCTGACAACCTGGTGTTGATGTTTTAAGGGCAGCTTGCTGTCAGTGGAAGCAATATGACAAAAATTAGGTAGGCAAGAAGGATTAAAACATGTACAATATTGCAGAATTTGTTAGGCTCAATTACACAAGTCAGGAACTAGTGAAGTGTTTGAAGACCTGGAAATAATTCCAATTTGTCATACCAGGAGACTCCTTCCCAGAAACCGGCTGTGTAAGCAGAGGCAAGTCCACCATATGGAGAGCAGATGTCTCAAGGGAGCTGAAAAGAAGATACTTTGCTATACTAAAAATATTCAGTATGAGGAGGTGATAACAAGTGCTTCTAAAGAAGAAGCAATTATTTATCATTGAGTAGACAATTTTTACTGTTTCCTAGAACACAAACCTATATGCTTGAATAATCTTGGACTGTCACAGTGAAGAGGCACTAATTCACAGCTTGGGGTAGAAGCTATAATAGTAAGCAGATTACACATCTTGTTTAACCATCTGCTTTTTAAATCATGTTTTATCACAGGCTGTATCACACCAAAGAAAAAGGTAGGGAAGTCCGAAGACAACGAGTTATCAGCATACACTTGTTTTAATGTATAAAGCAGTATGGTTGCCTTTGCCATTTGCAGCTTTGATGTTTTACCTCTTAGCCCTTTAATTAAGAACTGTGTCATGGAGATAGACTCAGTTTGAAACCTCAGTACTGTGGTGTTAGAATGGTGCCTGTGAGAGCTGCCTCCGAGGCAGCAATCTGCTTAAACATTAGGAATGACTTGAGAGAAGCACTTCATTGCTGCCTTTGGGTGCCTTAGGAGATGTGTTAAGGGAGGACCCAACTAAGCAAGGAAGCCCAATGACATCCTGAATTGATGTGGAGCTCTGCAATGACTTGCTCCATAAGCAAAGGCATGCAGCTCTGGCTAATGCCTGTGTAACTACCAGACAACACATGCTCATGTTACTCACATCCCAGGTAGATGGTTGGGTTTTCCTCTTGCCAGAGCTGTTCTGCTTCCTGAGCAGCAGACCAAGAGCCATTGGCACAGCTTCCTCAGCTCCTGCAGAACTCCTGTCAAATGCTGCAGGGAAAGATAAAGTAATCCCAGCAAGGTAGGGCCATGTGGCTTATTCTGTGGTGCTGAGGTAAGAAGAGCTGTAATAGACTGTCTCCGACAGCCATTCATCTAATCTGTTCTTAAAACCCTCTAATGACTGCACTCCCCCAGTCCACAAAGGCAGTCTGCTCCTGAACTTTTTATTTGACTGTAGTTGGGAAGTTTGTCCTAATATCAAATCTAAATCTCCCTTGCATCCTATTAAATCTAGTACTCTTCATGTCCACTCTCAGTGAACATCAAGGCAATGTATTTTCATCCTTTTTACAGTAAGATTTGAAGGTTGTTACCCTGCTCCCTTCAGACCTACTTATCTTCTCACTAGACTAAAAAATCCCAAGCTCTTTCAATCTCTCCTCCCAGGTCAGGTTTTATAAACCTCTAAACATCCTTGCTGGTGTCACAGGGCTTTCTATTTCACTTATGTCTTTCCTAAAAGGTGATGTACAGTTTCTGGATGCAACTCTTGAGCTGAGAATTTCCCAGTGCCATGAAGGTACCACCCAGCCCTTCCCTTTCACACCCCCATGGGTACCTTTTGTGGGTGTCATTGTGGTCACCTGGGCTGTGCTTATATCCAGGTCTCTTCTGCTTCCTGGTTGGTCACCCTCTGTTTCAGTACAAGTCCTTTTGACCTTCTAGCACTTTGGATGTATTTCTCTTTTGTTCCATTTGTTGATTCTGGAAAACCTCTCCGATTTTTCATAGCGATCTTGAATTTTAATCCTGGGCCCCAATATGCTCGCAATCCTCCTGGCTTAGTGTGATGGGCCGATTTTATAAGCATACTTTATTCCATTATCCAAGTTACTAATGAAAATATCAAACTGAAACAGGCCCTGAACAGACCCTGGGTGACCCTATTAAAAATGAGTTTTCAGTTTGATGACAAACCGTGATAAGATCAGCATGTTTTTCAACCACTTGTGCACCCACTGACTAATGATTTCATCTAGCCTGTATTTCCTTAGCTGTCTAGGAGAACGTCATGGGGACGCATTCAAATGCCCCACTCAACAGGGGCAAGTGCTATTTTAAAAGTGTAAAAAAATGAATTGTTAAATACATTGTTTCTTTCTGCGGATCAGTGCTGGGTCTGCAAAGGTCATGTGTCTGTAATGTTACCAGCAAGCACCCAAGGAAACAGCTAAAAAGGGAAGAGGAGAGCAAGGCAGCACCCTGCAAGGGAAGCAGCAGCCTGTACCGAGGCTCCTTCCCTCGTCCTGATCCACACCTGGGTCCATACATAGGCCACTCCAAAAAAACCCCAGCACCTCTGACAGCCAGCAGTGAGAGCAGAAGTACTCACAGACTCAGAAAGGCAAAGGAATGCCATACTGTTGCCATTTCAAGGTAAAAATCATTATCCTTGATTCAAGAAAGGAGTAGCATTTCCATGCAGCCCTCACATGCATTTTGGGGAAACCTCCTACAGTGGAGGATCCCTCAGAGGGAGGAGAAATGTCCTTCTGGGAGAGCATAGGAGAAGGCTTTCCATGCTCTTCAGGCTCAGGCTTAAACAGGTGTGACAGAACTTTGTTATAAGGGAAGAGGAAAATAGTTTTTAATACACATTTTGGTTGCCCAGGGCCGGGTATATATCGGGTGCCACAGCGGCTTCTGCAGCCGCAGGATTTGGAGCAGAGCCTTTTCTGCTGGTAGCTCTGGGCTATGTATATTACACCTTTACATTCAATTTGATACTGCCTTTAGCCTGCTGGCCCCCTGCCAGCACAGCTGCAGAGAAGTTGGGGAAGTTTGCCATAATTTGCTTGGGAATTCTTGTGGAAAGCAAGTTTCACCTACTGCAGTGGAGGTGGATAGGTTTAAGGGGTTTGGGTTTCTCTTTGTCCTGAAATGTTCATCCTCACTTAAAATCAGAAGTAAGGTGAAGTTTGAAATTAAAATATTTCAGCTTCAACATACAGGATAACCGGAATTTGGTGTTTAATACTGCAGAAAATGCACTGAACTCATGCCCTACATTAAAACAAAGTAAATGTTATTTTAGCCATGATCCCGTCGATGTTGCTAACACCAGTGAAGAAGATGCTCTCAATCCAGATTTTGATGGGTACCTTCAAAAAGCAACAAGGTAGGTGTCCTCGTCACTGCTCAGCCAGCAGCACCAGCTCAGCCTGTGTGGGGCTTAAGGCAACCTTGCCTATGCACTGCCTGGCCAGCAGCCAGCCTTCTCCTGGCTTCAAGTGAAATCCCTCTGCTAAAACCTCTGCTGGCACCAAGAGCCCAAACTGCTACACCCTTCAAATGCAAGTGGGGTCTACCAAGCCTAGAGGAAGAGGGCTGCAAGGGTATATAGACGATTAAAGATAGGGACACAGTGGACTTTTGTCTGTGTCCTATCAGGAAAAGCAATGTTTTAGGTTTTCAAGAATACCCTAATTCAGCATTTTGCTGCAGCAGGGTGGTCACTGGGCTTTGGACTGCAGCCCAGCCAAACAGAACGGAGCTTTTCATCAGTTAAAATCCAAGAAGGGAATAATGATCTCAGAGTTTTGTATTTATCATTGGACTTGGCCTGTGACCCTCCTAAGAAAAGGCAATGACTTGAAGCAGTTCTCACAAAGCCAAGGCCTAAATGGTTGCGGTAAAAATTAATTTTATCCTGATACTTTTTTTTTTTCTTTTCCCAAGATACACGATTTCTATTATGCTTGAATAAATCCTGCCCCTGCTAGTTCCCTGAGAATGGTCAATGCAGCTCTCCACATCGCAGAGCTATGCTGGCCCAAAGATGTCACTCTCTTGGCAATGGCTCACACAGCCCCAAACGTGGTTATGTGGAATTACGTGGAGTTATGTATGATTCAGCAGCAACAAGTGTGAAAAGGCTGAGACCGCTGGTGCTCACCCTTCATCAGCCTTTTTGTATTCCTGGCACTCCCTGTGAGCATTGCTGGCTGCAGATATTTAAAGAGTAAAAAGAGCAAGTACTGAAGTTAACTTTGGCTGGGATTTATTTTGTTTCTTTTTCTTTTTCTTTTTTTTTTGTTTCGTTTTTGTTGTTTTGTAGGGTTTGTTTGTTTGTTTGTTTGTGGGTTTTGGTTTTTTTTTTTTTTTTCATTTAGCATTTCTTCTTTTTTCATTTAGGCAGATATTTATACTTTTATGGACACGAAGATCTTCCCCTGACTTCCATAGCACCAGCATGGAACATCTTCTTATCTCAGCAAGCACTGTGCAGTGATGAGCAATAAACTTTTCCCCCTTACCCAAGAGAATATGTGGAGTTTGGGTGGTGAAAGAACAGGGGTTTTTCTGTCATGCAGCGGGTTCACATTCAGCGTGACGAGGCACAAGCACTGGCTGAAGTGATAAGGTATCTTATATGTTCCTCTTTACAAGCTGTTCTATGCCAAGAGTTCTCTGCATTTTTGCCAAAAGGTGGAACATTACTGGTCTCTGAAAACCTAAAGACCTTCACATAAAAAAACCCCAAACCATAACATTAAAAAAAATGCTCTCTGAGGAAAGACTAAGGGATTTCCATGCTTCTGGGTACACCTACAGAAAATGGAGAAAAATCCCTTCCATACTATGCCTACATAAGCCTTCTACAAGATCCCTCTATGCCTGCTGCAGCTAGAAGCTCCACGTTTCTTCCTTCTAGTATAATTCTTCTGGTATGAAATAGGGGCAAGACCTAGGTCACCTAAAACACAACTAAATTGGGACTTCAGACTCAAAACCCCACCTAGATCCTAGGCTGTGGTTTAATCTCCAGGGCCGTGTCCTCCCAGGAGGTACATCCATTCAGTGGGTACTTCCCAGGTCCCTTCTGACATCCACGTGTCCCTCGGGCATAATGGTAATTGTTAATTAACGTTAAATTAATTTGGTGGTGGCTGGAGGTTTTGAGAAGGGGAGTTCAGAGATCGAAACCCACCACGACAGGCAGCACTGCTGTCCGTCTGCACTGGCTGCCCCGCAGAGGTGCCAACGATTCAATGGATGGAGCCTGATCCGTCAGCCGAAAGCAGTCTCTCCAGGCTCCTAGTGAGCAACGCTGCTTGCTGCTAAGGGCAGAGCTGAATTCCCTTTCAGATGAAAGCAAATTCACCTACAGTCCTAACAGTGAAAGAAATCACATGCATAGAGACAAATGAGATGTGTATTTGATTTTATTCTTCTTTCCCACAATACACATGATTGCTGGAAATTCTTTCCTGTGCACCATCTTTTTTTGTTTTCTGTTTATTTGTCCTGATTCAAAGCTAACAGCTGGTTTTACCTATGAGAACCAGCTCACAGATGCACTTCAGGATATAAAGCACATTTATGATAAGACACCTGATAAATCCCTTTATGTTCCATATCTTTCCTGTAAAGCCGGGGAGGGGGAGAGTGGAGAAGGAGAAAAGACCTGCTTTAGGATGATATCATAGCTGTTGGGCACATCTGCCCCAAATTAAATTACCATCTAAAGGGCTTATTTCTCAAACATATTTCTTTTTGGCTTGGAAGGAGACATAAAGCAGTGCATCCCTTCAGTTTGCATTTGGGGAGTCTCTGAAAACTTGGGATCACCCTTCACAGTATGGCAGCAAGATTTACTAGTGCTGAGCCCCTCAGGTGATGATGCTGTACAAGCTGTATGAAAAATTAATCTTTCTTGGTTCCTTGATTAAGTTGTGACTCATAATAAATCTTGGAGACATCAAGCCTGTCTCGCTAAAAGCATGAGGGACCTTTGCAAAGCCCTCAAAGAAGGTGTGAGAAAGAGATCTCACCTGTAAGAAGAAAGCTTTCAAAAGTGAACCTGTTTGTATTTAAAAATACCCATTATCCATCTTTCACAATAAACTCTATGTGCATGCCAGAAGACAAAAATGCAAAATTCATAGAAATAAACAAAAATGTTTAAACACAGCAAGGATGAAACACTTGCAAATAGACTGCTTTGTCTGCTGCAATACCCCCTCTCCCCCAAAAAAGTAACAAGAAAAATAAGGAAGAGGAGAACATGAAAGGAAACTAATTTTTTTTATACTTTCTACGTGATCTGTGCCTAGGAAGGCACTCAGATTGTATGTCTTGTGGGTGATAAAGAAGAGGGAAATACTGCTCCAGATAAAATCTCTGTCCTCTTGCTCCCTCCTAGTGCCAACTGCAGGTGTCCCCAATGTGCTCATGGTGGCAAAGCCCTGTGTGACAAGGAAGCTGTTTCTTTTGTCTTTGGCATCTGTTCCTGAGCAGACCCCATGGACCCAGTGGCCATGACAAAGCTGTGTGTGTGTGTGGCATGTGCTGCATCGAAGGGGAAGATGCAGCACATGCCACACACATGCTCAGCTTTATAACTGCCTGGGCAACCTGAGTGCTGAACAGTCACATCATTTTACAGGAGCGTCACTAAAATCCATGAACCTGTCATTTGTCTGTGGCAGGTACTTACAGATGTGGCAGAAATACCCCAAAATGCCTCTTTCAAAGCACCTGCCAAAAGCATCCAAACAGCAAAACCTTTCAGTCCGTCTAGAAACCATGTCCCCAGTTTTCTAGCACAGTTGGTGGAGATACGTTGATTTACACCAGCTGAGGAACTGTTCCTATATTTTCACCTGGTTCCTGAAGATTTATATACTAATTCCCTGCAAAGCATTATAATGAAAAAAAAAACCCTAAAAAAAAAAAAAGGAGCATTTATTTGGGCCCAATTTCATAAGTGAGTTATCTCAGCCTTGATGGGTCAGATCTTACTGAGAAGATGATACATACAGGGCTGTCATGTAAATCATTTCCTTTTGAATACTTATGTCTAATCAACTTCAGACCTCGTTTTGGACACATTGTACGTTTCATAAGCTGAAGAACTCTCTCTGATGAAATCCTTGCCTCCTGACCCCAAAATACATCTGAACAAAATTGTCCCATCAGGAGTTCAGATAATTGCTTGGCTTTTCCTGTCAGTCATAAACCAGACAGATGCAACTTTTTTGGACATTTCCCCACACTTTAATGTGCTTTTCAAACATATTCCAAACAGTATAAGAGAACAAGAATGGTTGCTTTTATAAATGTGTGGTACTTCATATGCTTTAGCAAAGAAATCAGAGACTCTCTTTGCTGGTACCATATGTATTATTGTGTGATAAAAATTTACCAGCATGTAGTTCTGCAATTATTGTTCTTACAGCTCCATAACTCCTAAATCTTATTTATGTACTGTGGGCTTTTTTCTTTCTTTGGAACTCCCAAGCTCTCCCTTTTCTTGCGCCAAAGCTTACAAAGCACCAAGTAGTCCAGCCACAGTCTGAAGACTTGATCTTTCACATGCCCAGAGAGTGTGTTTAAGACCAGTCTTTCTGCTCTCACCCACAAAATCCTTTAGGATCCACAGCTGTGTGGCTCTACGGATCCAAAAAGGTGGCTTAGTGGCTGACCCAGCAGGACACAGCACTGAGGGTGGTTCCCACTTGCTGCTTGGCCAGGAACACTCCCACCTCACAGGGATGCATCTTTCCCCAGGGAGAAGCCAAAGTCTTCACTGGGAGCCGATCTGGGACGCTGCCAAAGAGCTGGGATTGTCAGCAAGGCATGGAAGGCACAGCATGGACTCAGCAAAAGCCGGTGGAACGTTTTGTATTGACTGCTGAGGCGACCACGATTTTCTGCTCCCAGCTGTCCTTGACAGCCTGCTGATGTACAAAGGAGAGCTTGGAGAGGTGAGAAAAATTTTCTGGAGGAAGCCTGAAACATTTCTGCTGGTGAATGGCAAGTCACCCCATGCACTTGGATGGAGCTAAATCCTGAACAATGAGAAGCATTACAAATATTCAGACATCACAGACAAGGGTTTACAGAGATCACAGTGTGGAGTTGAAAGCCTGTGAATTCCTCAAGGAGAAGGTGTGGTCTGGGGCAGCGCATGTGAGCCAAGAACTTTCCAAGTGCCTCTGCAGCTCTCAACATCTGAAGAGAAGATTAGGTTCATGGGCAAAACACATTGTGAAAATGGAAAGCAGGCTGCTACATTCATCAGTAAGTTGAAAGAACAAAATGTGTGTGAATGCTAGAAAAGAAAAATCATTCAAAGTTCATTCCACATCAAGAATAAATCTTTTCAAGGAGTGGAAAACGGTGACCTGCAGGGCTCGGGTGCCATGGAAGACCCTCACTTCTGCACCTGAGTCTTGGCTGCACAAGCAGAAGTGCAGAACCATATGTGTCATCTCACAGACCATTTGGATGCTAAGCCTTATAGCTACGGTTCCTGCAGACAGACAAGCTGTTAGACATCACTCTGCCTGTTTGAGGTGTCAGACTCTTGGTGGTTTGCTGGAAGTCATTCCTACCTAGCAGAGGCAATGAAACTGAATATAACCTGCCTCTATCTGCCACAATTGTGGTCTAGCACTTTACACCGTCATCAAAGAGTAATCTGAAAACTCAAGTGGTGTTTCTGATACTGGTTAGTGACACACAGGGCAGGGTTTTGGCTTCAGCACAGCCTCATGAGAATATGTGCTCATGTGTTTCAGATCCGTAGGAGTTACAGAACTGCTCCTGAAGCTCATACTGGCTTTATCATTTTGCAGTGTACCTTTGAGAGCCTGTAATCTCAGGCAGAACTCTCACAGGGTTTATTAACTGTTCTGTGAGGACATGGGAAAACCCATGAATCATTGGAAAGTTTGTATCCTCTGCAGGAACACCTGCAATGAAGGCCTAATGAGTCCCTTGGGCAGCTGCTATACCCATGAGGTTGCCAAAGTTCACAGACCAGCATACACTGAGATGCTTTTCTCCGAAGTTTTCACTTTTTCAGGACTCACGCTAAGTGCAGGAAAATAACTTTCAGCTTTTTACATCTCTGCACTTCTCCACTTCATTACCGTAAGAGAAGCCCTTATCCCATCATCCCCCTGTGCTGTGTGATTTCCAGATTGGATGGCCACTGTTTCAACCTCTACCTTCTTGTTTCCTCACCTCAGGGGGTCTCTGTAGCTGCTTCATGTCTCTTCTGTCATTTCTGCAAGAGAAGCATCATGTGGGAAAATTTGTCTGCGGGCTGGTGCGTTAGAGACAGGACTGAGCACATGGAACAAATGAACACAGACAGCTCAGAAATTTTTGGGAAGTGGGGGCACTCCAACCCTGCCCCAGGAAAGAGAAACATAATTAAGGGAACCGACGTCGACAAGGCCCGTGTGACTGTCACAGCGGCGCTCGGGGACACTCCGAGCAGTGTGCGTGTCTGTGCGCGCCGGTCCGGCAGGAGCGGAGTCACAACCGGGAGAATTCCCGGAGGGACGGGGGGGCTCCCTCGGGGCCGGCGGCGCGGCGCGCTCCGGCCGCCAGGTGGCGCTGTCCTCCCGGGCACGGCCGAGAATCGGACTGGGAGCAGGGAAAAGGAGGGAGCGAGGGAGGGAGGTTATCCCGGGAGCAGGGAGGGGAGCAGGGAGGGGAGCAGGGAGGGCAGCAGGGAGGGCAGCAGGGACGCTCCCTTGGCTCAGCCTTGGCCTTAACGGGGAACATTCTGCTCAGAGCCCAAGTGCCGGTCCCACAGAGCGCATTCTGTGTCACCCACTGGTGACACCCATCAGGTGTCAGTACGATCCCTGTTTTCACTCGAACATCTCCTTCTGAGGATGTTCATTCAAAGGCTGACCGTGTTTTCACTTGGGTCCTGCTAGTTCATTTTGGGTAATGCATGGAATGACTCAGTGATCCTCCCGCGGGACCCCTGAGGAGGCAATTTCTCTTGGAATAGAAGTAAAAACCTTATCCCTGCCCAGTGCCCCTGAAATATATAATTTATTTCAGTAACAGTGGTTTGGTCCTACTAGTAACCAGTCCTCCATAGACAAGCATGTTTCTTGGCCCTTCTCTCTGGTCACTTAACCTGTGCTGGTGGCTCTGAGCTCACATCTCTGCTCAAAGTACACGCAGCAGCTTCACAATATCATTTGGAAAGGGCTTACTTCAGTTCAGAGACCTTTGGCATTGAAGCAAGCATACCCTTCAGAAGTCCTTCACAGTCCACACACGTTCCCCCAAAATCAGAGACCAGATCTCCATCTCAGGTCTCAGCAGTGACCAAACCCAACCAGCATTTCATCACCCACCAGTTTTCTCCACAGCTCACTGCTACAGGCACTGCCAGGTGATGTGCTCCACTCCCTTCCCAGGCACCTTGGCAAAGGGAAGCCCATGACCTTTTCCAATCACCATCTGCTAATGTTTATTTTGGCCCTGCTACAGGTGTTTCCAAATTACTTTTGTGGGAGAAACATGGAAAACATTATCTACGGTAACCCCTTGAAGGATTTGGGAGACTGAAGATGAAAACTCTGCAGGCTGACATCTGCTCTTTTTGTAGCTTCAGTGCTCCATCCTGCCTTGCTCTGAGCCTTGCTCTGAGTGTGCAGTGCTGAGTCCCTCAAGAGAGGCAAGGTCCATCCACAGTCCTCAAAACAGTGGCTTAGGAGTTTATCCAGAACACAGCCTCTGTTCTGGAAAACCTGTGACTTGAGAGACAAGTGGGATTTGGAGAGGCTGAAAATGCAGCAAGAGCAGCAGATTTTCTTCAGATGTGTGGATTTTGTTGTAGGCTTCATGAGCCATCAGTAAATGAAAAATTAAGTTATTTTAATAAAAAAACAAGCACATGTAACCACTGGAAGGTGAGGTCACAAGTTTGGAGTTGATTTGCATTGTTACAGACACAGATATAACAACGAATTGAGGAAACTTGCTTGTTTGTAAGGCTGCCTGAGCAAAGCCATACAAGTCAGACAGAGAGCCATCAAACTTAGTTATGCAGAACAATATCCCATTACTCCCTGGATGAATAAGCCAGTCCTCCCTGGAGCTATCAAGGAATACAATTCCAATAAGTTATATACAATCCTGAACTTGTTTTCTAAACATATGCTTTTTTTAGAGGGTAGGAAGTCCATTACATTATTTTTGGCAATGTTCTCCTTTTATATAGTTCTGATAGAGATCAGTCTATGAAACGTTTCTTCAGCTATCTCAAAGCAAGTGATGACATTACCAAGAAGAGCAAAAGAAATGTATATAAGGGAAAGCCTGGGCTGTGATTACATACAATGAAAGATGCCCAGACAAACATTAAACATTAAAGTGTTTCTGCTGACTTACCCTGGAACTTAGTCCTGTTGCTGAAGAACTACTGTGGGATTTCAGGCACAAATGAGTCCCGATGAATTGTGAGGCAAAATTTGATTTTGATTAATTATTTGGTAAGTTCTGAAAATTGCATACACACTGGGGAAGTCTCCTTATAACATGTATTTCTCTGGTTTCCATTGCTTGTCGTGCTGCTGTTGGGGATATTGAACACCTCCTGTTGTGGAATCCCTGCCCCGGGAAAAGGATGATGTCAAGCAAGCACATGCAGTGCTGAGATTTATAGAGAAGTAAAGACAACTTCTGATATTAAGTAAAGAAAGCTGAGCTGGATAAAGAGCTTGCTTGAGTAAAATGAAGCCTTTTTTTTTTTTTCCCTTTTTTTCTCTCTTTCTTTCTTAAGCTTAACAAAAAAGAAAAATGGAAAATCCCCACTGATTGCATCCAGCTGTTAAAATTTTATGATACCGAGATCCCCAGTTGTCATGACCACTTCATGTAGTTTAATATGCAGTCGTATTCTTTTCAGTTTCATTTTCTTCCCCAACTTTAGTTAATAAAACACCTTTCAGACAGCCTGTTCTTAGAAGTTATAGAGTGCCTGGTCTTCTTTTATAAAGAGGAGAAATGTGTGCGGCTTTAAGAACTAATTCATATGCACCACCCGGGTCATTACCTGTGGGATACCTTGGCACATGAGAAAGTTAAACTGCAACCATAATTCCCATTAATGTCGGCGAGAGCAACGCTGATGCGTTTCCTTGTGCGAAGGAGATGCGGGCTGAACGGCAGCAGCTCTATTCTGATCACTGTAGACCAGCCCTGCAATAAAAAGGTCAGCCCTCTGCCCCAGCCAAGACCCCCCTTGCCTGTGGATGGCTTTGGGCTCTGGCCCAAAATGAATAAATCTCTGCGAACTCCGGAAATTCGGAGGCAAACCAACACCTCCCGAACTATTGCACATTTATTCTCTGTTCATCCGCAGCAAACATGGGGGTTGTTATCTGCACTGTTTGCACAGTTTCAGCTTGGTTTTTCTTTGCTGCTTGATTGGCATGGATAAAATACCCAGGATAAAGGCCATGCCCACATTTTCTTCTTGTAAATGTAGTAATACTCTTATTCTGCCACCACACTCAGTTCCTTCTTGCCTCACTGGTGTTAGCCCATACTAGCAGCCATGGATGTGGTAGGAGCGTGATTCTCTGTGTCAGGGCAGCATCAGCATCTGGGGGGAGCAAATATATTCCAATATCCATTTCTGCTTTAGAGCTCTTTGTTTGCTGTGGCACACTGGTGTTGCTCTGGCTTGTTACCACTCCTCTTGTATATAGAAAAAAAAGCTGCTGCACATTAAGAAAGAATAAGTGTACACATCAGTAGCTCCAGGATCAGACCAGCTGATCTAATTAACCCCAGAAAAGGCATTTCGTATAAGGGAATCCAGAATTATGATTAAGCTGCAAAGGAAACGACAACGCGTAAGAGGTTTTTGCTGTGCCCTGGCTGGTGAATGCTTCTTCTCGAGCCCTGGTATTTTTTTGTATGAGTCTTTTGCCTTTGTGGTGTTGAAAATGGTTTGGAGAATGTATTTAATGATGCAGTTTTATGTAAAAGGTGACCACATATACTGCACTAAATATAAAGCAGTCAGAAGAACTGAAAATAAACTGGATTGGTTTCCTAAGAAGTAGTACCGATAAACACTTTGGTCAACCAATGCATTTTGTGGACAATGTTTAAGGAAACATTAGCTTCCAACATGCTTAGCTTGAGGAAGCTTTATCCTCCCTATGCCAGTATTTATAGTCACAGTTTAATAGGAAGCCTCTAATGATAACATCTGACTGCTTGTTTAATCATCTTTTACTCAGCAAAATAGCCAAGTTAATTTGGGACTAGGAAAGGATGTGGACACCACAGCTGGCTGCAATAGGAGCATGGAGGATCCCGGTGGCAGCTGGCAGGGATGGGGCTGTGTGCTGTAACTGTGCCCCTTGCAGAAATACTTAAAGTGTTTTTGCAGGGCAAGTCATCAGCTTCTCTTTGCTGTGCCTGTCTCTCATGCTGTACCAGGGACAGAAAAAGCAACTTTTTAGATTACAGAAATTTTAAAATGAAGGAAAAAAAAAAAAAAAGAAACAGAGGGAAAGAAACATTTGAAGCATGTGGGCATGTTTTCTGAGATGGAGTTGAATTCACATTAAGAGGGCCCCTTTATTTAGTAGGGAAGATCCAGCTGATAGCCAACATTTTGATACAAACCCACTATCACCCTGCCTTTTCCTCTCCTTTCTTGATCCTCCCCTATTCCCATCTATGCATTTCAGTCCCTCCTCAGTAAACCAAACAAAAAAGAGAAGAGGGAAGAAAAAGGTGGAATATCATGAGAGCTGTCACCATCACACAGTTCAGTCTGTGCTTCTCCTTCCCCTGCCACCATCCTCAGGCACAACCTCCAGGGACCAGGGAACATCCCCAGCCTGAGGACTGCTGCAGCTCATCTCCTTCCAATGCCAAAGTGCTGCCAAGGTCAACATAAATTTTGTAATTCCCAGGAGTCTGATTTATTTGCCAGAGTCTGCTCCATGGCATGCCCCTGGTCTGGATCTGTGTGCAATGACTCTCCTGCATTGCTCCTAAAGGGTTTCTTTAGGGGAAATGGCTGGGAAGGCAGTAAGTAACACCCAGTGGACTCAGCAGAGCTGGCACTGGTGGACTGCTTTGAACTGAATAAGTGTAAGGAAAAATTACATTTTCCCTACCAAGAAAAAATTAAACAGCAGTGGTATGGCGGGAAGCAGATCCTGTCCTGAAGCGTTTGCAGTTGAAAAAAGGAGTGAGGCAGAAATAACAGTAAGAAGAGATGCAGTGACACTCTTGAAGTAGTGTGAGTATGGATGAGATTGGTACACACATCGTCAAGGTCTCAGGTAAGCTGCTTGTCTGCATTCTGGAACTGGTAAGAGAACAGTAAATGAGACATCTTGTAGTCATTTCAGGGTCTGTCAGAAAACCCAGACACCGTGCTACAAGTGGCCGTGCAGTGTTGAGGTGACAAGAGGGAAGTGAGGAAAAAGAGAGGAGTGAGAAAGGAATTGTAAAATAAAAGGATGCAAATAAATTTCTTTGTGCTGTTAGGCCAGGCTGCAATGACACAACACTTTGTACAGACTCCTTCATCTTCTTTAAAAAGCAATTTGCTGTATGCCCCTGTCCCTCTCCAGTCTGAATGTGTGCTTGTGATAATTCGTGACAGCAAGCATCATTTAATAGCAACAGCCTGAGTGAAGCCAAAGCTGGAAGACTGAGCTGCGGTAGTCAACCCCAAAAAAACCCCAAACACATAGTTAAATCTAGCTTATCAAAACTATAAGCATCCTTACATGGAGTGAAAAAGTGCAAGAAATGTCTGCAAATTATTTCACATTTTTCTAAGATCAGAAGTCACTATGCATATAAGAGCCCCTGCATTCACTGAAGCAAAGAGCAACCCTAGACATGCAGTCACTCAGTATTAAAGACAATAAGTAATGTAATTCAGCCCATAAATGCAGGGCTGAATCCTGCTGGATCTGAGCTCCTTTTGTGTCCTACAAAATTAGGAATTGTGGATATCAAAGAAGAAATGCTGAATATCCTCTGGGGCTGGTTTGTAGCCTTGTGGAAAGTCAGACTAAAAAGAAAACAACAAATTAAAGTGCCACTGAATTCCTGAGAACAAAGAAAACTGCAATGAAGCAACAGCCTTTCATTTTTACACCCGTAAGAGCAGAAATGAGCAGGCACTGAAGTGATAAGCAGTTCTCATCCTGCCACCAGCAACAAGATATGCACTCTTTAGAAACAACAGAAATTGCCTGATTAAGCAGTGTAACTGAACAAGTTAGAAATGATAGTATGAGTGGGGGTTTGTTTTATATAGCTGGAGTTCCGAGACAGAAATACAGATTATGACAGGTTAATGGGAACTGTGACATTCCCTACACATGTAAATAAACACTGAATTTGAGAACCTCTGTTTTCCCCAAGCACTAGTAAATAAAAGTATAACAGAGACCTCATGTAAAGTAACCATATGCTTATAATTATACAAACATTGTAGATCCCCTGTGTGAAATTTCACATCTTTATTGCGTCTATTTTAATGTTTACAAAGTTAGCAGTAATTTTTCAGACCCAAATCTATCCTAAACAGGAAAAACAATTTCCTACACCATTTTAATTTTCTACATCAGAGCAAATGAAAGCAGAACCACTCTTGCAAACCTCTTCCCTTTCCCCTGATCTATGTGCCACAGTTTGTTTCCCTGATGTCAGGATATGTTTTGACGCACCAAGAATGCAGGAGTGGCTTCATTCTTCGTGCCCATATATTAAGTTTTTAACTGTGAGTGAGCGACAATATGGTTCTAATCTAAGACAGCGACAAAAATGCAGAGAGGTTGCAGAGAAGCAAAGTTGCCACTGGTTTGTGGCAAAATAAAACACTGTAAAAAGCAACAACGGTGTGTGGGGTTAGCCCTGCTCCTTCTGACAACTTTTCTTGTGAAAAGACTAACTGCCAAAAGCAGGAGCAAAAGGAAGAGAAATGTCCTCATGCTGTGGGGCTGCACAAGGCCCCACTGAGCCAGAACGTGGAGGACTTGCCTGGAAGAGCCTGTGGGCTGTGGGGCTCTGGGAGAGGTGCAGATCCCTTACGGGATGCTTGGAAAGTGAAACTGAACTTTCTTTGGAGCACCACAATGTGGGAGCTAGTTCAGACTCTCCTGAGGCAACCCTATTTATTTGGCTATGTTCCTTTGCCTCCTGTTAGTTTGCACGCCATAGATTTGGCAGTTAAAAAACTTGGTCTGCATAGACATTTGAGGTTTATGTTGACAGTTTGGAGATGGGGTAGGCTGAAATAAATATGTTCAGAAAAAAAATTACGGGTTTTCCGTATTAAGAGAAAAAGGAAAAAAAAAATATATATTTGGCTAATATGATGGTTCAGGATGCAGACAGCAGAGAAGGGAGCTTGGTGCTCCATCCCAGCAGATGCTCTCAGCCAAGATCAAGGCAGCCCGGACAGCAGGGAGGCAGGGAGAGGAGCTGGCACGTTACCCATGAGGGAAAGTCCACCTGGGGAAGGGGAAACAATGCCTGGGTCAAAATATACCTACTGAAAATAAATATTCCTGCCAGTATGAAGCACTGAAACCCAACCTTTTCAGGAGCCCTGCAGCAAGGAAGCAGAGGTGCTAAAAATGTTGAGGCTAAAAGTGGTGGGAATTTAATGCTTCAGAACCAGGGCCTTTAAAAGACAAGTCCCGTTTTCAAAGCCAAGGCTTGTGAAGGCTGGTGTTTTGCTGAAAACCAGCACATATGGACTACACAGGCATTTCAGAAAATGTTGTGCTAACTGCTGCGTGGGTAGGAATCACTACCCCGTGATTATGTGGTGTGACCACAGCCTTTTTGAAGCTTTTTGTGGTAAAGGGGGGAAACGTCCATAGTTTGAGTGGGTACATTTTCTAGTCATCCTAATAAAAAATGATTTTGGTTCACAGGAATAAAAATCCTACAATGGCTAGTTCACATTAAAACAAGCCGCAACCTAGATGCAAAAAATAAAAATATATTAAGAAGGACTGTCTACAAACTGATCGACTCTGTGCTAATGCCCTTTATGCACCACAGTAATTCTTACAAATGGCCACAAACCTGAGGTGAAATAAGTGATGCTTAGGTCTTGGACTGACCACTCGTGCAGGGATGAATTTTAACCTCTGACACTCTTTCTCAACATCACTGCTCATGTTATGGTTACAACAAGAGAAATTTCCGTTAAACTCCCAGGTGGAAAAAAAAAGTCACCTTTGATTTGGACTGCTTTCTGACTTTCAAATTTTCCTCCATTAACTTTTCTTTTCCCCAGCATAGCAAATTCACAAAAACAAAAAAATGTGAAAGATGTGAAAACTGCGTGTGCAGGACATTAATAAAACTGGTTTTAAAACTGCATTTTTGCAGTCTCCAAACTGCTTTAGTTTGGAGAAACATATTCAAAATAAAAAAATAGTTACAAAATATTTATGAGGCAATTATAAACTGAAATCGGGCCAGCTTTTATTGTTGAGAAAACCGGAAAGAAAATAATTTCAAAAAATGCCATTCTTCTTTTCTGGTGGCTGCTATTATTTTACTCTTTTTATTGTTGCTGCCATTATTACGCCCTTTGCTGAGCGCTGCAGGCAGGATCCCAAGTGTTTCACAGGCACTGATTCATTCTCATGCTGCCCTGCAAAGTGCCCACTCCTGCCTGCAGTTCCCAGGTCCAATTTCACAGTTTTCTCAGTGACAATCAAAACTAAAACTTCTTAAGATGGTTTGATATATTCAAGTCCTTCACGGTGACCTGACTGCATAGCTGCATAGGGTGCCACAATGGCTGTATCTCCACAGTTCCCTGCACTGTCATTCCCTTAAGTGATTGTCTTAGCAATTAGCTGTATTGAACAATGGCATTGTCTTCCGAAATGGCAAGATGACACCCTGAGCAATCTAACTCTGAGAAACAGGCAGGAAAGCAACACTGCCTGCTTTATGACTGTTACTGCTACCTGTGTGTGTACTACTGTCTGGTAAGCAAGGCTGTCTTGGGGTGCTACCAACAGGGTGTCTGCCTCCCTCAGCCTCCACCCCGCCTGAAAGGTCACCAGAGCCAGGGGAAAGGCCCCCATTGGCTGCAGAGGGCTTCAAGTCAGGCCCCTGATAAAAAAGTGAGAGTGAAAAGCAGCCATCCAAGTCAATTTTAGAGAAATGCATTAAAACATGCAAAAACAGCAGGTAGAAATTACATCAGGCTGATGGAAGTTGCTCTTGAGACCACCCAATCCTTGCAGCTTTGCATTAGTATGTAACCATCTTCCCTTGGGAGAGGAGGAGGCCAAGGGAGGAAAAAGCCGAGAACAAAGAGGGAAGAGGAGAGACAGACTGAGAGACAAAAGCAGGAAGGGAACAGACACTTCAGGAGCAATGAGGGGTCCCTGGAAAACAGCAGGGTGGGAGTGGGAAAGGGCAGCCGTGCAGCAGCAGCAGTGGGGAACACAAGGAGGGGATGTGGGAAGTGGAAACAATATCAGAAAGGGAAAATAGGACAATGAAATGCAGCAGGAGAGAAAAGAAAGAGCCTGGGGGTCTAGGGTTGGGCAGAAGTTGATGGAGGAGAAACTGGAGCTGGGCAGCTGATTGAAGATAGACAACAGGAGTGTGGAATAAGTGAATAGGGCACAAAAAGGGAAGAAGGAAACAAACAAAAAAAAGTGTTGATAAGGCCCCAGAAGTAACTGCGTCATGGCTAGAAAAAAATAGCAAAAATGCTAAGTACAGAGCAGAAAGGATGGAAGTGGCAAAGGGGAGCATAAGTAACAAAAGTGAGGCATCAGAAAAGTGAAGCCAAAGGGACAGGAGGAAAAGGGAAGGTCCCAGCACAGAAAGCAGCTGATGAAAAGGGAGGGAAATGGTCAAGAGGATGTCTGTGAAGCCAGAAGGTAGGTCGGAGGAGTGAAAGCACAATAAATAAAAAGGGGTGAAAAAACAGGACGAAATTATGCGAGAATTGGTTTTGCAGAACACTTGCCTCATTTCTGCACTGTCACTGATACTCTTTTGTAGCCCTGTCTCTTCATAGTTCATCTGCCAGCATGTCGCAGCACATCTATCCTACTAAAAAGAAGCCAAGGCAATGATGGGCCCCATTCTCTAATCCCAGCTATATGATGTGTCCCACATCTACCTGGTCACATCCAAATGGCCGTCTAGGGACAGCACCTGGCACAAGCCATAGCTTGTAACAGGCCTGGGTACTGGCTAGGAAAGCATTAGTTGGCATGGACCAAAACCACACCAGGAAGCTCTCTAAGCCATGTATGGAGGGTTGCAGGACAGAGTGTGACCTTCTGTCCCGAAATGATCTTTTTCCCTAGCAAAGATGCAGCCTGGGTCACTTGGAACGTGAGTCCTTCATTTGCTTTGAACGTTCCCCTCATGCTCTTCATCTGCCCCAGCATCTCTCCCTAGGAGCTGGGGAGAACAGTGGGACAGAGGACCCTACAGGCAAGCTGGGACCTACCAAGCTAGATAGCTGCTCCATATGCCCTGTCAGGGTCTGCCTGATCTCACTGATGCTGCGTTGCACTGGGAGTGGTGCCGAAAGTCCAGGTATGAATCTGTCTCTCTTGGTGGAAAATGAGAACAGGGAAATAAAAGACAAGAATATCCAATGTGTGAAGAACAGCACCTGATGGAGGAGTTCGGTCAAGGATCTCAGATTCAATGTGGGGTGAAAGCCAGATTCCTTTTATTTACTACGGACCAAGTTTTCACAGCTAAATGCACGTGACCTCTTGCTGGAATGGCAGAGCAGGGGCAGATAGGAGAGGCAGGGAGAACTGGACAACGGGAGATCAGGAGAGAAGAGGAGGGAAGCTTGGCACAGGGCAAAGAAAAGCTGCACTGGGAAGAGTGTGGTTTGTGGCTGCCTGCAGCAGCACTGCCATGGTTCAGACAGGAGAATCAGAAGGTGAAGAGAAAGTAAGTAGTGATCAGGACCAATAGGGTAATGCAAGTGTGTTACCATGGCTTTGAACCCGGGATAGGTGCTGGGGTGAAACCATTGGAGAGCTGACACCAGTCTCATGCTGCAGGATGCACCTCTGAAAAGCCAAATGAAAAGGGGTGGGTGAATATTTGAATACTTGTACTTCTGCTCCACTGCTGTCTTCTGTATGACCAGCGCAAGGCAGATCTGTGCTCTGCTTTGAGGAGTCTTTCCGCCTGCCCCAGGCTGCCTTGATTATCTTGACAGTGTTGCCTGCCCCAGTAGTGCCCCCAGCACTGCCTTTTCCCAGGCCCCAGTCTGGCACTGTGCTTCTCTTGGACTGGTCCCTTCTTTGCAATCTGATTTGCAGATTTTGAGACATGGAGAATGGTCTCTAGCACTTTCTATGCTTTCCCTTCCTTCTCTGATGGGTGGCAGGGCCTGCCTCAAGGGTGCTCACTAGATGGGCCCTGGCACATCCCAAGGTGAAACACTCCACCAAATTCTCCTTCTTGAAAGACCACTGCTTTGTGCCAAGTTTCTGGGCACACAGCCACGGGACCACAGAGAGCCTCAAAGTCATCAACATCGCAGGAGTCTGCCCACACCCAAAAGCACCTGCACAGACGAAACGATCGGTGGGTTGATGAGAAGCGGTAACCGAGGGGTGGCAGCAAGATGCGTAGCATCTCCCTCCACGCCCTCGTATCCGCTTCCCGCGTGGAGTCCACGGTGAGGAGAGAACATAGGGACTCCAAAGCACTCGACCGAGGGGTGTCCCGCCCCACCGCGGACCCCCCCCCCGGGGGGGGGG